>JAVSCE010002137.1:0-391558 GCA_032199065.1 Smutsia gigantea
CGGGACTCCTAGAGACAAGCCACCTCTTCACATGCTGCCTGGTGGCAGTGGCCCTCACCAGGCTCATAGACCAGGCCCTTTCCCAGGGCCTGGAGCCCAGGTGTCCCTAATAAAAAGGAAGCATTGTTCTGAGAGCTCAGAGGGGTTGCCACACTTAGGCTGTTTCCTGACCTGGTCTGGGTGTTTCGGCTCTGTGCACCATCCACAGCCTCTCTTTCGGGGGATGGTCGCTGGAATCATGATACGGGGCAGAAGGGGGGGAACAGCTGTGGGGTGGCTCAGAGCTGGGAATGACTGCAAGAGGGCAGGTGACAGCCTGGGCCCAGGGCCAGGGAGGGGCTCTGCTGGGGACTGGGCCTGGGGGAGCCCACACGAGGTGGGGGGGTTGCGGAGGAGACGCTCAGAGGCTTCCTGGGGGAGACAACGTTTGCCTGGGCTTTGGCAGGATTTCTGGGGTTGACTTCCAGGCCCAGGAAATAGCAGAAGCTCAAGCCCAAGTCAGGAAAGAGGGGCTCAGCGGAAAGAGGGGAGCCAGGGCCTGAGGGAGTGGGGAGCAAAGCCTGGAGGGAGGGAAGGACCTCTCAGTCTGGTTCCTGATCCTGGTGGCCCAGGGGCTCACCCCTCCCTGGAGGACCAGCCACCTCGCATTCTCACAGGACAAGCGGGTGGACCCCAGCTCCTTTATCTTTACTTCTAAGTAAGAAAAATACGTCACAGTGAAACCCCTGAGCACTTTATGCAAATCTCAAAGGGTCAGGCTGATGTGAGAAAAGGTGTCCTAGGCCACCTCTCATGTCTCCTCCATTCCAGACCCCATGGGGGGCTGCAGGCAGAGAGTTCCTGGCTTGAAGACTGAGAATGCTGCACTAGCTGATTCGATGCTCCTGAAAGCTACAAGTATGTGGGGAGGTGAACCTCCAGCCTACTGATGCTCTGGTTTTCTGCAGTAATAATTAATAATGATAACGATAGCAGCAGTATTTACTATAATTACTACTTCTAGCCTACCCTTTACTGAGTACTTGTCACACATTACCTCATTTACTCTTCACACTAACCCTCTGAGATAGGTATTCTCATCATGTCCATTTTACAGATGAGAAAACTGAGACCCCGAGGTGAAAAGTGACTTATCTGTGTAGTAGCCGATGGAGCCAAGATTTGAACTGTAAACAGCCTGATGGAAACATAAACCTTCTTATAGAATGTTAACCTCAAAAGGATCCAAGAATGGAAAGCCAAGTATATTTGAGGCAAACAGATGTTGCACTATTTTTCCGAGGATGGGAGCTGGTGAGCAAGGTCAGTCCCGGGAACAGGGCCCCGGCAGTAGTTGTCCAGCCACCTGGTGTGTACCCTGGACACACAGAGACTCAGAAGCAAAATCCTATTAGGAACGCAATGGAAGGCACGGGAGTCTGATATCCACTCTGTGTCTGCATATGGAAAAGACAGAAGAAGAATTTGGAGAGGCTGATATTTTCAAACTTTATGTTAATTGGGTTCTTTTAAAAATTTTCTATTCTTTTTAACAATTGCTTATATTTCTAAGTTTCAAGAAAAAAGCAGATGTCCACAGATGGCAGGCCCCGGAGCCAGAGAGAGCGACCAAGGAAGGGCAGCTTGGCCTTCCAGCCTTGACCGCAGGGGCACAGGAGGCATAGCCAGCCCGTTCTTGCCTGCACTCTCCCTGCAGACCTGTGGCCTCAGCTCCATGAGGAGCCGACAAAGGGGCCGGCCCTGCTCTCTGTGGCAGGCAGAGGCACGCGAGGCCCCACCTGCCCCAGGCCACTCTGCCTCCCCTTCCCCAAAGCCCCACAGTCCAGTCCTCAGAGCCGTCAGTGGGATGTGCCAGGGCACCACTGGCCCAGCCCAGACCAGGCTGTGAGGGCATAGGAAGCAGGGGTTCTGTGCACGACTTCTTCCTCAGCCTCCTGAGGGTGCAGGCCAGGGTCCCAATGCAGCTGCTGATGGGCCAACTGGCCCAAGGGTCCATTTTCCAGACCCTTGCTTATAACAGCTCAAATTCCAAAAAGCGGGCCAGGAATTCAGCTGTTTGTAATAAAGATTGTACTTCTCTGTAGAGACAGAGCCATCAACAGTCACGGGGTTGCCTGGCCAGACTACAGAGGCCGATATCCTAATCAGGCTTGCTGAGCTGTGGCGCAAAAGCCCAAATCATCTGCATGGCCCCTGAGGGTCTGCAGGTGGGTGGGACGAGGGAGAGAGTGAATAGGTCTACTTTGTGTCTTGGTGCTGGCAGTGAGTTTGGTCAGGTTAGCATTCTGTGTGTGTGTGAATCAGGAGCAAGTTTGTTGAAATCAGCAAACCTGGAAACTGTGATACTTGGCCTTGGTAGGTGCATTTGCTGGGTTGTGTGCAGGTTCCCATTTGACCAGCTCCTCCCAGTCAGCCCAGTAAGTGCCTCGGGCCCCAGAAGTGAAGGTCGTCTGGAAGTGAGGCCCTGCCTTGGCTTCTTCCATGCTTCCTCTACTGCTCTGATGGCCAGGTTGGGTAGGGCAGGAGGGATCCACATGTTACCCCGAAGCCAAGTCCCTGAGCCTTGGAGAGCCCTTCTAAGCACTAGGTGCTCGGGGGAACCTCGTCAACCAGCTCAGTGTCTATTAAGGCCAGGGCTTGGGCAATCAGAACTTGTGGCTTGAGAATCGTAATTGATCATTTACCTCCTCTATAAAGCATGCTTGACTGGCCCCATCCTTCGGGTATCAACATCAATCACCAGGTGAGGCCAGCCTCACTCTCAGTGCCTCCACTGAGGAACATCTGCTCTGTGCTCAGATACAGTTGGGTGGGGCTAGGGCTCCCCGGGCCGAGTCCTTGTCCCGGGTGAGTACTCAGGCCTTCAGGGGAGATAGGATGGACTAGCACCTGGCCCACGGGCTGTGTGAGGGCCTCGTCCCCGTTGTGCAGAAGTATGGTTTCACTGGAGCCATCAGTGACGCAGTTGTGTACAATTTGGGCCTTAAATGAACTCTCTGCCCTCCATGTGCCCTTTTTGCTTTAGGGCAAGTTTGACATTCTTTATGGAACATATCGTTTATGGATCCACATTTATGGAACCCCTCCACAGGCCAGGCGTTGTGCCAGGTACTGGGGATGTTAAGACAGACAACAGAGTGTTCCTGCCTTTAAGGGGAGAAATTCATAGTTGATCAAAATTGTGATGAGAGTTATCACAGAGAACATCACAGGAGCCATGGGAGCAGAGACAGAGGCCCTGAGGCCCACAGGTGTGGCTGAGAAAGGCTTCCCGGCGGAGGTGGCTCCAGAGCTGGCTTCAAAGAGGAGAGGCCGGGTGAAGAGGGGAGAAGGACATTCCAGGCAGAGAAAATTCCCTTAGTGATGAAAACAGTCAGGAAGCGATATAGTGTGTTCAGGAAGTGAGAGGGGCTTTGGGTAAGTGGAACAAAACTGGCAGAGTGATGGGGGAGATGAGACTGGGGAAGGGGCCAGAGACCAAGACATGGCCCTGAACACCAACCGGGCCCCAGGGTCCCAGGGAACATGGCAGGGGGTCCCACTGAGAACAGCTAAGGGCCTGCCTGAGGGCGGTGATGGTCGGGATGGGGAAGAGGACAAGGGAGAGATCGTTGCAGGACATTTCAGTAAGACTCGGCTGGCTGGCCAGCCCTTGAGTTCATTGATGAGTGCCTTCCGCATGCTGAGCTGGTGCTGGGGTGCAGAGAAAGAGAGGTGTCTGGGGCCTAAATCTGTTTTTAGGCTTGAGGGAACAACTGGCGGGGAATGGTGGTAAAATTCTACTGAGGTTGAGAATACTGGAGAAGGAACCATTCTGGGAAGACTCTGACTGAGGCAGAGGACTGCAAAGGCAGGTGGGCTCTACTCAGGTAAAGCGGGCAGAGGCCCTCCAGGTCAGGGAGCTCCTTGGAGCAGATGCCGTGAGGAAGGATGGAACGTGGAAAGAAACTCGCCCTCTTCCTGGGTCCAGGTTATGAGAATGAGAGCTCACTTGTGCTCCAGACACCACCCTTCTATCCAAGAGTTTCTCAAAGAAATCGAGTGATGTCAGTAATTCACTCATGTGTCAAAATTCGGGTTCCATGGCCAAGTAGCTTCTCCAGTTTTGCAGACAGAGGCACCAGGAATTCTGCCATTGGCTGTCTTTGGGTTCCTGCTGCCAGCCCTCACTGACAAAGCTGAGTGGGCACTTGTCAGGATGGGCGAGACCGAGGGAGGAAACCTGCAGGAGCGTCTGAGGCCATTACCAGGGAAAACCATCTGGCCAGCCTCCTGTGGGGCTGTGGCTGGCCGCCCACACCAAGCTCTGCTCCCAGAGGCCACTTAAGACTCTCTGATCCAGACTCCTGTGGTTCTGAAGCGCCTCCTGCCTGTCCTCCTCTGTCCAGGTCTCCAAGGGAGCCTGCAGGCTTCCAAGAACTGGAGAGAGGGGAAGCCTGCTGCATAGCTCCTCAGATGAAAAACAGGCGGTTGCATTTCATGTTCCTTGGGGCTCCCCAAGCCCACTCCCTGGCAGCATAATTACAGATGCCTCCTTCCTTACGAACCCTTCCTACGCACTGCATAAAGGAATACAATTTCTGGCTGTCCAAATTACAAGAGACCATCATGCACAAAAGCAATAAACACAGGTTCTAACAGCAATCAGATACCACTTATCGTAAACAATGCTTTTTGTGATTTATTGCATTTCAAACAGGGTCACCATTACTCCTTAAAAGATTTGGTTATTCTTGTTTTCAAGCAGAGTTGCCGGCAGCCTGCTGACGTCAGAAAAAAATTGCTCAAGCACAGCAGATTTTAAAAATAGGGCCAATGCAGTGTTAAAATAATAATAGAAAAATTGGGGTGGCTGTAGGCTGATGTGAAAGTCTCAAGACAGGGCCATTTGGAGTTTGCAGTCTCCCCTGCCTAAGCGCATGCATCCTCAGTGGGTCCTGAACTCAGCTCACCTCCCTTTCAGATGCCCAACCCTTCCGATCCCTCCCACCATCTTCCTAGGAACCAGAGGGGGCCAAGCAAGTTTGGATTCACATGTCAAGTTGTTCAACTTCCCTCCTCAGGACTCCACTCAGTGCTAGTAGTCAGACACTAGGAACATGCAGAAAAGTCAATTTCAAACAGTGCATTTGAGCCAAGAGGTCTGCAATGATTACCTAAAAGGAAACCGGCCCAGTTCTGGGAGAAGTGATCCCTTCTCTCCTGGACTCTGTCCCGTCCATCCTGCAGGGAAGGTGCTGTGGACCGTCAGGATCTGGCTGGCAGCAGGGCATAAGCTTAGAAAGCGAGGAGGATGGCCAGACTGGGGCAGGAGTTTTCCAGCTGGGTTTGGAGACATCTAGGTTTCCAGTGGAAGTTTTAGGGGCTCCTGAAGGCAGACACCCCTGCTTCAACTAGGGAACCCTGCTTTTATTAACCACGTCCTGTGCCTTCCCCACCCCCAAAAAACTTGGATTAGAGAAATAATTCCCAAAGAAGTCAGTGAGTTCTGCCTCTTTGACCTTCTCCCCTCCTCCTTAAATGCAACATTTCGCCATGATTTTAAAGTATAGGCACAGAGAAGAACTTGCTCCAAGATAGCGTGAGAGCGAGGACCTTTGAGAAGTGTGCTCCCAGGAGAGCAGGGGCATTGCTCTCTCCCCTTATGGGGACCATCACACGTGGAGCCCGCCTAAGGTAAGTGACGGTGTACTGCACCAGTCATCTTGCACATTCCCTGTGGCCTGTGCACAGGGACTTGGTCCTAAGGGAAAGTGAGGCAGGGTGGATAGTGTGTATCAGGGCCACTGTCTCACAGGAAGCAGGGTGCCCACTGCATGGGCAGAAGTCTTCTGAACAGGCTGTTCATGCCCAGAATCTCCAGGAGCTGGAAGAGACATCTTTTACCTACATGCAGCCCCTTGGGATTGAAGGGCACATGTGTACACACACACACACACACACACACACACACACACACACACACCCTTGCAGGAAGGCTGCACCCCTGCACTGGCTGATGCTTCACTTCAGTCTGGCTTCTGACATTCTCTTGCCTTGGCTTGGAGCAGAGGGCAGAAAAATTACTGAGCTATCCAGCATAAGGAAAATGGATTTGTCAATGACCACCCACTCCTTAGAGGACAGCCCTCTCTTATTTGAAGTAATTTCTCAGAACATCACTCACCCAGGTGGAAAAAAATATTGATTGCTAACATTTCTTGCATACTTCGTTATTCCAAACTCTTTTCATAATTAGTTTAATGCTTACCACATTAATATTATATATTAATAAAATAATTATTAATAATACTAATATTAATAATATTATTCTCCCTTGTTTATAGGTGAGGAAACTGAGGCACAGAGAAGGAGGGTAGCTTGCCAAGGTCACCCAGCCAGTAGGTGTGAACACTACTCCCAAATGCACAGGACTCACTGGGCTTCCTGACATTTCCATGCATGTTCTTTCCCATGAGAGGCCTCATGGATTTCCTTGTGTGTGGTCTCATGTCAAGGCTTCGTTGGCTGAGATCTGTACCCGTATAGTCAGACGTCACCAGTGGGGCTCAACCCCATCCTGTCTGTTGGTCACAGGCCGAGTCTCCCCCCAGCCACCCACCTCCCTGCTAGAAGAAAAAGCCACAGCAGCCCCAAGCCACAAAGGAGGTCCAAACCCTTGAAGTCGGCTGAGTGTTGATGTGTCAGCACCAGTATCACATCCCGAGATGGCAAATAGGAATTGTGGAAAAAAGCAGAATTTGCTTTCCGATAAAGACAAAGCAACGCAAGGCTCAGAATCTTAGCACCAAGTTTTCATACCGATCCTCAAACCCGCCAGCATCCCCTGCCCCACATATTCCTAACCCTCAGCCGTGAATGGTTTCTGTGCAGATGTGAGAAACTTTGCCCTTGGGACAGCTTCCCCCAAACTCCCACTTCACACAAGCCTCCTTCCTTCTCCAAGTCACTATGGCAGTTTGGTCTGTGGAACTGGGCGCTGGGATTATATACCTCTTATATTTTCTCTGATTATCTCATGCAGGTCTTGGGACATGGGACCTCCGTGAAGGTGGACATGTGTCAACCCCCACCATCATCAACGGGGCAGCTAATTTGGTTTATTTAAATGCCGAACACTGAGGTTTTGATTCAGGATCTGGCATGTGGCTCAGGAATTCACATTTTTATCAAGTGCTATAGCTGCTTCTGATGGTGGCAGTCTGAGGCATATGTTTGGGGAAACACTGCTAGCCTGCCTCCCCAGAACAGCATCTCTGTGGACTGGGTTGTGTCCCCCCGAGATTCACATGTGGACGTTCCCACCCCAGTGTCTCAGACTGTAACCCTGTTTGGAAATAGGGTCCTCACAGATATACTAAAATGATCATGAGGTCCTCAGGGTGGACTCTAATCCAACACTACAGGTGTCCCTATAAGAAGAGGAAATCTGGACAGAGATGCCGAGGGAGGACCAAGTGAAGACACAGGAAGAAGATGGCCATTGATGGCCCTAATGAATCAATTCTGTTCATCCCTTGAAATTGGACTTCCAGTCCCCAGAACTGTGAGAAAAGAAAGTTCTGCTGTTTAAGCCACCCTGTCTGTGCTATTTTGTTATGGCCAATACATTGTTTTTGGTCCAGACACATCTTTGGCAAACTTTTTAAGTGCCCTGAATTCTTCAGCAGATATTCCTTCCTCCAGGGCAGTGCCCTCCTGTCACCTGGTAGTCTGCCAGGCCTGACTCAGCAGCTTGGCATCAGGGCAGAAAATGGCTTGAGAAGGCACATCTCTCACCAGGTCCACACCTGCCTGGCCTTGGGATTCAGCCACAGCACTTCTCCCAGAGGGCAGGAGCCACCGTCCCCTGGAGCTTCAACCTCTCATCACGGTCATCAGCTGCTCACTAAGCTCTGCTCTCTGGGGCCAAATGCCACCCAGCTCACACCACCTCCTTGGAGAGGGTGTGACTGCGCTCCCTGCCTCCCGGATAAGCCAGGCATTATCACCTGGAAGTCCTGGCTGGTGACAGGCAGAGGCCCTGTGGGCAGACCCTCCGGAAGGCGGCTCCTCTGCTTCTGCCTGCTCCTGTTTGGGAGAGGGCACACCGGCACCTTTTGGAGCTCTGCTCACAGTGACAGCTCACGGTCACCTCCCACTAGGTCTGGGGTGGCCCCACATGGCAGGCCATATAAAGGTCAGGTGCCCACAGCCAGGCCTGAGTGAAGGGAGGGGCTCCTGGGACCCCAGCCCCAGAAACTATAGTAAATTCTGTGTGCCAAACACGGGGTTGGCTCATGGCCCAACTCAGCGGCCACCATGGCCACCAGTCACACTTCCTGGAGAGGACTCCTCCACCTTCTGGGTATCTTGTGTGTTTCTCAATTCACCCCTTGCCACAATGACTAGCCTTGCTGCGGGCAAGACTGAAAGGAACTCTGCTGACGCTGAGCACATGGCCTCACACTGAAGAGAGGGTCTTTAGCATGCTCAGATCCACCTTCTCATCGCCTTCTTTCCTTGATCCTGTTTTCTCCCTGGGGTATGGGTGACCATGCAGCCCGTGTGATGAACTCAGTGTGGCTATAATCTCAGGAAGGAATGGAATGGAAAGCATTTTTGGAATATAAATCAAATAGGATTTCAGTTGAAGTTATTTAAAAGAAATTAATTGACTTGTACCTGCCACAAATACACTGATAAGAGTTCATTGCCAGGTCCATCAGGAGTAATGAAAAAACAGTTAATAAAATTCAGCTGTCAAAAGCAGCCTGCTCAGCAGCTGGAAGGGGAAGTCCCAGGGCCCCTGGGTCACAGTGGGTGGAGCACGCCGGTTGGCAGAGGCCAGGCCCAGGCTTTGCTGTATTTTTCATTGTGTGGGATTACTCAAGTTTTAATTCTATAAGATTCTTAGGGCTGAGACTTTTTCCCAAGCTGCTTTCTATTTCTATACTGCACTGTGCACATATTAAATTGCAACCAAAGGAAGCATGCAGGTTAGATAAGAATGTTTTTGCATTCAGAAGTTTTTTTTTTTTTTTTTATTTGCAAGGCCTTCCAAAGAGATATTTCTCCTCCTCCTTACTGGCTATGAATGACCTTCTGGAGGAGGGAGTGCCAATATTTAATTAAAGACATCTTTTGCTCCTTGTCCCCACTCTCCCAAATCCATGGATGAGAATAAGTTATGAACGTATAAAAATCACACCCATGCAAAGATGAGGGAAGGTAAGATCTCCACACTGTCATCCAAGGCAAGGCCCTGGAACGTGGTGGCCAGCCCCGTTGCCCATCACACCTCTTCCCAGCCCACGTATCTGCCATTCTCATCAAAGAAAGGAGTTCCCAGCAATGCAGGGGCAGAAATTACCCCATGTCCCTAGGGCTCCACAGGCTCTAGTTGTTCCAGACATCCAGAGCAGTTACTTCCTGTCCTGAGCGCTTCTCTTGATTTTTCATTTTATTTTCTAGTAATTACCATAGGCGAAACACCATTCTAGGCACATCATAAACAGTTAACTCATTTGATCCTCATGGAAGCCCTACAAGGAGGTGTTCCCAGGGCACTAGCCTGAGTCGTCCCCCAGTTCGTGTGCTGAGGACCTGTGGGTGATGGTCCCTGGAGGCAGAACCTCTGGGAGGTGATTAGATTTGGAAAAGGTCATGGGGGTGCCCCACAGGATGAGATGGCGGGATGCGTGTCCTTGTCAGACACCCGACAGCTGTGCGGGAACACTGTGAGAAGGTGGCCATCTACAAGGCAAGAAGGGAACTCTCACCAGAAACTGACCAGGCTGGCACCTTTATCTCAAACTTTCATCCCCCCAAACTGTGAAAAAATGAATTTCTCTAGTTTAGGCCACTCAGCCTCTATAGTATTTTGTTTTGGCAGCCTGAGCTGACTATTGCAGGAGGTACTGTTTTATCATCCCTATTTTATAGATGAGGGAACACTGGCACAGAGAGCTTAAGTAACTTGCCCAAGGTCACAGAGCAAGTGGCAGCGCCAGCCCTGGAACCCACAGTCTACTTGAGTCTCTGCTTTCGCTGCTACATGGAAGCTGCCTTTCACTATGCTGGGCTGTGCCTTATGTTAAATGTTCCTACAAAAAGTCATTGTCGCTGGGAACTGGTTTACTGAATGCTCGTATGAAGTCCGTGGACCATGGGAACCCAGGGTGGGAACCCCAAATCTGGTCAGGCCCGTGGAATCTGCTCAGAATAGGCTCACCAGGTACCACGTCAAGGATCTGGGTTTTTATCTGCAGAAAGGAAGCAGACTGTAGTCTCATGCCCCCATCAAGAGGTGGAGTCTAGTATCCCTCCTGTTGAATCCAGGTGGATTTTGTGATTTGCTGGGAACTGACAGATAGGAGAGAGGTGACAGGGCAATGCTTCTGAGACGGAGTCATCAAAGGTAATGGGCTTGCACCTGTTAGCTGGGACATGTTCTTCCCCCAGACCCGAGCTTCAAGTCAGAAACCCAGTCCCCCGAGGCCACGGCCCTGTGAGGAAGCGCAGTCAAGAGGGGAGAGAGGCGCAGGTGCTCTGTTGGACAGCCCCAGCGGAGGTCCTGAAGGCAGCCAGCAGCCACGCCAGCCACGTGAGAGAAGATGCCTCTGGACGGCCCCAGGCCCTGCAGGTGGATCGCCTAGACTGAGTGTTCCTGAGGTCCTCGCCACTGCAGATACCAGCTCCCCAAGCCATGCCCCACCTGAAGCCCTGACCCATACTCTGGGACCACGACAAAATGGCTCTTTGTGCCTCCTGGCTTGGGGGTGGTTTGCTACACAGCAAAGGTGACCTGGACAGATGCCAGGCCAGAGTCTCCACGGTGCCTAGCAAATGCCACTCCTTCCCTGTGCTAAGCACCAGGCCAGAGGGGGCCTGGCCCGCACCCTCGCCGGGCCGCTGAGAGCAGGGGCCTGACAGACCAGCAGGCAGACGGACAGACAGCACTGTAGAACAAGGGTGCAGCTCTGGGTGCGTTTCCGAAGGACAGGCCCGGGTGAGGCTGGCCCTCGGAACTGCCCACCGAGGTGACGTCGTGGACCCTCGATCTGGGCTTCTTGAGTCAAGAGATGGGTGAAGTCACACTCAAGAGCAGATGCTAAAAATTTACACAAAAATGTAACCTCTCTGTAGCGGCTCTCCAAAGTCAGGAAGCTGAGTCCCTGGGGATGTCGGATCTGCAAAAGTCAGTTGTGACCGTAGTGAAAGACAAGAACCAGAAGAAGAAGGACATATGTTGACTGTCACACTGTTCAGACTGGGGCTGGCATGGAGCCAGTTGGCAGTGGCGACCAGGAATGTGTGATCCTATAATCTGGCGGGTCAGAACATACCAACAGGCGTCTGGGCTGGGCACTTCCCTTCATGCGTTCTTTCTTTCTCACCTTAAGCATCTGCCAGTCTTCGCTACTTTCCTGCCCCTTCTCTTACAGGATCCTGATGCTCACGTGCTCAGAGGCGCTCAGGAGCTTGAGCACGGGCACAGCACATGTGGACAGCAGGGCAGCGATGAGCAGCCTGCGGGAGATGCGGCTGCCTTCACAGCCGGCTCAGAGCCCCAGGTTCAGGCCCATTCTGGCTTTGGGCACAGCTCTTCTTGCATTGAAGAACAAGAATCTAAAGATTTGAGTGTGGAAGGTTCTGTGGCATTCTTCCTTCCTTGTGCAGCTCTCACAGAGAGACTTCTGCCCACCCTGCAGGGGCTGGGGGCACAGTGCTCACTGGGGCTCTGTGTCGAAGGTGGGTCTCCAGGGGGCTCTGCCTCCATCGAGTCTGCTCGCCTGGTCTTTTGAGGGGTCAGGCTGTCCAGGTTTGAGCTCTCGTCACAGGTTTGAGCGCCCGCCACTCGGCTGCATCTGGGAAAGGGGGATCTGGTGGTTTCTGGAGGACAGGCCAGTGCGGAGGAGCCAGGCGGCCCAGCTATGCTATGCCCTTGCTCTTTACTTCCCTGTTGCCCTTCAAATGTTCTAGTGTGATCTCAGTGGCCACAGAGAAGGTACAGCCCTGAAGGCGCACACACAGGTCAGAGGGTAGCAGAGTCCTTGTCCTGGACCCAGGACCGTGTCCACGGCACAGGGCAGCTAACTTTCATGGGATAAGGGTCGGGTATGGTTCCTGTTGTGCGTCCCCACACACAGACTCTCTTTTCAGTGCCAAGCGGGAGGGTCTGGAGCTCATTTTACTAGGTAAGGCAGGCAGGACTTTATGACGAAGTCACACAGGGCAATGCGGCTACAGGAAACCTGTGGCTGAAGCATTAGGACAGGAGCCTTCCCGTTCCTTTAGCCACGCAGAGCCCCAGAGAGGCACGTTTCTAATGAAGGACCTGTTACCCAGGCCAGCCCCCTAGCTTGCTGAAGTACGAGCCACAGAGGCAGGAAAGGACCCCAAATGAAGCCCATCTGGAATATGCCTGGACAATGCCCACTACTCCCAGGAAGTTTGCCTGTTTTCTCATTATTTTCTTAAAAGGGATGATGAAAGGGTTCCCAGGATTGCCAGCACAAAGCGCGCTGGCTGCTGCACAGGACGGAGTGAAGCCATTTCTCCCCGCTGAGAGCAGCTTCGTGGTCGCCGCCCGGCTTTGCGAGGAGGGCAGAGCTGACCTAATTAGCGGGGCCAGGGGCTGCCTCACGGTGGCAGCGATGGACGGATCGACCTCTTTGGAGGCCTCCAGGGCCAGGAGGTTGTTGCCAAACTGGGTAAGGTGTTCTCAGAAGAGCAGCCGCCAGGGAGAGGCTGGGAAGATGTTTGTGATGCCAACCTGGCAGCAGTGCCCCGTCCTTCCCTGGCCTCTTCCAGGCAGCAAACAGTGTGTGCACTGGCGAGTGTGTCTGGGAGGGCTTGGGCACCACCTGTAAAAATGCTCCTGGTCACCCAAGTTGGTCCAGTGGGAATTTCCATCTGCTCTCTGGACTCGTCTGCAGGAGGTTCTAGGGAGGTATCTGGAGGAACTTCCCTCCTAGATGAGGGGGCCTGGGGAACGGACGGGCTGGGGTTTTGAAAGCCTGTTCAGGTGCAGGGATGGACCAGGATGGGCAAGGTGGCATCAACGCCAGCATGCTGCCCATCTTGAGAGCCACCCAGACAACCCAATGGAAACATCTACCGTCAAGGGGCAGAGGGATGAAAGTAAAGGGCAGCCAGGAGTGTGGGCTTGAATGGCAGGGAGAAGCAGAACTGTGCTGGGGAAAGTGCTGACGTGGCCTAACCGGGGGCCCTCATGGCCTCACGCCCCATGTCATCCATCTACACACAGCACACACATTGGTGGGGAAACAGTCACTGGGGCTGGGCGCACTCAGGGACTGACCTGCCAGGACAAGGCTAGTGTCCTCTGATACCCTGAACGACAGGGGCCTTAGCCCCAGCTCTCTGGGCTACGCTGGGCCTCAGTCTGTCTACTTGCAAAGACAGTGACGAAAAATGGTGAACAATACTGGACCCCAGAGGGTGAGAAATGTCCAAGCATAGTGTATAGTAGGCCAACACCACAGAAGGCAAAGCTTTCTAGCAGGAGGGAGGAGAGAAATTAATGGTGTCTGCCCTCTGTGGGAAGATTTAAGGCAGAAGGACCTCCTCCTGAAAATGACTGCCTCTTGGGGGCAGGTCAGCAGAGCAAAGCCACCCAGTGCCCTCCTGCAGAGGTTGGAGATGGCTGCCTGGGAGGAAGAGGTCACTAAGATCACTGGTGGAGGCTAGGCGGCTTGGGGGTTGGGGTCGGGAGCACAACACTGGCCAGGCTTCAGACCACAGGCCAGGACCCTCAGGGACACAGCTGCCAGCCTCGTGCCCAGCACCTGCTGGCCTGAGGGCAGGCCTCCCCCAGGGAGCCCCAGAACTACAGGCTGAATCCGTGCCCAGCCCCTTCTTCTGGTCCAAGTGCCCGTTCCCACCGCTAGTTACAGCTGCAGCAGGAACCGTGACCCCCTATCAGGGAAGTCCCTGGCTCTCTGCCCCACTCCCCTTACACAGAAACCCTAGGAGTTGGCCCTGGGTCTCCAGAAGGCATGGCTGGCCGGGCTTACCTTTGCTGCCCCGTGGAACACACAGAGCTGAGCCCTTGTCTATAGCCGTAGGCCTCCCGCTGCGGGGCTGGGACAGGACTGAAGCAGGATGCCCCTTACGTTAGGTGCTCAGCGTAGACATCCCCACGCCTGCCATCTCGGTCAGCAGCGGCTCCTGTCAGTGCCTCCAAGGCCTCTGCTCTGGAAGGCTCACACTGGTAGGCTGACAAAGCACTCAGTCTCTGCTTGAAATTTGTCCAAATAAGTGAATTTTCCAGGGAACTGACACTTTAAGCACCAAATATTAATTAAAAAAAAAAGACTTTTTAAAAAATGAAAAACACTTCTGAAATATATTGTAAATTTGTCTGGCTCTGAACAGAGTATGTGGAACATGACATTCTCTTACTTCCCTGACCTGGAATTGTTCTCTAGAAGTCCCATTATCGGCTTGAGCCATCACCTAGTGAAGCTCCCAGTCTGGAAGGAGGCAGCCAGAAGAAGTGGGCTTGGCCCCTGCTCCTGGGACCCACACCGGTTGGTTCAGAGGGTGCTTTCTGACACATTCCCAGCCCAGTGGACGACTTGGGTCTGGAACAAGAGGCTTCCAGCAGAGGAGGGACAAGGATTCGGAGACACAGAAGTGTTTCATAAGTTATGGCCTCAACAGCTGGCCCTTCCTCATCTGAACAGAGAAAGCAGGATGTGCAGGACGAACAGCCGTGGGGGCTGTGCTCCGAGTCTTCTGTCTGCTTCTTCTCCTTCGCTGGCAACTGCCTCCTCTGGGATCAGGGCCTCCACTTCTCACCTGTGGCCTTATTTTTTCCCTGGGGGTCTGGGTGGGAGTCAGAGCTTGGGTGGGGGCAGCTCTTATAAAACAAAGGGAAGGGGCGTCTTAAGCTCCTTTCTGGGGCTTCCATTCTGGAAAACCAAGGCTGCACCGTGGGAACATGGCTGGCAGACTGCTGGGCGCTGGCGGAGACACTGTGAGTCTGTGTGAACCATTGATGAGACAAGGCTAACTTCCAAGGCCTTTTCTCTATTTCCTGTCTGGGTCTCTGTCTGGGTCTCTAAAACCCCCTCAATTTTCACCTGTCTAATTGGCAGCGATCATGGCCAACATGTAAGTGACCTGTGATATCAAAGGAATCATGGAGCCAAAGAAGGTCATGCTGGACACGACCCTGGAGACTTTCCAGGGGATGGCCCTGACACAGGCGGGGCGACTGAGGCAGAGCCCAGGGAATGGCCGTCGACGGTCAGAGTGACAACAGGGGCAACGTGAGGACCAGGCCTGAGCCCCTGCGTCCCAGCCTAGGGTTGTGCTCTGCTGCCCTTCACAGGGGGCACTCTTTGCTCCGATCTGCCTTCACCTGCTGCAGTCCCACACTTCCTAATTATTGCCATTTTTAATTCTCATGGGGTAACTTTACAAAGGGCCTGACTGTGACATTCAACAAAGCACATACTTTCTTGGGCTCTTTTTCCTAATTTAAATCCTCATGATTAAAGAGGAAAATACAATTATAGGTAGGAGAAGAAAAGAAAGGAAAGAAAGAAATGATTTTTCCAATCACCCACAAAAGACCTGAGTCCTGACAGGGTTTTAGTGACCAAACCAATGGTGCCAACTTCAGAGGACCCCAGGGAAGACACCTGGCCTAGGAGGGACACAGACCACAACTCAGCAGGCAGCCTGGCTGCTTCTATCTGGAAGTGTCCATGGTGTCTAGAACAGTGCTGCAGCCTCATTGCAGATGACAGACTAGAGGGTGCAGCTGGGAGCCCAGTACAGCCCCCACAAAAATGTGCAGTGGACATCAGAATCATGGGAGTAAGACCCACACTGAGTGTAGAGACAAGCAAAGTGGCCAGAACAGTGACCTGGATGCCACTGACCACCTGAGGCTGGTGACCCATGCGAGAAGGGCTGGACACAGGCAATCAACTGGGCAGATAGGTGGGGGTGCAGGAATTCTATTTTCTGAGGGTCAGAGGGCCAAAGGGCCACAGAGCCAGACACATCTCTGCCCTCTGCCAGCCCCATGTGAGTGGCCCCCTCTTCAGGAGCCAGAAAGGGTGGGGCAAAACAAAAGGGGGTGATGGGCATAGGGGGAAGCTGCTGAAAAATCTGACTCCCTCCCAGGAGAACCGCCCACCAGGGAGCCTCTGAGCTGCATAGCAGCATCTCTGGAACACACTGTTCTTTTTGTTGGGGCAGAAATATGTTCGATGCTGATTATGCAGGCTGATGAGTAGGCCTCTCTCTCTCCCTCTAAGCTGGAGCCCTCCAGCTCAGCATGCAAGTGATCCTGGAAAAAGCAGGGAAGGAATTTCCTTGCCATCCATTGTTCTTGCGGTAATGCAAATTTCTGAAATTCCAGGTGTGGGGCTTGTAGCTGGTGGGACTTCCAACAATCTCCAAGTGTGAGTCAGGCTTGGTGGCCTCTGCAGAAGGTCTCCCTTGATCTGGCTACAACAAGGGGGCCTGGTGTGCCCTGGAACCAGCAGTAGACCTTTCTCCAGGGAGAAGCTCTTTTCAGTTCCAAAATGCAATGTTTTAATTAAAATGAAAACACTGAATTAAAATGCATGTTAAAAACAAACCATTCAGTGGCTGCTTCCGGAGTAGGGGGTGGCCTGAGAAGGAGCATGAGGAACTTGCTGGTAGAAATGTTTGTTTTCTTGGGTTACATGGACGTTTGCATTTGCCAGTGCATAACCGATCGAACTGTCCTGCTAAGATCTAGGCATTTCCTTGTATAGAAGTTACATTGAACACATTGTTCAGCAAGGACCTTCAGGGTTGTGGTGGTAAGGAATTCTGGAGCTATGAGTTTTCCAGATAAAAAAATAGTTTAAAAATCAAAAACACTTTTAGTTTCACTCTTTTGAAAGAAAACTAACATGCCTATGTTTTACAACTTAGGAAAGAAAGAGCATCAAATTATTTAAATTCTTTTGCTGACATGGGCTCTTCAACTCCATCGTCAATGATTGGGCTGAGTGATAGCAGAATTAAACGTTTTGATGCAAAGCTACCCTTAATGTCCACAACAGCAGAGCTATTTCCACTGACGTCCTATGGCATCTGCCTTCCAGTCTCAGCAAGTCTGCCCCTGCGTGTACCACCTCTTTCCCCATAACCAGAAGTCACTACAATGCATCTTATTTAGGTTCAATTCAACTTGCATCAGCCCCTGCTCTTGCCCTGGAGAAGCTCCCAGTCTAGGAAAGAATGGAGCCCAAGCTCCCAACTGGACCAGAGGGGTAAGCCAGCCCACATATCCATGTTGGAAACAGCTTGGGATTTCTGACTTGTGCCTGGACTGTCAAATCACTCTGAGTCTCAGAGCAACTCCTGTGTCCTGGATCCCTGAGATGACCCAGTTCATCAAAGTACCCGACGCCCCCAAACTCCTGCAGGAAGCAATTTCAGCTAATCAAGACGCTCATCATCTCTCCAGACTGGGCCACAACTTTTCCAGACAGCACACACAGGCCGGGAGACGCTATGCAGCAGACAAGCAGATGCTATTTCCACTTTTGTTCTCATTAAACAGTAGGCATAATCATGATTTATAAAAATATTCAAATCTTGAAAAGCATGTCAGGGTGCAACCTCGTCAACTGAACTTGAAAAAGCTACTCACTCTGTGTGCGTGATTTGAAATCTGATTTTATTTTTAATAGCCTCAAGGAGATGTGGAGTTGGGGAAAGTAATCAGGTTTTAAAACTCTTCTAGGAAATAGTTAATTATGTTTCCAAACTCAAAATAGATCATTTGTTTTTATAAACCTAGAGATCAACTTTCAAAGTTTCAAAAAGGTTTTTAAATCAGAGAGAATGTGTTAAAAGTGGCTTCGGAATCACAGTTGATTGACCATCACTTAAAAATCATGTCACTGCTATCAGAATCTTGTATTTCTCCAGCTCTCTGGCCTGGGAAAGGTGGGTGAGTCAGGGGGTATCTCTAGGTAGTGAGGACAGAGTTTTTTTTCTAACATTGGTCCTGATTGCTAGAACCATGAACCAGAGACTCTAATAAAGTGATACCAGATGGGGTCTGCAAATTTATAAGGTTTAAACATAGCAAGTATATACCCAAATAGTTGGAAATAATAATAATAAAACTTTCTCCATGGCTTCCCATCACTTACCTGTTTTTTTCTTCTACCTCCACATCTTTGTTCAACGATTGAAAAGCCCCTTGCCTTCTTCCAGACACCTGAAGTCTGTCACTCATTTCGAGGCTCAACTTAAGTTTCTCCCTCTTCCATGAGGCCCTTCTGGACTCATTGCCTTCTGAACACCTGTGTCTGGCATGACCACACCACCCTGCATCCTTCCTTGCTAACATTGTCTGAATATCTTGCTCCTCCTTTCCGGCTCATGCTGGGAAGAGTCTCTCCTTTAGGGTAGAGATGATCTCATTCGCCATTTCCTTGCTGGGGGACAGCACAGGGCTTGCCGTACACTTGGCACCAATACATATTTGCATGTCTAAGGAGAGTCCCAGACAAGTGAATTACTCTCACAATGCTAACCCCAAAGCAAATGCACTTCAATAAACCATTCAGATTCTACCCTAGGAAAAGCATAAGCCCCCTACTCATCTAGCCCCACCTTTCTTAGCCAGTGGACAAGCGCTCTATTTCTAGAGAATGAGACTCAGACATTAAGGTTTTAGAATCTCAGCAGACCATGGAGAAAGACATATCATAAACACACTGATATTACTAGACTCACCCCTCTATTTGTTGCTTACAGACTGCATTAGGGGTCTGGGAGATTCCTGTTCTGCCCAACTTCCTCCCCAACAGATTTAATTCCTCGGGGAGTGGGGGCTGGTGGGGGCAGGGAGAGGCCAGTGCTGCCTCCATGTTCCCAAAGGACTGGGATGGGTTTCTCCTCTTCCCGTCTGACTCGCTCCAGCCATTCCTTTTCTTCCTGGTATCCTTGCCCAACTCAAGGGAGTGAGGATCTGCTTACTCCATCAGTTACCCCAGAGCCAGGCATTTCTTACACATCACCGAAAATCCAGCCACTGCTTAGGCCTGACAGTTCTGGAGCAAGAAAATAAATATCTACCAAGGCATTCCTAACTTACACTCGAAGAAGGCAGGCATTTTCAGTGGAATGTTTATCAAATTGCTCCCATCTGCCCATTTCCTATAAGTGGTGGCAGCCAAGCCCCTCGATTCCCTTTCCCAGAAAAAGGGGAGAGGGGGACACTCTAAATGTGGTCTACAGAAATCCCCACCGTCCTGGGCAGGAGTGAATCCCCATCAGAAAGAAATCAAATGTGAAGTGGGAACCCAGGTACGACTTTGGTGAATACGCCAAAAAAAATCCAAAAATAATAAAGCTTTGCAAAACCATTTTCTCAGGCAGCCAGAGCAGAAACAATGTTGTGCAGCGAGAGAGAAAAGGCTTTGGCAAACCTGCAGGACCTTCTCCTATGCCTACCATACTCCTAACCACTAAAGGAAAAGTGCATGCTCACAGGGACCTCTGTAAGTGTCCAGCCCATTCTTATTTTCAGGGTAATTTCTCTCTGAGAGCTCTGTATACTCTGTCACTCTGAGGCATAGAAAGGACAGAATCACAGATCGAGAGTCTCGGCAGGCACGGGGCAGCCTCACCCAGGCTCTGCTTTGGGTCTCCTAGGCTTGTGCTGCTAATACTGTGGCTACTAGCCAATGTGGCCATTTTAATTAAAATTCATTTAACTTGAGTAGAATTAAAAATTCAGTTCCTGACTTGCATGAACCATATTCTAAGTGCTCAATAGACAGCACATTACAGGATGACAACAGAAACGGCTGGGCCATGGATAACGCTGTTCTCGAACTCCCTGACCTTTCTGAGTTTCCTAATGGAGGTGCGGAGAGAGCAGTGGTGGGGCTGGGTGTTGCTGGAGCAGGACCAAGTTCGCCTTTCACCCCACCAGACAGGCTTCTCTCTGCCCAGGGGCCTAGAGCTCCCTGCTTTGTGGAGCATGCGAGGCCCCAGGCAGCAGTCCTCTGCCTGGCTGGGCACTTGCTCTGATTTGCCACCTTCCCTGGGATGTCAAGGCACCTTGCTGACCCTCCACCCCCAGCCCACTTGGTAGAGATGCAAGAATGGAGTCTCTGCAGGGATCGCAGAGAAAGGAGATTTTCTGCTGCCTAAATCCCACACTTCCCGCTTGTCAGAGAAATCCTTGCCTGCTTTCTGGGTGAGGACTTTCACCTTAAAATCAACCAATAAACAAAAAAAGCCTGTCATGCCCAGTTTGAGAGCTCATAGGATTTTATTTCACTGTCATGCCAGTATGAATATCCTAGGAATCGGGCCTGAAATCCTGAGTCAATCACTCCTGCAGACCTTAGACCAATCTTTGGCCCCTGGATATTCTCTGTGCAGTGCTCCCTTAACAGAGGCCTGCCTTCAGTGCTGAGGAACGGCCCCAGGCCCCACTCCTGACCCCGGCCACGCTCTCAGCTCAGTGCCCTCGGTCACACGCACACACACACCAGTGTCAGGCCAGCCTCCTTTCTCTACCCAGCTGGCATTTTTGCTTCTTAGATCAACAGATCTCAAGGCTACATTCCAGGAGGGTCCAGCGGAAGATGGCTAGGGACTAACAGATCTTCCCTGCCTCCTCGGCCATTTGTTTCCCTTCTCTGAGATCCCCACAGGGTCTTCCGGCCTGGCCCTATCTCTCCGGGCAGAGGTGAGTTCGGGTCTGTTTCTGCCACCCCTGCCCATACCGGCTGAGTCACTGTCACACCATCCACACACAGGCCTGTGTCACTGAGATGTTCCTGGAGGGTAGGGTTAGCGTACAGCGAGCAGGTGCACACATGCCCGCCTGGGTGCCGAGCCCCGCTCTGCTCCAGGAAAACATGGGCTCCGGGCATGTCCTCCGATTCAGGGATTCTGACCATTGAGGGAAAGGGCAGTGGAGAGAAAAAAGAAAGGAAAAGAAAGGAGAGAGAACCAAATGCACAGCAGCTGCTGGACAGGCAAAACCACGGGGAGATGGCCAAGGAGGGAACCAGAGTGATTGGCTTTTATCCTGTTTTCAAGTAAAGTGCAGCTGCTGAGGAAGAAACCAGCCTGCCCAAAGCATGTGGGGACTGAGGCGAGTCAGAGATTTCATACCAAGAGAAACAGCATGGCCGGTCAAGGTGGCTCTGACTGGACAGCAAGTCATTCTAAAAGGGCTCATAGTTTTGTTTCCTGCCTGTTGAGAAACTTGTGATTCTCATACCATGGCAGAACAAATAGAACCGTGACTTATGTTTCTCAATTTACAGAGCTGATTTCATGTGCTTTCGACAGGAATATGATTATTTCTGACAGTCACAATTCTTCTTGACGGTGGAGCATTTCGAGGGCAAATGCCCCATATGCCACACTCCCTGATTTGTTTTTAGGGCCTTCCAGGTATGTGAGAAACTCTCAAAGACATGCAAATTGATGGCATCTAAGGATGTGGAGATGCGGAAGTCTGAGCTCCTGTACTTGCACGCTGTAAATAACCTTCCCAAGCACGGCCATGGAAGTCATCGGGAGAGAGATGCCAGAGAAATGTGCAGAGCAGAGAGAGTTCCTGCTTGTCTGGACACCACAGGATAGCTGTGCCCACTCCTGCTGGGCTAGAGGCCACCGAGGCCGTGCTTCCTGGCCAGGCCCTCACTGAAAGGTGGTGGGGCTGCTGAAGACTGGAGGCCCCTGGGGGAGGGCAGCAAGGTGGGGCAGGGAGGGGAGAGGTGCCAAGGCCAGCATGCTCCCTGCACACCTCTTTCCAAATATAAGGGGTGTTGGAAAGACTTGAACAAGAAAACAGGTAATTTCGATATTCTCGTTCTTCACTTCAGAGGTGGTGGCGTCATGTGACTTCACTGTATTGTCAGGTCATGAAACTTCTCTGAATGTTGCATGCATTATTTTGAATACATCTCATTACATCAAAAATTGTGTGTGGCAACCGGGATGTCTGATGTCTCTGGAGCAAAATTAAATTTCTAGGTAAGTCTGGCTCTGGGAACTGCTGCTATCAAACCATCTTAGCAGGTGAGAGCCAAAGGCCTCCTTAGAACGGGGTGCAGCCCTCACTCACCCTCGGAGCCCCGGCAGTGCTGCCCAGGACAGTGTGAAGAACACAGGCGGCCAGGGGAGAGAGCTAACTCACCTGAGGTCGATCCCGTAGGTGACGGGCTGCCGCTCGGGCTGAGGGGAGGCGTGGGGCCAGCCGATGCGGCAGCAGCTCCAGGATTTGGTTTATAAGTAAAAACAAGCAGTGGGGGAAGAACAGCTGGTGTTGAGTCTGGTGCTAGGATTAGTCTGCAACGCTAATCACAAGAAGTGGAAAAAATTAGGAGGTCCTGCCTGCCAAGGAGGTTTTCAAACACATGCGTGTGCTGCAGTCGCGGCGGGATTCGATTCTCCCAGCGCCAGCAAGCGGGCGCCCACATCCAGGAGCTGAGCTCGTTCCTGGGCATCACACCCAGAGCCTGGCTCTGACAGGACTCGAGAAGGGCCAGGACCCTCACTGGGCTGGGAGCAAGGAGGGGACGCTGTGCAGAGCAGACCAGCCCTCCAGAGCTCCTCTGTGATGACCGGGAGAGAAGCTGGGACCAAAAGGCAGAGGGAGAGAGAATGTCACTGACCCCAGTGGATGTGGCAGGGTTTAATGTTACATTCACTGCCACCTGGAGCAGAAGAAATGGGCACCCTACAGGTTGCAGTGAGATGATGTTCAGGACATACCCCAAACCAGAGGACAGTCCAGACGTCAGAAGACACAGCCTTCAAATACTTCTGCAGAAACATCACCATGTGCCCTGGGCCAGGGAGTGCAATGATGTGGACCCAACCCACCAACAAGCATGGTATGGGGGAGTCTGGGGGTACCTCCCTGCCACCTCCTCCCCTGCCCACGGGGCTCCCCATCACCTCCTAGAGTACCACCACAGGCTTGCTTTCAGCAGCCCCTCACATTTTGGTATAGTTTATTTTAAAAGCAGGTTTTCCTTCAGACAGAGAAATTGAGGCAGGACTAAAGCCCCAGGTACTTGGGGGCAAGGGTGAGTGGGGAAGGGGAGATTAGCCCAACAAGACGAAATGGGGACTTTAACTGCTACGGACTGAAGGGTGTCCCTCCCAAATTCACAGGTTAAAGTCCTGACCTGCAAGGTGACTGTATATGGAAATAGAGCCTTGATGGAAGTAATAAAGTTTAAATGAGGTTATAAGGGAGGGGCCTGACCCAACAGGATCATGGTCCTTATAAGAAGAGACTCCAGAGAAAGCTCTCTCTCACTCTCCTTGCCGTGTGAGGACACAGCGAGAGGGTGACTGTTGGCAAGGTGGGTAGAGAACCTGACGGTGCTGGTGCTCTGTTTTTGGACTTCTAGCCTCCAGAACTGTGAGAAATAGACCTTCTGTTGTTTAATCCACCCAGTCTGTCATACTTTGTTATGGCAGACCAAGAGGACTAGTATAAAAAACTAACTTCATACAAAGCAAAGCCTGTATGAGATGCAGGAGGTATATCTTGATGGCAATGTGTATGGAAAGAAGACAGAAGGGTCATGCGGAGTGGACAGAGGACCGGAAAATGGAAGAGAAAAGTAGGTGACAAGTTACCAGAATCTATCCTTGACTAGATGGAAGCTGAGGGAGTCTTCAGTGGTCCCTGGCTTTACTGGGGGGTCCCTCTCATTGCCACTTCTGGGTGAGGGGTCTCTCACAGTACTGGCAAGTTAGGATAGGGGGTCACTCACGCCACTGCCAGGCCCTCAGGCTGAAACAAACCCTGTTGTCAGAACTTTCTGGAGAAGACTTAGCAGCCTGCACAGAGGTCCCTCTGGCCCTGTGTCTTGGAAGCATGCCCCATGGATATTCATGACAAAGCACGTGTCTTTACAGCAGCCTGGATTGGTTTCAATTTGGACAACACAGAGCTGAAAAAGATGCTTGGGCTTGTGGAGTGCCTGTTCCCGAGAAACTCTGTTAAGGTCATAGGAAAGCATGTCTATGGCGGAGCTGCTGGGCAGACGTTCCCCAACGTCCTGCTCCGCTTCTCCCAGGAACCCCAGGCCCCCGTTTTGGTGTTGCTATTTGCTCCTACAAAATGCAGAGCTTTTCAAAAGACATCCAATTTCTTTTGTTGCTATTCAGTTGCCATAGTCAATTAAAATCTATCAATGGCCCTGAATGAATTTGTGCTAGGTGAAGAAAACCTCTGTGCAATCTCTCGACATGATCTCTATTACCTTATGTTACTCTAATAGCTAGAGTAATAGTTTGTTATTAATGGAATTAAGCAATTTAGTTCAAGCTTCCCAGAGGTCTTATAAGACAACTATTATAATATGTATTCTCAGATTTTCCATTGAGTAGATACCATGTGTTTTACATTACTTGCTAATGTTTCGAGAGATAGCAGTAGTATATTTAATATGTGGCTTTGTTTAATGATTCTAAGCCTCTTTCAATGTAGGTAAGTGCCACTGGAATTTTGAGCAGTTTAACAGTCTATGTTGTACAAATAATTATCTCAAATATTATTCAGCCCAATTTCAATTTGTACTTTCACTTGCCATCCATCCAGCCAAAAGATTTTGATCCAAATATGTTTTCCACCTTTTTCACTGAAAACAGTCTCCTGTCTCTATGGAGAACACCAGAAAACATGCTTCAAGTGACCACACAGATACAACCGTGCATGTAAACACACACAAACACTCACACACCACTCTCACCAATTTAGCACATTTGAACAGAGTCATATTTGATTAAAGATGTAAAAAACTTTTTTGATGGTTGCAAAACCTGTTTTTAGAAGAAATAAATGTATTCATTGCATTATGAAACAGCTTGAGAAAACAAGTTCTTACAATGTATACCATCTCTGTATTTAAATAGTTTCATTTCTATTCATGAGCTCCTTGATTAGATACATGGAAAATATCATCAGTAAAATATGAATAATTCTGACAAATTAATAGCCAATTTTTTTTTCTAAAGAATGAAAATATGTGTAAGCATCTCATCCTTCTCAGATAAAACTGCTATTAGAGGCGAATGAAAATTGCAGCCTCCCTGGCCACAGCACAAGTCTCTCTTAAACAGCAAGCAAAGAAAGAAAGGCCCTGGTGAGGGGCCTCTGGGGAACTGCGCTGAGCCTACGTGGCAAGTGGGAAAGGGCAGCATTATTTGCAAGAACAGGTTGGGGCAACTCCCATCTGGCCAAGATGCGGAGTGTTCTTCTTAACGTTATTCTTGTGAGGGAGGCAGGACGGAGATGATACACTGTGAGACTCTGGAGCAGGAAAGGGCCTCAGAAATCATCTCTTCCAACTGCCCATTACATCTGACCCTATTTCCATTGTTGCAGCATGGAAAAGATTAAAGTGATCTGCCTAAGATTACACAATCATAAAGGAGAGAGGCAGAACTTGAATTCTGGCTTTTGGGCTCAGAGTCCAAAGCTTTTTCCGAGGGCTGCACAGAAATGAGATTATGCCCATCAGACACTTGATGCCTGTGTCATGCCAGAGCCTGTGGTGGGCACGGGGGCACAGTGGTGAATGAGACACAACCCCTGCCTTCCAGGAGCTTAGAGCCCTGAGCAGGAGGTGAGGGGACAGAGCTCGCAGCCAACGGGATGAAATGGGCAGCTGCCAAGCGCTGAGGAAGGCGCACCAGTGAGAAAGACTGGCCCACATCTGGGCTCTATGCTTCCTTGCCCTGTGACCTTGAACGTGTGATCCAATATTTTTTGAGTCTCAGTGGACTCATCTGTAAAAGGGGCAGAAACAACACCTGCTTGGCAGGATTACTGCAAGGCATTCAAAAGTAGTTATTCCAGTTAGGATTCCTCTGGTTTTACTAAGGAGAACCTATCCACACCAGCTCATATTAAAGGATGACATCGTGAGATGATCATAAAGTTTCAGGGGAAGCCAGCAGATGGGCAGACACATGAAGAGCTTTAGGGACCAGCCATGATGAGCTCTCTCTCAGTCAAGGTTCTCCTTCTCCTGGGACATCACCTCCCTTTTCTTCCCTGCCTGCAATCGCTGCCTTTGAGGTGAGACCCTGTCAGGCGTAGAGCTCTTGTCTTGCATCTTCATTGCCATTGTTTAAAGTACCTCGCCCCAAATGGGACTCTCTCTGGTTCCCTTAGTTTCCATTCCAGACGAGAGAGATCCTATTGGTCTCTAGCTAATTTTATAAAGTCAAGATTAATCAGTCCTATGTTGCTGGCTGGTCGGAGGAAGGGCACCCTTGAAGTCAGGAATCTGCCAGTAAACTGAGACTGAAGGGGTGGAGTCACATGACTTGCAGCAGCAGCAGGGGTTGTGGGTGGGTACAGAAGCTTCCAGAAGATGGTGTGGACAAGGCAGGCAGCCCCAAACATGTCTGATACAGAAGGCCCTCAAGGGTTCATTTCCTTTTCTGCATGAAAGGTATGAACAGCACATCCTGGGAGCACAAAGGAGGATGCCTGATTCTGCACTGGGGGGAGGTGAGGATGGGGATGGCATCTGAGGTGGAGGGAACAGCATGGAAGAGGCTTCGCGGTACAAAGGACCAGAGTGTGACCAGGGGTGGTGCTCTAAGCACAGGGGAGGTGGGTCTCAAAGGGCAGATGTCTGGAATTTATCCTTAGGACTGGGGAAACTGGCAGCGTGGTTTGTCCCCTGGAGGGATGACTGGGGGCCAGAGTACAGGAGCTGGAAGTGGGCAGAGGAGGGAGGGAGAGGAAGGGGCGGGGGCATGAAGGTCACTCAGGTGAGAACTGGTGAAGATGAGCTGACTCAGGTCGGGGATGGAGGGGAGGCTGGAGAGAGGTTAGGACACAGCCTAAGGTCGGGGGTGGAGAGTGATGGGTGGGAGTGGGGGGCCTCCCGTTTCTGACTGGGGTCCGCGTGGGTGGTGCGGCCATTCCCGGTGGTAGGGAGCACAGGTTGGGGCCTGAGCTGGAGGGAAGACAACTGATTCTGTGAGGTCTCCGGGCACCAGAGGGGCATCCTGGGGAGGGGCAGGGGATGTGTGGTACAGACGCTGGGGGTAAGGCTGGGAGGTGCTGGTTTATAGCCGAGGGACAGGAGATCAATAGCACTTAGAGGCTGGAAGACAGTGATAAGGGCTTCAAATTGGACGGGACGGAAGAGGCAGCTACCTGAGAGGGAGAGGATGAGGAGCAAGACGACGGCCCACCTGGGCGGGAGGCAGGTGTGAGGGCGAGCTCTCGCCACCGTGACGGGAGGGACCCCATCACCCCCACTCCCCAGCCCTTCCTAAGAAGAGGCCCAGACCACGCAGGGCCCTGCACCACTTTCCTGGGGGACCTACGGCTCACCTCCACCTTTTCCCAAACTGGAGTAAAGAGTCACTGGAGAAACTCTGGCTGAAACCCCAGGCCCACATGTCCCCACACCAAAGGTCCATCCATCTGAGCTCTGGGCTAGAAGAACAGCAGAACTGGAGGCTGCAGAGGGGCCTGGGGTGAGCCCACAGCAGGGCAGGCACTTGTAAGGGGTGCAGGGAGAGGCGGGGGAGACTTTCTGGGTCATCGGTCCTACAAGGGGCAGTGGGCTCCCACAGAGCAGAGGGGAAAGCTGCTGGTCTCCCCAGGGGCTGGAGCGCCTGCAGCCTCCTGACACAACAGGGCAGTAAGTGCCCCATTAGGATCTGATGTGAGGGAAGGTGCTAGCCAGCCGGGCCCACGGCTGCCCCTCCTCATCCTCAAGAAGGCCCCCGTGACCCAGCCACTGGTATGGGGGGTTTGGGCTGGAAGCCCATGCATTTGGCCAGGCCCGAGGTGGGGGTGTGCAAGAACCAGCACCAGTATTGGACGGCTGCCTCTCTGTTTACTTTTATAAGCCCCAACTTCCCATAAATCCAAGTCAGAATCAATCATCTTTTATGGAAGATATTAATGGCAATTCCATTATTTAAATCCAATCAATGATTCTTTTTTTGTCCCTTTGTGTTGAAGCCAAGCAGTTTGGAGGGGGCTTTTGACCAAGCAATGGAATAAAAAAAGTTCAGTGACCTTGCCCGCATCTCAGTATGTCAGTCAGATAACTGCATAGGAAAGAAGGGTTCAGTTTCTCTCCATGTGTCCTAGGGAGTAGGGAGGGTTTAATTCCACTGGCCTAGGAAAAATAAAAATTCCTCTCTTGTATTCACTGTGTCCTGCCTGAGTGCTGTCAGAGACACTCAGTGTCATTGCTTTTTAAACTCGGAACTTAGCTGTGATCTACTGATTTCCAATCAGATTTTTAAAATTTCTTTTTTTTTTTTTAGCCACGGACCCAACTGTTCCAGGAATTGGCTTCTAGGACCTACAAATTAGCTGATGGTTAGCAGAAGCAAGTGGGGGCTGTTTGTTCCCAGAAGTAAAAAAGCACAGACAAAAAGACCAAGCTAGTACAAAAAACCCAAGAGACCAGCAGACACTCCCACAGAATATATGTGCTGTGCGAGGTGCTGCCCATGGTGGCTTCCCCCAGTTGTACGCCCACTAAAACATGAATGAATGTGAGAGCACGTGGACCTCCAGATTCGCCATCAGCTGAAGCGGGCTGGAAAAAATCTGCTTAAACACTGGAGTAAAGAGGAATAGAGTGAATACCAACTTTTCAAACCCAAATGTGGGACCTGGAGCAGATGAGAATCCTCCTGATGTGAGAAGAAGGCACCCTTTTTCTCCCCAACCGACTCCCTCCCTCCTTTAGGTCTTGGCCTGGGTGTCACCTCCTGCAGGGAGCCCTCCCCACCCCAGCTCCCTGGCCAGATTCCATCCCTGCACTTGTCACTGGGTGGCGCTGGCTCATTCCCACGCCAGGCTCCCCCCGCACCTCCCACTGTGTGCTTGGGCATCGTCAGGGACCACCTTAGTGTTATGCCCACAGGAGGGGCTCTACCGCCACCAAAGGCCCCCCGGGATGGAGCCTGTCTCATGAGGAGCACTGTTCTCCCGGAGGCTTTAGCAGGGAGGGACTCCATGGGGCAGGTTCCTGAGAATGCTTCTGCTCGGCAGGACTCCTGACTCACCCCACTTTAGGAGGCAGCTGGTGACTAGCTAGCTGTTCTCCATTTCCACTCAAAACAAAACAAGGGAAAATGGGCTTAAATTGCAGCAAGGGAGATTTAGGTCAGATAGAAGAACAGCCTGCAGGAGCCACTGGAAAGGGGACTCTGGGAGCTGATGGAATTTCCCTCCCTGGAGATCTCTGGGAGTAGGCTTTAGTATTGGGTTCATCCATCCTCAGGGCTCACTGCAGGAGGACAGCAGGCCTAGCAGGTCCTCGGCTCCTCTTCCCCATCAGCGCATCACTTAGCAGCGCTGCAGCACCCCTCACTGGGAACAGGGTGGCAAATTACATGTGAACACAGGCATAACAGAGCATCATTTCTTGGGGGCTGTTGGAAGCTTGACTCTGTTCTGGCCCGCAGACAGGCCATGCTCTCTGCCTCATGACAAAAGCCTGCTTCTCTCACTCTTTTAACTGCAGGGCTGAAACTCCCCTGCCTCCCCCTGAAATGACAGTTTTGTTTCCCATCAGTCTATCCACAACCGATGGGCAGGGGAAGCCCTGTCCTCATGGCCTGGGGAGCCGGCCTGGAGGCAGGAGCTTCCCGACCTCCATGGGAGCCACACAGTGGGGTCCTAAGTTGGAGCTACCAGAGTGACAGGAAGTTTGAGCCCCAAGGAACAAAGCCTTGAACACAGGGGATGTACCCCCCTCTTTTCTGGGGTAAGCAAGAGGTAGTTTGTCTCACATTAGTCACCTTAAGTCCAGGTAATTCTAATTCTGGCCAAGGTCAGAAGCACTGCCAAGCCTGGAGGCAAATGTGTGACCACCCGCAGCAAGCATAGGGGCCTTTCTACCCACGGCTCATGGAGGCAGCACGCCCTGCACCAGATCCTGCTCCCGCACTTGTCATCTCTCCTGCGACTGATTCACATGGTCTTACACAGACCCTTTTAAGTCACTATCACTCCTTTCTGGAACTCTGAAAATAAACAGGATGGAAAGCTTCCTGCTTTTCTCTGGCAGGGCCCTGGGCACAGCTCCTGCCCCTAGCAGGCCTCCGAGGAGACAGGGCTGGAGAACCCTTCCCCACCCACAGGCGCCGGGGCATTCCCCTCAGTTCTGCCAGGAGCTCTCCAAGGCCCATGAAAGAGGCTGGGTCAGTTCAGTGTCTGTGTGCTGACATGGGCCTGGGGCTTCGTGGGTACTGTGCCCAGAACCATGGAGGCACCACCCTTGACCACCCTCTTTGGTCTTTGAGACTTGGCCCCTTAGAGGACACATGCCGAGATCATCCACCAAAGGCAGGAGATGCCCGGGGGCATAATATTTTGCCATTTCTGAAAGCAGAGGAGTTCAGAAAGGGGCCAGGGAATGTGTGTGTGTCAGTGTGGGAGCCTGACCAGTAGTTCAGGACCAGTGCCTCCCAAGAGGCAACTCTGTTCAAAGGAGATGGGAAGGTTCCGGTTGTTTCAAGCTGTCCTAGGATGCATCCAGGTGACCCAGTCTCCTGGCTTTAAGTCTACCAATCCTGAACACCTCACTGTCCACAGTAGGAGAGGTCAGAAGGCTAAAAGGGGCCTCTTCTTGGGCTGGCGACCGCAGTTATTGAGAAATCTGCATGCCTGGAAACCACTGTGGCTTCCTCAACCACACATCCTGGCCATGGAGGTTTGTGCAACATTCCAGATGTATGACAATTATGGGGCTTAGGGTCCAACAACTCCACCCTATGCCTCAAAGCTCCCAACTCAGGGTGGCTCTGCTAGCCCGACAAATGTAACTAAAACCCTTCTTGAAGCCAGGCCTCAGGAAGGCTGGTTGTGTGGGTGCTGGCGATGTGCACCTCCTCAGGAGAAGCCAAGAATGGAGACTCGGCAATAAGTGAGGTTCCCTAAGGACCCTTCCCTGCCTGGGTACCTCTGGGCAGGTCCTGCAGACACAGGGTGGCTGTATGGGCAGGAGAGAAGCAGCTCCTGGTAGAGCTAGCCCAATCCTAAAGACCACCCCGCACAGCCTGGGTTCATGCCATCTGGCAAAGAGCTCCTTCCCCAGAATGGAGTTTTCTGCAGAAGGATGGCCAGAAGGCAGCAAGTCTCCCCTGACATGGAGGAGTCCACCAGCTATGAGAAGACGGAAGTTCAGAGGCAGTGCCCTGAGACTTCCCCTCCTCCTGCCCTTCCCGGTGCCCTTGGTTTGGCCTCTGCTAACAAGCTGCACCACCAAGGAGTCGGCAGGCCCAGGGAGGCCGTGGTCTGCAGCCTCTGTGAAACCTGCCCTGGCCCCCACCATGTGTGAGTGACACCATAGGCCATTGGTGAGGGATCACAGGCCTCTAGAGCTCCTAGTTTAGCTGGGAGGGCATAGGTCACATGGAGACCAAGGCCAGCCAAGCGACAAGAGGCGGAAGCTCAGGGAGTGGAGCACACTGGCCAGGCATGGGAGCTGCCCCGGTACACCGACCCCAATCCCAGACCCAGAGCTTTCTGACCTTGGACCAGAACCTGGTAAGTTATTTCGCCTTTCTGAGCCTCAGTTTACTTCTCCACTGAGGGGAATAACAGGACCGACATCCACAGGGTTGTCGGGAGGATTCAAGGAGAGAGTATGTGTCATGGCCCAGCACTGGGCCAGCATTCAGATCCTGCTGCTGTCACTCAGGAGGCTACACCCTGCCTGAAATCAGGGGAGGGGGTGGGGCCTCTGGCCAGGGGCGGGCAGGAGGCTTCCGAGAGGCCAGGCCTGGGCGGGCATTTAAGTATGGGCTGTGCTGGCCCCGGAGGTGAGAGGCTGCACCATCGCGGCTGCACCCGCCCTTGCTAAGCCTTGTTCTAAATGGATTATTGTTTATTGGCGGCTTAGTCTATCTCTCGGGTTATAAATTATTTACCAGATAATGACTTCATAATTGTTCATGACAGATGCCCGAAGGACATGCTGACGTGCCTTCTGAAGCCACAGTGCTAATTGTGGCCGAGTCCCAGAAGCCCCCATGTGGCCACATCCAGAGTGTCACACCTAGGGACAGAGCCTGACTGGACCTCGGGGATCAAACCCTCTCATGATGCAGACACAGAAACTGGGATCCAAAGAGGGGCAGGATGGGCTTCCAGGTCCCAGAGCCAGCCCGAGGCAGCCCTGGGTGGGGCAAGCCCCAGCGTCTCGCAGGGCCATTGTCCACCGTCCAGGTTTCGGCTGCTGGGGCAGCTGCGGGCTAAGTAGGAATTCAGATGTTCCTGAGCAGAAATTTGTCTTCAGGGTGTCAGGGGGTTGGGGGGAATGAAATGGGGCTGTGATGGGTGCTGAGGGATCCCCCCGGGCCTGAGTGAGTAGTGGGGCAGTGAGGATACTGCCGAGAGGCCGTCTGGGGTCTGGGGCCTGTGGTGGCCCCAGGGAGCACCGGCCTTGGAAGGACAGGGAGAGAGTGCAGTGCCCTCACTGCCCTAAGGTGGGCAGCTGTGAGCTGTTCTGCTGGCCGCGGCTGGCCGTTGAGCACAAAGGAGAGCCGCTTCTGGGTGAGGCCCACAAGCCACACGCTCATCCATCACTGAGAGCTTTCTCTGTGCCAGGCTTCGGGGAGGCCCTTGCTCTCAGGGGGTGCCCAGCTGTCTCCCAGGGTAGATGAGGAAATAGCCAGGTGTCAGGCAACAGAAGGAAGCACAGGGACTGAGGGACTCAGGAGTACAGCCACAGGCCATGGAAGTTGACTTTTTCTACTTTCAGTGTTGATTATGTGCTCAGCTCTGCAGAGCTCACCTGCCCCAGAGCGCTCTCAGGGGTGGGCGGGTGAGCCTTGAGCACACTGGATGGTAAAAGGACCACACCTGGCCCAAGAAGAGCCAAATGGGTGCTGGGGAGAGGAACAGCATCAGGAAATCAAGGAGAGGAAACTCCCATGCGAGGGTGGCCAGGGAGCACGTCGCCAGGAGATGGGTAGGGAGGCGAGAGGCTCTTTTGGGAGATTCGGGCTTAGCAGGAAGAGTGCCCAGAGGTGGAGTGCGCACATGCCGGCACAAGGGTCCATCCGGATGGGAGCAGAGGCTGTGTGTGTGTTTGCACATGTGTGTGTGTGCATTTGTGTGTTTATTGGGGTGAGGGTCATGGGAGGTGAGTCTGGCGAGCCAGCAGAGGTCAGACTTACTTTATCTGATTCACACAGTGGCGTGACTTAGTGCATACCTGTGCAAGATGGCAGGGCACTTTGAGTGCATTTTAGAAAGCCTTGAGCTGGTGCTAAATAAATAATCACACTGTTTATTCTGGGACAGAGAGGCAGGATGCCTCCTGTAGGTGCTAATGGGAGGGCGAGGTGCTCTGGCCGGCCGGCGGGCCTGCCACGTGCACATCCATAAGCGCTGATCTGAGAAGGGACCTGCGTAGACCGTCTCTGTGTCCTGACTTTCATTTCCCACTTTCAGTGCCTGCCTTTGTACCTGGAGAAGGTGGGGCGGGTTGTTATCCCCTGTGCTGTTACTAGGTTACTTTGTAAGAGCAGAAAAGTGCTTTTAATGATTTTTTTAGTTGTTGCTGCCTTATAAACAAGACGCTTTTATCTAAATAAGTTGCTACAAAAAAAAAAAAAACCAACAGCAGCCAACCCCCAAGGGTTGCTAGGTTGTGTCTGACTTACACAGGCAAGCTCAAATTCTGTGACTGAGGTGTTTAAATGTTCCCCTTTCTCATAGCGACCCTCTCTCTTCCAAGTAAGGGTAAAAATATGTATTGGCAGCTATAATTAATGCACCTCCTAGTGGCCTGGATGAAAGGACTCAGTGAGTAAGTGGAGGGCTCTCTAGCCTCTGATGGTAATTCTGTGTCCCGTTCAACCTGACACAGGTGGGTGACAGCCTGGGTCTGGCTGACCCATAGGCCACAGAGGGGTTAAGGTGGGAGGCACACCCAGGGGTGACTCACTCCGTTTTTTTCCTGTGTGAGTTTAGGTCTAGATTTGAGGCCCAGAGGATGGTCACTGAAGGGCTTGACACATAACAGGTGCTCAACTAATGTCTGTGGAAGACGAGCAGGTACATGATGGACACAATTATAAGGAGCGGCAGTTGCCATAGGGCAGGAGGGGCCTCTGGATTAGGAACCAGGACTCTAGTATTAGCCTTCTCTGGGCCTCAGCTTAATGCTTAGCACAGTAATGACAACAGTAATCCCTCTCTGTCTACGTCCTAGGGTTCCCCTTATGACCAAGGAGAGGGGTTATGTGAAACACTTCGCAAACTAAAAGCAGTGGTTCATGGGAGGAGGTATGATAGTCCTATGATGGCCTTGGACATGCCAACAAATTGGGGTTGTGGCAGTGGCTACCTGGAGCCTGAGGTTGCCAAAAGTCTCCGCTTTGGGGTCAGGGTGGGCACTGGGAGCCTGGCTGTGAGGGTGCTCTGTGAGCCTTCAGTAGGGTCTCCATTATCTGAGAGGGTGACTTCAGGGGCTTAGCACGGCATTCAATGCCCATAATGGCCAAAGCCAGTTATCTTCCCAGCCACATCTCCCAACTCACCTCTCAGAAGCCTGTGGATTTGACCCAACTAAGTTGGGTTAGTTGCTGAGTTTCACTCATCCCCTTAAATGTGAGCTCTGGGTCAGGGATTTTGTCTCCTAGGCTCACTATTATAATCCCAGTGCCGACAACAATGCCTGGTGTCCAGCAGGTGCTCAAGAAATGCTTATTGTGTGAATGAGTTGTTCTTCCATAGCACTTTGTATAAATTCCTGTTGTTACATTTATTGTATCGCATTATAAAAATGTATTTACTTGCTGGTATCCACTGGACTGCAAGCTCCTTAGGGACAGGGCTTTTGGTCTGACTTCTCCGGACCGGGCACGAGAATGATATCCAATTGGTTGCCAGTAAGTGCGTGAGGGAACGAGGAGTGAACGAGTGATGTCGAAACACCCTTTTGTTTTACCAGGTGCTGAGCATTCCTCCTCCAGCCCCAGTCCTGTCCTGCTGGGAGATGGGGAAGGGGAGAGAGGGAACTTACGATTAGAAGACCAAAGCTTTAAAGGTCTTTTGAGCGGCCTGTGAGTATATGAGATCATCAAGAAGGACAAATGCCCACACACTTAGGAGCACCCTGAGACAGTCGCCAGGCAGATGCAGGAACGGCATTTTCCCTGAGCAGAACTCCCGAAGGGCCACCTCTAGACTATTTGGCGTTCTTGTTCCAATTAGAAAGAGGCCTCCTCTCCGAGCACTCACAGTGCACAGTGAAACTTGCAGAACGCAGGCTGGGTGTCAGCCCCCATGATCTCTGGGCCAGGTGCCCCCCTGTAGGGCACAAACCCCCAATGTTCCCAGCAGCCCTGGCTGTGGGGCATGTTCAAGGTAAGGAAGGAGACAGGTCGCTTGGAAAATCAAACTTGGCCACAAAAATAAACTCTGAGGTTTGCAGATAAGCTATTTCTAGCCCAGGTGCCAAATGAGGTTTTGCAACTAAAACGATCTGCTGTGTGGGCCCTCCCACCCCTCATCCCCCACCCCCAGCCCCTTTAGCTAAGGGGAACTGCCCCATGTGCATGCTATTCCCGAACAACTCTGCATCCAAGATTGGGTAAAGAGTCCACCCCTGGGGTATCTCCTGCTTTTGGCAGATGATCTCAGCCTGTTGTTTGGTGTGGGGCTGAGTCTGACAGACCGAGGTGGGCGGATAAGGGTGGTACAGTCACTTTCCTGGGCACAGTGGCACTTTGGTGGGCTGCCTCTGTCAGTGTCCTCCATGCCCCAATCCTGTGTCAGCACACAGACACTGAACTGACCCAGCCTCTTTCATGGGCCTTGGAGAGCTCCTGGCAGAACTGAGGGCAATGCCCCATTGTGGGTTACCAGAACCGAGGGTGCTGCCCCGGCGTCTGTGGGTGGGGAAGGGTTCTCCAGCCCTGTCTCCTCGGAGGCCTGCTGGGGGCAGGAGCTGTGCCCAGGGCCCTGCCAGAGAAAAGCAGGAAGCTTTCCATCCTGTTTATTTTCAGAGTCCAGAAAGGAGTGATAGTGACTTAAAAGGGTCTAAGACCATGTGAATCAGTCGCAGGAGAGATGACAAGTGCGGGAGCAGGATCTGGTGCAGGGCGTGCTGCCTCCATGAGCCGTGGGTAGAAAGGCCCCTATGCTTGCTGCGGGTGGTCACACATTTGCCTCCAGCCTTGGCAGTGCTTCTGACCTTGGCCAGAATTAGAATTACCTGGACTTAAGGTGACTAATGTGAGACAAACTACCTCTTGCTTACCCCAGAAAAGAGGGGGGTACATCCCCTGTGTTCAAGGCTTTGTTCCTTGGGGCTCAAACTTCCTGTCACTCTGGTAGCTCCAACTTAGGACCCCACTGTGTGGCTCCCATGGAGGTCGGGAAGCTCCTGCCTCCAGGCCGGCTCCCCAGGCCATGAGGACAGGGCTTCCCCTGCCCACCGGTTGTGGATAGACTGATGGGAAACAAAACTGTCATTTCAGGGGGGAGGCAGGGGAGTTTTCAGCCATGCACTCAAGGAGTGAGAGAAGCAGGCTGTCATCATGAGCGGTCACAGATTTGCTTCTAGGCACCTTGGCTTCCCACTGGAATTGCCTGGGGAGCTTCACAAAAATATTACTGCCTGGGTCCCATCCTGAGAGATTTTGATCTAACTGGTGTGAACAGCCTGGATATCAAAATTTTAAACATTTCCCTAGGTGATTTTAATATGCAGCCAAGGTTGAGGGCCACTGTTTCCACTTGGAAGATGCAAAGAAGCTGATCAGCTGCAGGATTCAGTGTGAGATACACTGGCAATGGCTCCAGAGAAGAATGTGTGTGTGCTGGAACTGGGGGCACTCCTTCCAAGGGAGCCAGGGGGACACAGGGACAGAATAAACATCAACTACCACAAATCCTAAATGAGGGCACATTATATGATCTATAGGAAGAAAAGATCTAAGAGCCTGTACAGTTCCCATAAAAGCACTTCGAGACGGTGTGACATAGCAAAGGTACCCAGCTTTCTGATGGCTTGATCCAGGAGGTAGATTTTAGAACATCTGAAAGAGTAGAGAAATTGTATATCACCAAGAATTTAGTTTTGCCAAATCTCTTTAACTTCCGTTTCAATTCCTCAGGGCTTAGAATCCAGGAATTCAGTAACACCTTTGAGTCGAGAGCAGTGGTTAAGGCTTTACAGTGCCCGCCCTCATGAGAACAATTAAATTAGAAGGTCTGGGGCAAGGATCCAGACGTCTGTAGTTTTAAAGTCCTCCAGGTGAAACTAGTGTTCACTGAGGGCAGCTGGGCACTGCTGGCCCAGGTATGCCATCTTCTCTCCAAATCTGTCATCTTCTCCTGGGAGCTAGGAAGGTCAGGGGTTATTCTCAATTTAAAGCTGAGGAGATGGAGGCTCAGAAAGCTGCAGGGGGCTTGCCCAGAGTTAGTGGGATGAGGTCCAGAGGCCTGCCTCCCCGTCGAGGGTCCTGTCCACCACACTGCCTGTGAGGTGGCTGCGTCCTGTGATCTCTGAACTGCGTAAGATCTGATCACAAAGAGATAAGAGAATGGTCCCTGTCCTCAAGCAGCTCATGGTCCAGGAAGGAAGGTGAGAAGCTCAGGCAAAGGAGATAGAGATTCACAGCAAGGGTGGGGCAAGGGGCGAGGCATCCTAGCTACAGGGCAGCTTTGTTTGGCCAGGCTGAGCCTGAGATGCAAACCGGCAGGTTGGTAATGGATTCTTAGGACTCTGGAGAAGTGGTCGGGACCTTAGGACAGAGGTGTCCCTGAGAATCAAGCCTGGGGGACAGCTGAAGCAGAGGTCTGAGAGGGATTGCCGAGAGACTGAAAAGCTGAGGATGACCTTGTAACACAAACGCCCTCATTAGAGCAAGAGGGAGGAGGGGCTGGAGATCCCAAGGGAGCAAGGCTGTGGGGAGCCACAGTGAGGGAAGGCCGAGGACAGGGTCAGCGAGGGCACCTTCGGGGAGCTCGGCTGGGTGTAGCCGCTGTGAGTGTGCAAGCCCAGGCCAGTGCACAGTGTTCTGGTGGAACAGTTCCAAGTCCCATTAGCTCTGGAGACATCTGCAATGTCCTCCCAGGATGCAGGGCACGCAGGGGAGCAAGGGGCTCGGACGGGCAGTACTGAGCCCCAGCGATGGAGCTGGCGATGCGGCCAGGGCGCCCCAGCACTGATGGGGAGTGGCGTTCATCACCTTCAAAGCTCAGGTTTACTGCGGTTCTTGGCTCAGCCTTTGCTTCTGCACCAACCAGGGCCTCAGCTTTACCTCCCCTGAGCCCCACCGCATCCAGGGCCACACGCTGCAGTGCAGGCATCTGATTTCCCCCCTGCCAGCTGGTTCTGGCCCCATGCTCTTGGTTATGCTGGTGATTTCCATCAGACCACTGACAAGCAGCCCTCCATGATCTGCATCTGCGCGGGCCCTGTTCGTAGGAGGATACACAGCCCAGTGACCTGGCCCAGTTTCCACAGGAAAGTGATAGCTTCTCCCACCAGTGGCCATAGCCGGCTGTGAAACCCTCCTATCTTCTTGGGAATCCATGGGAGTCCTGCACGTGAGGGAAACACATACCCAGCCCTAGGCCACGTGCTAAGGGGCCCTGCGGCTACTGCACAGATGTGTTTACGGAGAGCCCCAGCAGGCGCTGGTGGGCGTTGTGGGAAGAAATACAGAGGTGGATCAGGTGGGATTCCCACCCCCTCAGAACTGGCAAGGTGGGAGGGGAGACCAACATGAGTTTGCGGGCGGGGGTGGGGGGATACACCACCTGGGGGGACAGGGATTTGAAGCCCACAAGGGGTGTATCCTATCGGGTGTGCCTGCTGAGATGTCCTTCAAGGTCCCTCCCTATCCTAAAACACACGTTCTTGAAGGCTGGGATGACTGAAGAGCCGTGTGCCACCCTGTGTCAGTGGTAGGGAATAGAAGACCCCAAAAAAGGGCCATCAGACCCACTGCGCCCCAGTGTCTCTATCCCCGTCACCCCCGGCCACACTCACTGTGTCTAAAACCTGAAGACGGATGCTAGTAAAGCTGGCTTCTGTGAAGAGCACCTCCTGAGTCTTTGCTCAGACACTTAACTCCGCCTCTGCCCCCTCCAGGAGCTGGAACGCCTAACTGTCTAGTTTTCCAACTCCCCACCTCTGAATCGGCAGTTACGGAAGCAAAGCACTGCCCCTGCCCAGTGCCTGGGCGACCACCGGACAGCTGTCGCGCTGACCAGTGGTGCCATGAGGCATGTGGCAACAGCCCCCCTGTCTTCAATGTCAGGACCTCCTCTGTGTCCACTGGCCACCCCACGGGGCTGCTGTGTGGCAGCAGGATGCAGTGCACAGTGGACCTTTCTCCCATTTCAGCAGCCAGTGCAGGCCCAGCAAGGAGCCTCATCCTGCTTCCTGCCGGCAACCATATCCACCACACCTTGCGATCCCCGAGCTGCATGTTCTTCTCTCTGAGCAAGGGCTCTAGCACCAGAGCCATCCCCAATTCCATTGTCTCTGGGTCCACAGAGAAAGTTCTTTGACCAGCAGAGAATATGGACCTTGTTGGTCTGCTGCTCTGGCCCCTGCTGCAGAAAAAAGATGGAGTTCAGGCCACAAGCTGGCCCCAGGCAGAGGCTATGAGGCGCCAGCGCACCGTGCTGCTGAGAAGACAGCAGTCCTGGGGCTGCTGTGGCCTGTGCTCACCCAGCAGCAGGCCTCATGAGTAATGCAGAACAGGCTTCAACCCATCAACTTCTAAAGGCTCACGTGTCACCAAGACATGCTAGGCTGGACCAGCTCAGCTTCAACTGTCCTGAATCCCAGTGTCTACACCTCCACCCTCCAACCTTCATTCCAGGTTCAGGCCCCTGACCCCTGAGCAACAGCAAATGATTAAGTGAGTATATGAAGGGTGAGTGTTGGCAGCTCTGGCTCCAGGCTCCCCTGTTTCTGCAGGCATGGTCCTGGCCTGCTGGGTGAATGTTAAAGCAATCTTGCAGATTCTTTTCATCAGATTTCTGCCCTCACAAGTAGCCCAGCTTCTCCCAACTCTCCGGACTGCCTGTGCTTCATAATCTAGGTTTAAGAATCTGAAATAAAAATTTTAGGCCAGACCTCTATAAATTTAATCCAAGGAAATAATCAAATGACTGTGCAAAGATATATACACAAAAATGTGCATTGTGGTGTAAGAGTGAAATATTAAAATATACCAAGTGTCCATCATTACATCACTGGTTAAGTAAATTGTGTAGATTATTATATGTAGATGATATGAAGTCTTTAAAAATGCTATAGATTTGTATTTGCTGTCTAGAAAAGGTACCTGTGATAGCCTGTGTAGTCAGAATAGCTCCACTAAGCAGCGTGGGATCCCATGTGTGCATGTGTGTGTGCACACTTTATATATGTACATAGGAAAAAAGCCTGGAAAGAGACACTAAAATGGTTACCTTTGGGGATTATGATTATAAGTAATTTATATAATTTTAGGTGCTATCATTTAAAATATGTTTAAAATGAACAAATAATATTTTAATGATATTTAGCAACAATTTTAATAATAAAGTCAAATTACAAAAGAATTATAGTTTGGGAGGTCTTAAAGGTCACCTAGCTGCTGGCTGCCCTCAGTTCTAACCTCCTGGGGAACTCGAGGCCCATGTAGGTGAAGAAGAGCTAGAGCAGTGCTCAAGGGTTGACTCAAGGAAGATTAGGGCCCAGATGGCTTAGCGAGGTTCCGGGTACTGGTTAATCTGACATTTATGTAAAAAAATCTCACTGACCAAAAAGGCAGAGACCAGCTCCATATTCCTCACTTCCCCCAGGAAATCAGTGTTAGAGAAGAGAGACCTGTGCCCAGGTCTGATGCCTTCCCTATTTCCAGGTGAGCTGAGCAGAGACCTACCTTCCGCTGTCCGTCTCTGGCAAGCTCGGGATTCGTCCCCAGGATGCAAAAGCCTCGATGGTCACCAGCACTTAGCACAGCCTGAGCGCCAGCAGACCAGACAGTCTAGAAAGAGAGGGGAGAAGGATGGGTGTGGGACATGGGGCAAAGATATCATCTTTTGCAAAAAGATCTCTTTAGAATTCCAGTATCACATAGATGGTGCCTGCCATCTTGTGGGGATGCAAGCTTGTCCCTCTGGGATTTCCGACTGCAGACGATCTCACGCAGATGTGCCGCAACTCTGCCATGACAGTCCCGGAGAAGAAGGCCAGGCGGGCAGCAGAGAACCCCAATGGCACATGCTAGACACCCCTCCCATCCCCCAAACACACAAAGCCCTAATGCCCGTGGTGGGGCCATTAACAGGGTATAAGAGAGAGAATAATGGCATCGCCTTCCATCGCATCCAAATCAAGAAATTCCACAGATGGGGAGAAATAAGAAATGTAAGTCTTTCATCTAACGCTGAAAAGAGAACACGACACAGTCTCAAATTACAAAAACATATCATTACTTCTCTTAGACAATGGGCAAGACGACCTTGAGGAGGCAAAGAATGGGTTCCCAGGAGAGAATTTCTTCAAAAACATACAGATTTAATATCAGGTAGAAAGAGGCTATTTATCAGGGGGAGGCAGGGCTACTTTGAGTTCCTTCTCTCAAATGTTATATACGTGAAAGCGAAGCCATCTTCGTGACAAGAAATGGCATCCTCCATGGCAAAAACACACGACTGTCATTACCTGGGAATCGATATATTTTTCTAAACCGAATATATCATTATCAATTGATTTTTCTTTTTCCTCTTAGCACTCCAGTCCTGGATAGCAGAGGAAAGCATTAATGTGCTATGAAGGATTTGGACAGGTAAATAAGTTATTGTAAACTAATCCCATCTTCTGACGTGCATCTCTCTGACGATGCAATGGGTCTTTCTCAGAGCCTCTCCACCCAAGCTTTTTCAGCTGCCACTGACAGAGATGCACGTGAGCCATATCAAATAGCCATTTAAAGCTGAAGGGGGCAAAAATATAATTTTTCCCAAGGATGGAGTGTTCCCTTTATGATTAAGAACTAACGTCTCTGGGGAAGCAAAATGAGCCAAGGTCACCATTTAATTTTGACACAGAGCCAAAGGCGTGAGTACATTTCCTTTCCTGAGCCTATGTGAAGCATGTGGATAAATCAATCCCTTTGGCCACAAGTATTGATGATAATAAACGATCAATGTATTTCTGGGAAAGATCCTTGGCAGATAGGTGTTGGTGAAAAGAGAGGTCAGAGAGACAGCAGTAAGATCATTTTTAGATTCTTGAGCGTCTCCTTCATTCATTTATCCATCCATCCATTCATTCATTCACTAAATATTTACTGAGGGCCCACTATGTATCAGGCAGTGTTCTATGCACTTGGAATACAAGTGAACAAAACAAAACAAAAAATTCCTGCCCTCCTGAAGCACATCTTCTAGTGAGTAGAAACAGAATAAACAGTACACTTAAAAGAAATATGTACAAACTGAATGGTATATTAGATGGTAGCCAGTGCTGTTTATTAGAGAAGAAATAGAGTGGAAGGTAAGTGTGGGGTTGTGGTACATTTTATGGAAGGTGGTCGGGTCATGAGATGATGACAGTGAGCACGCATGACGAGGGAGTGGGCTGTGTGGCTTTGGGGTGGGGAGAGCATTCTGGGGAAGGGAAGAGCCAATGCAAAGAGCCAGTTCCCTGGGCTGGGGAACATGACTATTCCTGGTTCAGCAAGGAGCCCACTGTGGCTGGACAAGGAGAGTCTAGTAGGATAGCAAGCTAAAGAGGTGAGTATATGGATCATGTGGGGCCTGGAAGTCCACTGCAAAGGCGACTAATCGACTGAGAGCCAAGGAGCCTGGCCACCACGGTTTAGAAGGAGCTTTCATTCTCTTGAGACAAACCTCTCTGAGGCCAATGTCAGGCTAATCTGCTTCCCTTCTCTTCAACCCAGATGGCTCAACTCCCTAGGATGTGCCAGATGAATTCGGCACAGGCCAGACAGGAGCTCGGAGGGGCAGTGGAGGGAGGCGAGCACCAGGGCTGCCTAACTAGCTCTGATGACAATGGCCTCATCCTTCCTCGTTTGTGGTTCCCAGAGGCCACTTCTAGAGGAGATAACTAAAACAAAGTCTGAACAAAAATAAACACATGGAAAGTTGAGTTCTTTAGGACTTTAATGTGTTTATGAAAAGATCCTAACATGAGCTGACAAATTAGGTATCACAGGCTGTGCTGGGTATCTTCTCTGTTCCTCCAGCTCTCCTTCTACCCTATTCTGTGCCCTGGGGAGGCTCCCCTGATGTGCATGGAGGGCATCACTGGAGCTCTGAGACCCTGTGACTTCCTATTAGGTCCAGCCAATGCAGACATTGGCAGGAGATGCGGGTTTAGGATGCAGTCAGGTGTTTATTCCCCTACTTCCCTTCCTCCTTGCAGTGTCTTTCTGGGTTGGCTCTGTCCCCTCAACTGAAGGTCATGGCCCTGGCTGGTGGGGGAGACAGGGCTCCACATAGCTCTCTCTCTGGTTCCAGTAATGGTTCCCTCCCCTTGCCTGTAGGGTCAGAGGTGGTAATTACCCTCCCCCATTAGCAGCCCTAGGGTATTGCCCAGCTATGGGCCCTTTGTACTGGGCCTACACCTTTGGAAATATTCTTTTCATTTAACTCTCTTCAAATTATACATTTGAATGTATCTATTTCCTGGATATATTCTGAGACAGTTAAAAGGAGGACTCTGGAATCAGACATCTGAATTAGAATGCTAACACTGTCCTTTAGTTCTGTGACACAGGCCAAGTCATTTAATACTGATGAGACTTCAATTCCCATTCTCCAAACTAGAGAAATCATGTGTAATTATCACCCTCACCCTCATCCTCAGCAGCACCAGGTCAGCATCGCTACCACCCACTCAAAGTCCCAGGGCAAACAGACCCCCTGGGTGGTCTTTGCCACCCCAACCAGAAAATCCTCTCTTGAGGGTTTCTACCTGTTCTTACCTCATATTTGGCATTGGCTTATAGCTCAGTAATCTCATTTATATCCTCTTCTTGCTCTTCTTTCTTCCACCCAGCCGCCACTCCTTGCAGTCAAATCCTGGGCATCCTGAGAATATTACCTTCACATTTGAATCTGACCCACAGCGCCCATCGCATGGTCGTGTATAACATACCCTCCATTCATTATCTTCTTCTTAGATACATTCATGCTCTTAAACACATTCTACTCTGAGATGCATGGTATTTAAAGTGATCTTAAATTGCTAGAAACCCATTTCTAGTAATAATTTTGTCCCCAAGTTAACACTGTAAAACATTAAGGCTCCAAAGATCATGACCTGGGAAGATGAATCTCAGGAGTGAACCCGGAAAATCAGAGGGAGACAAGTAGGGTTTCCTGTGTCCAGGTGAGATGAAGGCACTACCGCAGGACTTGATGCTGGTCAGACTGACCCTTTCTCTTCCACTAATTTCATTATCAAAGGGCAGCTTCCAGGCTTAAGGAAAATAAAATTAAAAGGCCACAGGATGAAGAACATTTTTCCTTTAGTTTAAAAAATGCAATAGATAATAAATGAAAGGGGTCTCATGTCCTTCACTTTCTCAAGGCACTTAAGTTAGTCAGAATGGCTAGTATCAAAAAGACAAGAAATAAACAAGTGTCAGCAAGGATGTGGAGAAATGGAGCCTTCCTACACTGCTGGTAGGATTGTAAACAGGTGCAACCACTATGGAAAACAGTATGGACGTTCCTCAAAAAATTAACAAGAGAAATACCATATGACCAAGTAACTCCACTTGTGGGAATTTACCCAAAGAAAACAAATCCCTAATTCTAAAAGACATATGCACCCATCTTTATTGCAGCATTATTTACAATAGTTGAGGTATGGAAGCAACCTAAGTGTCCACTGATAAATGAATGGGTAAAGAATGCATATAAATATTAATAATATAAATTATATATAATGGATAAAGGTATATGTATACAATGGAATATTACTCAGCCATAAAAAAGAATGAAATCAGGCCATTTGCAACAACATGGATGGACCTAGAGGGTATTATGCTCAGTGAAATAAGCCAGACAGGGAAAGACAAATACTGTATGATTTCACTTATATGTGGAATCTAAAAAAATAAAACACATGAACAGACAAACAAAACAGAAATAAACTCATAAATACAGAGAACTGCTGGTTGCCATAGAGGAGGGGGCTGGGAGAAGGGCAAAACAGGTAAAGGGGATAAAGAGGTACAAACTTCCAATTATAAAATAAGTAAATCTCTGGGGATGAAAAGTGCAACATAGGGAATATAGTCCATAATACTGTATAACTCTGTACACTACACTTATCATGGTGAGCATTTTGTAATGTATAGAATTATTGAAACACTATGTTGTACACTTGAAACCAACATAATATTGTATGTAAGTGATATTTCAATAAAAAAAGAGATGCTAATTGAGGTCAACAGCGCATAACGGCCAATATGAAAACAAGGCCCTTGACTGGGTGGGCCCTTTGGGTTAAACACTGCCTAAATGCTGGAAAACTTCAAAATTAAACTCAAAGAAATTTCTGAAACCCCTTCTAACTCAAAGTCTATAAATAAAGATGGTTCCTGACATGAACCAAATTGATAGGCAAGAGAATTATAAACAAGGGCCCCAGGATTTTTTACTTCCCTATAAAAGATACCAATATTTCGGAGAGAAACTGCTGTAAGAGAGGAGAAACCAATTAGGGCATCTCCTGTCTGATGCAGGATCAGAGAGCTGCCCTGCCTGGGTCTTGACCACGCTACTCAGTTATGGCTCCAGCGCCTAGATAGCTCACCACCCCTCAGCCAACTGGGAAAGGAAGATTCTTTCTTCCTGAGAAGAAAAAAGCAAAGGAACTGGACGTGATAAACTACAGCAAGAACACCAGCTCGCACACCTGCCTTCCTGCCAGCCCAGGTGCAGGACCCCACCGCACCTCGGGCCCAGGGCTTGGACATCTACCCTGGAAGCATCCTGCAAGGGGAGCTCTCATCCACATTTTCTTTTAAGAAGAGAGAAAAACGGGCCATCCATTAATAATATCAACCACGGGTTCACAAAAGCCCGCAGGCAGCTTGCCAACTTCAAAATAAACACTCTCAGAAGGTTTATCCATCAGGTTTGCGACAGTTCACGGGCCAAGGGATCCGGAAGGCACTGCTTTTAAAAGAGTCAACACGCAAAGACGCAGTGCATTATGACAGCCCACCCAGCCCAATGCAGAGGTTTCCTCTTTCCATTAAGGAGCCAAAATTGGCCACCGGTGGGACCCATTACTTATTCTCAATGCTAGGGGTATGCACTGCCAGGCAAGTTTTTGTGTGGGCATGTGTTCTTCAAGGAAAGATAGGCTCCTCAGAGGCCATGACTCCTGACTGAGACGCGGGAAGTTTTCCTAAGGCTCACAGTGTACAAAGCCCAGCTTGTTCACACCTTCTGATTGACCTTTTCTAATAACTGTATGAGTTGATTACTATTATTATCCCCATTTTACAGATGAAGAAACTGAAGCTCATGGAGAAAAAGAATTGCCAAAAGTCACATGGCAAATACACGAGGCAGGGAGCCAGAAGGAGCTCTAGGTTCGTGCCTCCCACCCCACGCCCTGTTCCAAATTATCTGGCGGCCTTGTTCCTGGGGCGCCGACGTTAGCGCTGTTCCGTGTTTACTCTGCAGTCACCGCCCCTGGGCTGAATAAAAGCACCGGTTGTCAGCCGATGTCCCCCTTCCAATCAGCTCCTGGCGAGCCCGAACCAGCCCCGCTGCCCACCTGCATGCTGCGCTGCTCCTCTCCCCCAGTGCCCGCGTCCAGGCAGCCCCAGATGCCACGGTGGGGGTCAGCTGCCCCAGAGGTCCCTTACCTGGACAGACCCCACCACACAGAAGCCAAAGAGGGGCCCCCACGCCCACCACAAAACCCCTGCCAGCACCAAGGCAGCTCACCAGATTCCACATTAGGATTAACTCTGTTTCTCCGCCTTCCCTCCACCCCACCCATTATCACCACCCACCTCCACCAAGAGAAAAATTCAATTTAAATTCTTTCTAATGAGACAAATACAAGGCTTAGGAGTAAGATTTTCTGGGGTAGGGTGGGGCTTCGGAAGGTCATAACCGCTGTTACATCTCAGGGCTTTTTGCACTGTCCCCCACTCCAGGAATCAATTCATACCCACCCCCACCCCATACCCACTGAGACCTCACGCATTAATGGATTGACTCTCTCCAAATTTGCTACGTCTGAACCCTGATCTCAGGGCTTGACACTGCCACTTCTCCGGGCTTAAAACCCTGAGTTCCTTCTCCATCTTGCTCCTGCCACACACACAGTATTGCTCAGAACAGGTGTACGGGGTACCTGTTGTCTTTAGTCTCCACTACTGCTGCCTGGCGCTAGGCTTCTCCATCCCTCACCTGGGTCGCATGAACAGCCCCAGAGCGCTCAACCCCAGAACTGGTGACGGCACTACATAACCAAAATCCCTCCATGGCAGGAGCCCGGGAGAACCCAGCCAACTCCACATCTTCCCAGGGTCCTGGGCTGTCCGGCCTCCACTGCCTGGACTCCTGCCCCCAGACACCCCCAGCTGTCCTCTGCTTCCTGACCAGTCCCATGCCTGCTCCCCTTCCTGGACTTCCTCCCACCTGCCTTCACCTCTTCTCCCCTTGAAAAGTCCCCTCCAGAAGGTTCTCTGCACACTATGGAGTACAGACTCTCTTGAGACAAATGGCTGGAGAATATCAAGGCACATGTGTCTCCCAAGGAGGCTTCTTGATGGCCCATCTTTGGGTCCCTCTTGGATGGCTTGGGCAGGGAGAATGGGCATATAAGGAAAATGGGGTGCCCGCAGCCTGACTGGCCCTAAGTTACGCCATGCCAGAAACCCAGGCTGAAGAATTTTTGGAAAATAAATTGCATATCAACTTCCCCCACTGCCCCACACCATTCTCTTGTTACACAGCAGATCTCAGCATTAAATGAACTACAACTCATCCGACTTAGCCCCAGCGCTCAGCGCCAGCACGTGTATCCCCCCCAGTTAATGCTGATTTACCTGTCACTGGAACCAGAACTAGAAGACCTGTGCATTTTTTGATGACCACAAGACCCGTAGAGGACCTAACAGCCTGACTCGCCCATAGTGGCATTTGAGATGTCGGCAGAGTGTACAGCACCTGGCATGTAGTAGATGCCCAGTAAAATTTTGTTGAAAGAAGGAAAATGCCTACAAGACTCAACTCATTTTCTATAACTTTGCTTCAAACCTCTAGAAGTTCACACGGCAATTTCATGATTGGAATTCAAACCGGTTAAAAAAAAAATCAGACACTGCTTCCAGATTTTGCTCTTACAAACAGGCCCACATTCTCCCTTTAAATTGTGATAATTCCTTCCCAGATGTTGCTTCTCCTTCAGACCCATAAATTCAAGCTTTTCATGATGATGCTTCACATGGCCTGGCACTGTGGGCTCTCTGGAGTGCTTCTGCCTCTTCTCCCCCTCATTAGACTGCCGTGGGGACCCAGGAGAGGCAGGGCAGATGCCGCCATCCCTAACTCACTGATGGGAGGCCAGCTGCTGAGGCTACCATGCTGGACTGCGGTGGGCGCGGCTTCCCACTCCTTCCTGGGGCTGACAGGCCTCTGTGTGGGTTGGGGCATCGGTGGGGCAGCCCCCCCAGAACAATGACCTCGGTGGTGCTGCCCACTTACAACCCTGTCTCAGAGGTGAGCTTGTCTTCTCCCTGATGCTCCTGGAGCCAGGCTGTACCATTTAAACGTGACCTGTCTAGAGTCTTGGGGAGTAAAACAGAACAATAGGCTGGGAGGTGGGTGAGCCCCGTGGAAAGAGGAAGCAGTGTGCACTGAGACAGGCTGGATCCCCAGCTGTTCTCCAGCTGCGACCTGGGCCCTGGGCAGGTCTGACCCATCCCAGCACCAACTGCAGAGGAATTCACATCCAGGCAATCACCCGTACGAGCCTAGACCTCCCAAGCAGAGGCCCGAGACAGTAGGACTTCCCTCTTCCCTTCCACCTTCCCCATCCCAGTTTCTTGTCTGAGGTCTGCTTCTCTCCTGCTGACTGACCCTGGGGCTGTTTGCCTCTGTGCTGTGGGGGAGCCTTTGACCTGTACCCCAAGCACTCAAGTAGCCAACCACATCAGAAAACACCCTGAGCCATCTACTGGGACACACGTGTACATGTCGGGGGGTGGCAGACAGTTGTGGGGACAGGAGAGGCAGCCAACAAACAAGGTCCCCTGGCTCCAGTGTCTGCTCACTCCCAGAGTCTGGAAGGACCAGGTCTGGTTGACACTGTGGCTGCTAGTGTGTGGGGTCCCTCAGCATGCCCTGCACCACCGGACCCTGGTCTCTGGACAGCTTTAGAGAGAAATGATGGGGAAAAGGCGGCTTCCCAGGGTAAGACAAGGTGGGCTTTAGGTTCTTTGAGTTTTGGCCCCTCATGGAGATGCAGAGAGGTCTGGGAACCCCTTCTACAAAGTCTGAATCCTGTAGCCTCACACAAGCAGATATGGATTTGCATCTTAGTCCAACCCCAGTTCAGGGGTTGGCGCAGTCCATGTGAGAGTCGAGAGCATCAAAGATCTATAATCTGAGGCACCTGGGTCTAAATCCCACCTCAGCCATTTAATGGCACAGTGATCACACTGGCAACTCCACTGCTCTGCTTCCATCTCTGGCCTCCACCTCCTCATCTGTACAATGGGTATCATATCGCTAAACTTCCATGGTTGTTCTGAGAGTTAATTGTCTGAACAGAATAAAGGCACTTAGCACAGCCCATGGCACATATACTGGGTGGCTATCACCATTATTATGCCATGCTTGCTAACCGAAGCACAGAATGGTGTCCCTTGACTATGTATAGTGCCCTGGGGAGGGCTGGGAATCCCTCAAGATGGTGCCCTTTCTCCCAGCACCTCTCCACAGAAGTGAGCACACAGAAAACAAGCGAATGGGGAGGGAATCTTCCTCGGGAGGTAGTGGAACCACTGGGCTGACCATATGTTAGGCGTCCTGGGTCGACCTGACACAGGTCAGCTACCATGCCCTGCTTCTCCCTGAATTCCTCTGGGTGGACAGCTTCAGCCTTTACCGTCCCCTCCTCCTCCTTGCTCCTCCCGAGAAACTGGTAAAGCAAACTCCAGGCCTGAAGGAAGCACTATTATGGCTTCTCTTCTCTCATTTCACCTCTCCTCTGAACTCCAGCCAGAGGGCCAGGGGCTGAAAACGTTTTCCCAGCCCCAAGAGGGTCTGAGAGGCATTGCTTCCTCACCCAGTACAAAGCTGTTTTATTTGAATAGATTTGAGGCTGTTTCTATACTCTCATAGAAAAAAAAATGTGAACGAAAAGCCTTTGGAGATTACAGTACTTTTTACCCAGATATGATGAGTTATCCATTTAAAAATAAACCACAGACAGGCATGTTTCTCCCTACCCAGGCAGAAAGCAGTCATTACCAGGAATTTCTCTAAGTTCTCTGCTTTTCTTGGCCAATATAGAAGCAGCCTAGGAACTGAAAATAGAATTAGAAGCTAATTCAGTTTTCCTGATCTCTACGACATGTGCAGGCAAGTGGCTTGATCACACTGTGGCTTCACGTTCCATCTGAAAAAACACAAAACCATTGCTCACCAACCCCTCGGCGAGTCTGCAAACTAAACCAGCAGCTAAGGAGTCGGGCCAGAGCCCAGAACAATCAATACAATGCGCCAAATCACTGAGCCACAGCCTCGCACAGCTTGACGTCCAGATACAGCAAGACACCAGAGGAAAGAGCAGGTGAGCGACATGCTCAAGGTCACACAGCTGATGGGCTGGAGAACTAGGATGACGACGCTGGCTCTCTAACTCCCAGCGGTGTCCTCTCCTTGCCTTCTCTGTCTACAGTTTAACTGTAACGGCCTATTCCAGGAAAGTCCGCCAGAAAGGTTAAACAGCTTATCACAACCCAGTCTTCCTTCCTGCAGAAAGTCAAGTGTCCTGTCTTCCTTTCTCCTCTCCAGCAAGCAGTAAATCAAATATTCCTTGCTGCATTACTTTTCAAGCTCGATGTTTCTAAATTCAAAGACATCTATAAATAATACATACTCATTTATATGTACATTTAAAAGATTAAAAAAAAAGCCATAACAAAGATACCTGTAGATTCTTCTGAATACTAATGGCCTACTTAAAACACAGTGGGAGAAAATGGCTAAGAACCCAGGTAACCACATAAACTAATTTCCCTCCACTCCATCTCAGGCCCACACCCAGGAGTAGGGAGCTTCCATTCCGAACCCTCTCCATTCACTGCTTCTCTCCCACGGTCACATTTAGCCATCTGCTCCTTCTTTTCTATGTGGGACTGTGTATTTTTTCCTCTTCAGTTTTATATGAAACATTTAGCAATGAAGTAGCAAATAAAAATACTACATATCATCTAGGATTCATATAAAATTGTAGTTGGCTTGAACGCATCTAAAGGTTGACAAAAAGAAACACATAGATGCTGCTTAAAGGCTTATTTATATTTTATTACACGTTACACACATCTCACTCCATTGAGAAAATTTAGAAGTTGCTGTGGTTCTGTCTGTCACAAGTCAGCATGGCAGAGATTACCCCGTCTAGAGAACATTTTTCCTTTGGAACACAATGCACTCCCTTGCCATTACTCCAGAAGACGGAAGTGGCACGGATAATCCACCAGCGCTCACATCAGTCTTTGGGAGAAGGAGTTTCTGTGCCTTATTTTTTCCTCTAAGGGTGCACTCTCGGCATTGTCCAGCTACACCACCTTCCACCTGCTGGGTGCCTCCGGTCCTCAGTCCAAATTAAGGATGTGGCTGGAGCACCATCACCTCTGAGACAGACGTTCAGGTCAGCTAGAAGCTGGCAGAGTTGGCAGTTACCCTGTCACACACACACCTGCACAAATACAATGCCATCAGGCTGCAGATGTAAGGGCCAAGTTACCTCTACTGGCAGGACTGAAGGTGGTCAGACGTGGGAGAGATCCCAGGCTGCAGGAAGGCTCCACGTCAGGGCTTACCTAGGTCCCGGAGCATGAGAGCGCTGGAAAGACCAGCCTGAAGACACTCTGAAGGGCAAGCATCTTAGGGTGGCTTCCCCTTCAAAGTGGACCCCCAAACATGGATTTGGATGCAGGTGGTGTTTTGGGGGAGGTAAACCCTGTGAAGGAGTAGGGATGTGAGAGAAGACAGGAGAAAAGCCAATCAAGTGTGCATCAATGAGTGGGATATTGCTGTGGGTAACCTGGCTTCCTTGGGGACCCCCTGAGGCCATGTAGAGCCCTCTGAGAGCTCTCTCACTGAGAGACGAGGAAGGGAGCTGGGGTATTTACTCATCACTTCCCAACACTCACTGGTCGGTGGGTGCTTTGAGGGTATCAATCCTGCCACACCTGCAGCCTGCCCCATGAGTGGGCTGGGCACGCTCCCCCAGAAAGTGGCTGGAAGCGCGGACTGTCAGCTGGTGACCCCAGGCTGGGAATGGGTGCACACTGGCAGCCTCCGGTGCCATGGCAGGGAAGGAGGGCTCTGCTACCTCAGCACCTGCTCAGTTGGCTTGGTCTCTGGGATGCCACCCTTCTGAGTAAGGGAGACGCACACTGCCTGCTGCAGTAGGAGACCCTGAGCTTGCTCATTGCCACAGTCATGTCGTGTCAAATGTGTCTGTAGTGGGATCATCTGCTAACTGTCGGCCGTGCAGCAGCCATGTATGAAAAATAGCAGAGAAGCAAATTAAGTGATCTGTCCGCAAGCAGCCTGTTTAGAAGAGGAAGGGATGCTGTTGATAAATCCATTAAAATTATACATAAATTATCTAAGAGCACAGAGATACATGTTCAGAATGAGAACATTGATTATGGGCATTTAAAATACAACCCAGATTAAGTCTTGTCTCCCTCCAAAGGGGTAATAATAGTTAAGAGAAGAGGTGGGAGAAATAAATTATGCCCATCACTTTCCTGACCAATAAAAAAAAGTTCATAATTTTCATTTTTCAAGGTGGTGAGGGACCTTTGAGTGGTGCTAAGAATCCTCCACAAAATGGGGTGTTGGGCGAGGGACCCCGAGTGGCCCCTGGAAAGAGGAGAGCTAGGAGGTCAGGTGTGCCACTCTGGCGAAGCAGAACCCAGGTAAGGATTTGAGGCAAGTGGTTTATTTGGGGAGTGATGGAAATAAAGCACAGGGAGGTGAGTGGGGAGGGGAGACACATGAGTCAAGGGAGGCAACACAAACTGCCCTAAAGGAGCAGGCGCCTGGGCTGATCCCACTGGGGACCTCTGGGGACCAAGAGGGACACATCACAGAGTCACCCCACCCCAGATGTGAGGGAGCGGCCAGTGTTTTCTGCCAACTTCCGTTTCTCATTGGCTGAGGGCTGCTGCCAGGGAATTGACTCCTGGCACTCCAGCTCTGCCCCAAGTGGTCAGCAAAGGCTCTGGGGATGCTGGGCTGGGGGTGGGAGGTGGGGAACGAGATTCTAACATGGCAAACACATCGTGCTGGAAACCCATAGCCTCCGATTACTTCCATTACTTGGATGGAATTCAATTTGCCACTTTCAAAAGTCTAACAGAAACAGACTATCCCCCACCCCCATGTAATCAGTGAATAATATTATAATCATTTTGCATGGAAATTGCATTATTTCCCTGATGGAAACATAGGCTTTGAACCTCTCAAGGCTTCACCCGGTACATTACTTTTCAAAGTATGGGATAGCAGGTTCCAATTATCTGAAAAAAATTTAAAGTGGTAACAGCACAATACGTAGTGGGATCCAGATGGAGAGAATACACATTTTCCAGGACAGGCCCCTTGATTGGTGACTCTGGCTGTTAAACACATTTCAGGTAATATAGTGATAATGGACATTAATAGTAGCAATAGTGCTGAAGTGCTGGAATATAATCATTTCTGGTTATATTACTATTTCCTTTTGTGGAACCCAGTGCACATTTCCAAACGACTCTATGCTCATTAAAATACACAAAAGCCCAGCGGCAGGTTGGCAGAAAGGTGGCCCGAAGGGGCTTGTAGTTCTTGGTGTTTGGAAAGTGGGGGAACATGGTGGTCAGAATTCTTGGGGCAGGGTGCGAGGGGAGGGGTTGACCAGCAGACCCAGCACCACCCTCTGTGATCTGTTCTACCGGAGACTTCTGCCTACATTCACAGACATAGGGACTAAACAGACAGTAAGGAAATGTTCATATGCGCCATGAAAACAAGCTGGTGGATTTTAAAGGAGAATTTAAGTAGAAAAATTTTGTCTATGCTCAAACACATGGCCATCTTTCCCCCTCATCTTCTGTTATCCTCAGAAGAAAGGGTGTTGTCTTACATTCAGCATATCCAATATATCAACTAATTGATAGATTCTTTATCAGTAAAAGCACTTACCTTACAGTGCATGCTCCTACCTAAATAGGTTAACCCAGATGTGTTTGGATGTTTTTATAAATAAGACTTTTAAAGATCACTTTGAAAAGAAACCAAGAATGGTTAATGGCTATAAGAGATCATGAATGTTCACCTATAAGGAAAATGAAAAAAAAATACAAAAACCCTGCCTCAATTTAAGAGAATTGGGATGTGAAGCTTGGGATAAAATTCAAAAGGCAGGTATAATCCCCAGATTCAAAAAGTGCTGTCTCTTGAAAACTTGGGTGGAAATGCAGATCATGAGCTCTGGAAATCTGCCAGAGGACTCAAAAAAGCAGCACTTGGGATAAAAAAAATATACTGGTAAAAAAACACACCCTGGAGTTGAAACTGTATATGACAGGTTTGAAAAACGACTCGTGAAATATATAAGTGGTAAAAGGAGTATTTTAAAATTAACATTTTATATATTTTATAATTTTAAGGATGTGTAACTAAGGTAATTCATTAAGTAACTCATCATCTGTGTGTTAAACAATTGGTTGTTTCACCCATATTCCAAAAAAAGTCATATATTCAGGTTGGCTCTAAAAAAATTTTTTTGGAGAACTTTTCTTTGGGAAAGTGGGGAACTGCCTTATGTTTGGGCAGAAAGGTAGTCTTTTTTAGCACTGTAGTGGGAGGGGGCCATCCTGGCAAAGGCCTAGTTTAATCTACAAATCAAAGTCATTACGGACTAGAAGGTCTTCAGTCCAAAACCCCTTCATTGGGCACAGGGAAAACTGAAGTTCAGAGAGTTCTCTGTCCTACCATGGAAGGAGTGGAACCTTGAGGAAAGCCCAAGAGTCCAAACATGGCTTCTCCCCGGACACCCTTGGTGACAGCGGCAGGGCCTAGGGCTCTTCACCTGTCAGGTGGGAATCCTTCGGTACTGTGGACTCACGGGTCATAAACCAACCTCAAAGAGCCCACCTGCAGCAGGCTTTTCTAGCCCCTACCCATAGTAGCCTATTTTGGTTTTTATCCCAGCCACAATATCTCCCTTCTCTTCAGGAGGGTTTTTCTCTCCAGATCCCAGAGCAGTTGCATTTCCTAAGCTCTGCCAGGACTCTGCCATGGCCTGAAACAATGAAGAAACATTTATTCAAAAATATCAGACAAATGTGTGTCTGATCATCTTTCCAAATAGAGGGAGCACAGCTGAAGCAGGCTGGGAAGAGCTGCCCTCAGGTCCACCTCCCTCGGCCTCCCCTGAGCTGCATCTGTCTCTCCTCCCTTCTGGCCTGGAGCGGCCCCTTCCACCTGCAGGCTCAGGCCCCATGCTTTGTATGCCTGTCAGTCCTGGGTCAGGGGCTGCCACACTGGATCATCCCTTCTAATGGGAGGAGGAGTCCCTGTAATCATAATGTTGGGAAGCAGGATGTAGCTTTGGGCACGAGACCTACTTTACATTTTATTAGTCATGCAAACCCACCTTTGCCCCCAGTAAAGATAGAGGAGAAGGTGTGCATTTGAGGGTGGGGTGGGGCTGTCCTGATGGAGGATTCCTATGACATACAGGTCTCAGGCAGCAAAGATTGGTTTTGATTTCCCAGAAGCACACTTCTCTCCAGTGCTTGTCTTTTGATGGTGCATTTCAGCCACAAGTGCTTAAAAAATTAACAGTTACATGAGAACTCCTCGTCAGGAAGAATTAAACTGGCTACCTCCAGGCCACACTCCTTTAAGCGGCAAGCATGGAATTTTTGGTGCAGCTGCAGGAAGTGCTAATACATGAATTATGAATTGAGACCCTGTGGGTGCTCAAGTCGGGCTCCGGAGCCCAGACTCAGAGGGGCAGACAGGAAGAACCGCAGAAAGGTCAGCCCATGCTTGTCCATGTGATGTTGGGCAAGCTTGTGACTCCTCTGCCTCTGTCTCCTCAGCTGTAAAATGGGGTGACAAGAGCCCTTTCTCCATAGCATTGTTGGGAGATTAAATGAGGTAATTCAATAAAGTGCTCAGGAACGTGCCTGACATGGGGCAGGCTCTTGATACATGTTAGCGATGATCTGATCTTGTCTGCCACCAGGATGATCTAAGACACAAATCTGGTTTCCTCTCATTTGGAATCCTTCAGCAGCTTCCCAAGGAACAGACAAAATCCAAAATACCTGCCATGGTATCTATGGCCCCAGCCCTACTCTAGTGACTTTTGCCTTTACTGGCTAGGGTGTGTCCACTCTGAACTCCTGGAAACTCCAGAGCATGTGCCATGCTCCCGCATACCTCCATGTCTTTCTGCAGGTGTGGCCTCTGCCTGTCCTGTCTGTCCCTCTTCTGCTTGGCCAGCTCCACTGTGTGTGTCTGAGTGCCCATTCTCTGGGCTCCTGCAGTTACCATATATGTACATCTGTTGAGTCACTTTCCACCCTAGGCACACTTTGGACTGGATAATTCTTGGCTACGGGGCTGTCCTGTCACTGCACAATGTTCAGCAGCATTCCTGGCCTCCACCCACTAGATGCCAGGAGCGTTCCTTCTGCCCGCTACCCTCAAGTTATGACAATCAAAAATATCTCTAGACATTGCCCAGTGCCACCAGGAAAGGGGAGGGGATAAAATTACCCCTGGTTGATAATAACTGCACTAAACTAAGCCCCTTGAAGGCACACAGGCTACAACTTACTCATTCTGTATCAATGGGACCTGACCAGGTGCAGTACTTGGCAAATAGTAAATGCTCAATAAATGCCTGTTGAGAAGGAAATAAAATGAATTTAGTGCTTGTAACATAGTATATATTCCCCCCATCCCAAGAATGAGAGCCACGTTGGATCAATGAATCAATGAATCAATGTTGGATTAATGAATAAATGAATGAGACACAGAAAGTTTGCTAAATTAATAAATGCATAGGAGGTGTGATGAACAAATAAGTCCCTCCCATCATTTCAACACCTTAAAGAGAAATCTCAACCCCCACCCCTTCCAGATTTCCCTCTACTTGTTCTACTCAGCTCCTCTGCACCTGCAAAACTCCTTCAGGGCTCGCCTGGGCCTCCTGTCTACTTCCTCACGCCCCAGCCCTCCTCAGCCCATTGCTCTGTTTCAAGTTCACTTGATAAGGTCACCCACCATCTCCCTGTTGCTAAATCCAATGGAAGCCTCCATTCTCCATCTTGTTTGCTATCTCAGAAGCCTCCAACACTGATGATAAAAGCAGGGATGAAAATCATGACATTATCAACTGGAATGGCATGGCACTAGCCAGTCTCAGTGGACACACCGACGAGTTAGAGTGGTCACTGGGTACCAATGGCCCGTTCCGCGTGCTGTGGGTACAGGCTGAACACAGCTTTGCTGGAACACTTCCTTCCCTTTGCTTCCATGACACAACAATCCTCCATCTTTTCCCTACTCCACTGGTGCTCTCTCACTCCGTTTTGTGGGATCACCCTCTTTTCTCTGGTTATTAAATATCAGAATTCCTGGAGGATTTTTCCTAGGCCCTCTTCTTTTTGTACTCTGTTCTATTCCTCCAGACGATCAAAACCATGCTTAAGGCTTTGATTACCCTCCACATGCTGGTGACTCTTCAAAACACTATCTGCAGCCCCTACGTTTCCTCTGAGCTCCAGAACTGCACATTTCACCTGCTTATCTGACATGTCTCATTTGATGCCTCAAAGTCTACTCCACCTAACATGCCCCTTCCTCTGACCCAAACAAAACAAAACAAAGAAATAGTGGCTTCTGGTCTCAGTAGGCAGCACCATCTAATCGTACAAACCCAATACCTAAGAGCCATCCTGCAGGCTCCCTCCCTCCATCACCCCTTCTGAAGGATCTCTTATCTCCATCTACTTCTCTTTACCTCCACCGTCACTTTCCTCTCTTGCAACAGTCCTTTTATGTGGTCCCCTAATCCTCACTTGCTCTTCTCCAGTCTGTTCTCATGTTGTGGCCAGAATGAGTTTTTTCAAAATGCTAAGCTGATCCTGTTTCTCCCCTGCCTTAATCTTCCTCAGAAGTTTCAGGTAGACTGGACACCCACCAAGGCCCCAAGGCTGTGCGTAGACTGCCTGCCACTTCCTCTCCTGCCACACCTGACCTCACTGCTTGTTCTCCTCTACACTCCACAGACCGATCTCCTTTTAATTTCCAGAATGTCCCATAATCCTGTCATGAGGCCTTTCCACATGCTGTTTCCTCTCTCTCTTCACCCGTTTAATGCTGATTTAGAGCACACTTCAAGCATCAACTCTTGAGGGAAACTTTCCTTGACCCATGACTATATCCCACCCATTTGGACAGCTATGAGAATGTGTCTTTCCTTCAAGCACCAGTGTTCATAATTATAATTTATATTTGTGATTATATGATTAATTTCTGTCTTGTCTAGAGTGTAAGCTCCATAAAAACAGATTATGTCCACTTCTGTTTTCCTCTGTGTTTTTAATCCAGGGGCCAGCAAATCTGGCCCCATGCCTATTTTTGTAAATCAAGTTTTATTGGATCAAAGCTACACCTGTGCGTTTTTGCATGCGCTATGGCTGGTTTTGCCCTGCAAGAGTTGAGTAGCTGCCATAGAGACAATATGGCCCTCAAAGCCTAAAACATTTACTGCTTAGAAAAAGCCTACAAACCCATGCTCTAGTCTGGAGCATCAGTGCCTGGCACAAAGCAGACATTCAACATGAACTGGCTGAATGAATGAGCGAATGGGCAAGCTAAATAATGCGCTTCTAGTAGACGCCTTGCTGTCTGCTGGGCGAGCCACCCAAACAGGCCCTCTCCAGGGCACTGCTGGCCACCTACAGAGCCTCCTTTGGAGTCCATGGGGCAGGTGTTAATGTGCCGATCCTCTTCCCCAGGAGTGGGAATCCTTAAATTTTCTGTGGATTCTAAGCCAACAGGGCATCCTAGTCAAGGAGGGGCCTTTCAGTTGGCCACAGGGCCATTGCCCATGGTGCTTCAGAGCCTGGGAAACTCTCATTGGCAAGCCCACACCAGCCAGACCCTGCCATAGCCCTTTGGTAGCTCTAAAGGAAGAACAAGGAACTTCAGAGCCACCTTCACCTCAGGGACACCGAAGAAACTCCCTAGGTCTGAAGCAGTCTCGACCACACAGTGGGTGGGGAAGGAACCCAGAACCACACAAAATCCCTAAAGTGACAGAACCAAAGGAGAGAGCTAATGACCTCTGTTGGCCCTCCTCCTTGCCAAAGACTCCCAGACCCCGCAGCTCACTGCTTCTACTGCCCACAGGAAAAGATCACCTTAGCCACGCCAGCCCCCAAGGGTCTGGCCATTCCTTGTTCAGAGCCCATTTTGACTTCAGCCTGGGGTCAAACATCCTATACTGATGCCTGTGTTTGCATGAGGGTCACTCTCACTATACCCTGCACTGTCTCAGAGCAGGGCCTGCTTTATCCTCTCTTGCTGTCACTACCCCTTTCAGTGTCAATCCACAGAGCAAGGTGCACAGAAGGGTCTCAGCAAATACCTGGGAAAAGCGAACTGGCCTCGAGATGCTCTGGATCTGAGCTGCACTGCCTCTGACACCTGAGATGCTGACGGCTGCCACCCAGCTCCCTTCGCCCAGGCCTGCTTCTTCTGTGGTGTGCATAACCTGGAGGAACCTTGCCCCCCTCCCTCTGCAAGTGCTGTCTCGCCTGGGCGCTGTCAGCACTTTTCAAACTGGTCTGAGTGCATCTACTGTCCAGCCCTGTAGGCTGCTGGACTCCATGCAGGGTTCTTCTGGAGCTGCCATCCTGGGAAAATTTCAAAGTCAAAAAGTGACCAACTCCTTTTTTTTGTCTAAGGGCAAGACACCAGAATTTTAATACTCATAAAGAAGTTGTAGAAAATCCCAGAGCAGCGATAAAGCTGCATTCAGGCTGAGGCGTTAAATGTGACAGGAATGGAAAACACAATGTGAGCATTTACACCAAAGCACAAATAGCCAGAAACCTGCAGCGCTGTTGCGGGCGAATGTTTCCGGCTCTTCACTCATGGGTGCTAGACTTGCGTATCACGTGTCTCTACTAGAGAAAGAGTTTCAGTTTAGTTCTCAGATGTTTTGTTAAGACCCATGGGAAAGAGAATGAATCCTCCCGAGCAAGCCCAAACCACTGCTCCAAGGATGCTAGAACCCTCCTCCACCTGCCTCTTCCTGGGTTCCCGGCACAGCTGAGTGCTCGGGTTCCGTGGAGGCAGCTCCCCCTCAGCCCCATCCCCGTCACTGCCAAGGCACCGAGTGCCTGGGGCCGGCGTCCTCTCTGCCTTGGCTTCTCCATTTACCAGAATGGAGAGGCTGCTGGCTGTCGTTACACAGGAATCTGCTCCGAAGAGGAATCCTTTGAAACAGGCTTGGTGGTTCTATGAGTGTGCTAGGGCGGCCCTAACCAAAGACCACAGACTGAGGGGCTTAAACAACAGAAATGTATTTTCTCACAGTTCGGGAGGTCGGGAGTCCAAGATCAAGGTGTCGGTAGCTTTGGTTTCAGCTGGGCCCTCTCGCCTTGGCTTACAGATCGCTGCCCTCTTGCTGTGTCCTCACATGGTCTTCTCTCTGTGTGTGCACATACCCCTGGTGTGTCTCTATGGGTCTGAATTTCTTCTTTTTAAAATGACACCAGTCAGATCACATTAGGGTCCACCCAATAACCTCACTTACCCTTAATTCCATTTCTAAGGGCCCTACCTCCAAATACTGTCACATGCCAAGGTACTCGGGTGAGGCCTTGAATGCACTGATTTGGGGGTTATACACAATTCAGTGTATAAGAGGCTAACAAATGAGCCAAAGAACATGCTTTACCGTGTTATTAGTAGAATTAAGGAAAGAGGGAGACTATGCCTCTGTTGACACTTCTCCCAACGGCAGACTTGTCTATCTACCCTCCGAGAAGTTCTTGAGCAGAAAGATGAATAAAGTTCATAACTAAAGTATTGTCCATTAATTGGATTTCCATTTATTGATTTGTTTTTAACAAAGGCCTACACTAAAAATGACAAATCAATGATGATGGTGACAATAGTACTAGACTAACCAAACACCCACCATACTAAGCAAAGTTATAAACGCTTTTCACTTAAAATAGGTTAAAGTTGACAAACATTGTTTTCAACCTGAAATGTAATGTAATTCTGAACTACAATACATAGCATTTGTTATATATATATACATTCAACTTTTTTTAGAGTGTTATAAATCAGTCACAGGAGACCACAGTCTCTATATAAGTGGTCCAATTTTATGAGTGAACCAAAACTTTGTTACTGATTATTTAAAAAGATTAAAGACAACAATTGTACCAAAAGGAGCCAGACCCAAAAAGAAGACTATTCTGGAGGCATCAAAGGGTGGTCTCATTTCATTTGCAGTAAATTTGTCTCCAGAGTCTACAAACTAATTGAACACAGGGTCTGACATGAGAAAAAATAAACCTGCCCCTACCTCCTGTTTGTACACGTTGTCAAACAGCATAAAACCCTGAGCTCTCTTTAAGCGAAAGGCTCTGTGGAATGCGATGCCGAGCAACAGGGGGGCTCCGCCTGGCTGTTTATTCCCTGCTCTATACCTGGCATGGAGTCTGGTGGGAAGTAGGCAGCAAGAAATACCTGTTGTACAGAATTAAAAAACACTCACTGTGGAAGAGATCGAGGCTAGGGGGAATACTGTAGAAAAATGCAGGAATAGAGGGACAGCAGAAATCACAGAGCAACTATGAGCAGGGCATTCTACCAATCAGGAGAGATTGTACAAATGCAATAAATCATCATTCAGTTTTCTGATATGATTGTGAAAGAAAACAGAAAAAGCAGAATAAATAACTGCCCTAAAACGTGTAATCTGCATCTTTTCAAAAATAAACCCAGTATTTTGTAAAGAATGTATGTCAAGTTTATACAAAACATCAAGACTATACATTTTATAGACCAATTTAAAACCTGGGAGTTTAAATAAAATCCGGCCTACTAAGCATGAAAATAAAGTTATTTTTAAAACGATTATTATGTGAAACAGAAGCAGCATACTAGCTTACTCTTTTACTAAGCTCACCGTACAGTATAATCCAGTAAGTCTCCATGGCTGTTGATTGGAATGGGAGTGTACAGGGAGGGAGGAGCAGACACACAGGCTAACAACAAACACTGCATCCAGAGCAAAAAGGGCCTGGCTGTGAAGTTAAGGATTTTGTACTTTCTCCTCCAGCAAGGGGGAGCCAGTGAAGGTTTTAAAGGAAGAATTGACTCTATTAAATTTGTATTTTCAAAAGATGACTCACTGGATAAAAGCCCCTAATGAAAATAGTAGCCATCAGCTGAAAAAATACAAAACAGCCAGGCACTGAACAGCATCTCCTGAGCAGACGTCTAATACACCACCTTCAAAGGACATCAGACAGCAAGTGAGCCACCAGACCCATGGGGAGGGCTCGCTGCCCTGCTTTTCAACCCAGTAAAATCCCTGCAACATAAAACTTCTCCTCAGTGCCTTTCTAAAACAGTGTCCTCTTTTAGAGAGCAAATGTAAGTTGAGTAAAAAGTGCCAGAGTTTGCCAGTTGTAGAAGTGAATCTGAATTTTCTTCATCAAAGAAAAAAAAAAAAACCCAAATACCAAGTCCCTCTTATTTCATGATCTGGCTTTTTCTAAATATTCATATAAGCTGACCTTTTCAAGGCATCGCCTGGAACTGAAAACATGCTGGTAATAAATTGTGTTTCTCTGGCTTAATTGAAACAGTGTCTTTGACATAAGTCTAGGGTGCTGGTTTCCATTTCTCAGGATGCCCAGAGAAGCAGAGTCACTGATGCAACCAGGAGCTGCCAGGACCTGGCAGGGGCTCTGGTTCAGGGGGAAAGGCCTACTCCACATTCCCAGCAAGGATCCTGTGTGTGCATGCAATCCTCCTGCATTTCCATCTTTGAATCCTCCGAAGTGCTTTCCTGGGGACTGTTAGTAGATGGTGGCCAGGGACCATGGATTCCTTTGGCAGCCTGATGAAATAATGTTTTCAGAATAATGTTTTCGAATGCATAAAGCAAAGCACATAGGATAATAAAAGGAACCAATTCTGTTTAAGTACAGTCATCAAAATATTAAAAAACTAAATGTTAACATACCAGTAAACGTCCTTTATTAATGCATGAAATAATAAAATCCAGGGTCATGTTTAAAGCTACTGTACTTTCAAAGTACTGATGAGTGTAAATGATATTTTGAGACATGTGCAACAAGGAGGAAACTGTCTGTGATTCCTACTTGTGACAAGGTCACAAGTACAGCTCACACTACCTGTGGTGTGTTGCCTACATACATAAATCGAAGGGAATGCTTTCACTTGGAAAATAAAGACACGCTTTTCTCCCATTCTTGTTCACAGACTTCCTGTGCTAGACCAAGTATGGAAAACAACTGGCCCAGCAAACGTGGCCTGTGAGGCTCTAGGCTGCAGGGGCTGTTTCCCAACCATCTTTAGTCACACAGCACCTCTCTTAACACTTTCTGGGGATGCTTCTGCCTGAACACTGTGGGCTGTTGTGAAGATTTAATGAGACATTCCTTCCCTTAGTTTGTGTGCTTAAGAAAGCAGCAATGAACACAAGATTAGCAGTGGGTGAACCCAAAGCCTCAACCTACACCCTCTAGAGACTTGGGCCCCTGTGAGGTGTTCCTTACCTTACAGGATGCTGGTGAGGCTCTCGTGAGAAAATGGGGTCCCTCACCTTGCCCACCATGAGCACTGTTCAAACCACAGAGGCTGCAATTCGAGAAGGATGTTACTCTGTGCTTTCAGCTATAGTGTGTGGCCTGGGATTCTGGTTCCACCATTCCTTCCTGAGGGCCTTTGAGGTTATGTTTCTTTTCAGTGCCCTAGTTTCTTTACTGGCAAATGAACATCTCTTCTTCATAGAGTTTTGAAAGGATGAGATGAGATGATAATACATATCAACGTTTAGAACAGGGTCTGGGACACAGCACTCCATAAATGCTGGCCACACTCTTATCACTTATTACAGCCCATTACAGGCCCTGACAATGTCCTGGTCCCTCTGCCAGTGCCCCTCCTTCCTGCTCCAAGTGTCTGAAATGAAGCTGAAGCCTACGATCAAGGGTGGGTTCTTTTCCCAGCATCCTCATGCAACAGGGAGGAAAATGCTACACCTCACACTTCTATTTTCAAGAGTATTTCTAAAAAGTTTTAAATGTGAGATGTACTCTAAGCAAACAAAATCCTGAAGCTTCAGAGAAATCCTGCCTCTTGGGCCTATGCGAGCCAGTGCTGTATTTTTGTCAGAACAGAGGTAGATATAGAGGCAAAAGACACAGCTGGAAGGACATGAAGATGAAGCCATGGTTGGGTTATATGAACCAGCTGATAATGATGGAGCAGGAGACTGTTTGCCAGACAGTTTCCTGAGACACTGCACCCTCACATCAATAAGAGAACATGGTGGGCATATGTAAGAAACATGTACAAAACTTTAATTTGTAGGAAACACACACTCCTATAAAAGGAGACAATGTAGTTCTTGTTCTTTAGAAGTTTACAGTCTCTCAGGAAGACAAACCCAGACATGGAAAAGACATAAAAATGCACAAAGAAACCACAGTCCCAGTGTAAATGGGGTGGTCACACAGAAGTGCAGCTTTTGCGCTATGCGGTGGGGACATCTGTCATCTTAGAGTCTACCAACAGAGCCCACTTGGTCTCATAAAATTCTGCCTCCCTGGAGATGGAAAATATGAACACTCCTAAAGGAAGTCAGTCAGTACCTCAGGCTTGAGGGGTGTATTTTCCTTTATTTTATCCTGTGACCTTTATAAATGTTTTATCATTTTATAGTTAATAATATTAATATACTACTGCACATTGACAAATAAGAACCAAGGAAGAGAGTTTCCTTTCAATGAGGGCCGTGATTATACTTCTTTCTTTCCCAGCTTCACAGTAAAAAGATTGAGGACATGAAGAGGTGGCCGATCATGTGAGTGAACCCTCCAGGTGACACTCCCAGAACTCTCTTGAACCTCAAAAATCAAAGAGGGGCCCTAAGAATGCCTTGGGAAAAGGGAGTAGATGCAGGAGGCTCTAGACTTGGGCAAGAATTTGCAAGGCACATGCAGGGTTACCCAGCCCCTGGGACACAGGTGCAATCCCTGTGGGAATCATTGAGCAAACTACAGTAAATGTGTGCTGAGGGAATGAAAACAGAGAGACAGTCCCGTGAAACAGAGCTAGAAAGGTCTTCTGGGAGGGCCAGGACAAGAAAGATGGTAAGAACTCACATTCACATGTCCCAGGCACAGCTTTACATGTGATAACCCCGGTGAACTTGATGGGAGTGAGCACTGGAGTTCTCCCCATATGAAGTTGGGGAAACTGAGGCAAAGAGTGGTCAAGCCATTTGCCTAAACTCACAGAATCAGCTGTAGAGCCAGGATTCAAATTCAGTCATCTGCCTTCAAAGACTAAGCTTTAAACAATTTACTTAGTTTAAGCTAAATGAAAGAATCCAGTCCCAAAAGATCACCTAGGTTTCATTCATTTAATATGTCCAGAATTAGGAAGTCTCTAGAGACAAAAAGTAGATCAGTAGTTGCCAGGAGTTGGGAGAGGGGGGACAGGGAATGATTTAGAATGGGTGTGGGGTTTCTTTTCTGAGGTGATGAAAATATTGACCATGGTGATGGTTGAACAACTCTGTGAACACATTAAAAACTGTTGAAACATACACCTTAAATGGGTATATTGTACAAGATGTGAATTATATCTCAATAAAGCTGTTAAAAATTTTTTTTTCTTAGTTTAAAATTAATTTCTTGAAAAGCAAACCAGAGAATACACAACTCTGCTGTCCCTAGCGGCCTGGCGAGACAACAAAAATTTGCTTTAAAGGAAAAAAGGACCAAATGAAAAAATGGGGTGAATGTCTGCTTTCTTTAGTGTCTTCCAATATCAGAGCTGCTAACAGGCCTATGGCAGCCCCTCCTTTTCTGTAGGGGAAGGGAACTCGATGATCTGGCCACACAGGGGACCTTGGCCTTGACTCTGTCCTTGCAGCATAGCCACTGGCCACCACTGTCAGGTTATTAAAAATGAATTAAGAAAACATAAGATCTGCCTGCCGAAATCTAAGCTACCTGACCCTTCACATGATCCTGCAGAGCAGGCGGACCATCTCTGCCCGGAGCAGCGCATCTTGCCTGGCAGAGCAGCTGGCACGACCCAGGAAATCTTGGGAGAGTCGTGTTCTATCTCAGATGAATGCTCAAGTCCAGGGCCAGTGCTTGATTCATGATTAACTCACTCATGTTCTCCCCACTTGTGTTCTGAATGGCAGCATTGTTTTCCCTGGTATTTGTCACATTGAGGACATGAGCCCTTTAATTGGTGAGCATGCAGACATGCTGCTTGAGATGTCAAAAGGCTGTCTTTGTTGAGAAGTGGCTCCGTGAGAAGTGGCTCCGTTAAGCAGAAGCCCTGCAAGTTAATGGCTGTGCCCCTTAGTCAGCTGGTCAACCTGGTTTGAGCATAGAACCGAACCAGCCAGAAGAACAGACAATTCAGTTTATGCAGAACCTTGCTGGACAGCTCCCAGGTGCTGAATCCTGCATTAGATTTGACCCTGCAGGGTCCCAGAAGGCTTGGCCCTCCATGTCTCCCATCCAAACAGTGCTTTCTAAGGTATCCACATGCACAGGCTCATCTGAAAGGTTAAACATTATGGCTAAGGTTGAGGGCCCAACTTATGGCCTCCTTATAGCTACACCCTTTGCCCTGTAACTTTCTAGTAACCTTTCCACTTGACCCTGAGCATGACCAAGTACACGTGCTTTTCCACATCCTCTCCCACTTCTCAGAAACTGCGTAAGAACATGGTGGCCAGGCTTGCTGTGGAATGGGACACCAGCCCGCATAGCCAGAGATCTGTCAGCCCAACCAAAGTCTGAGCAAGCCCAGCCAAGATCACAGAGCCACCTAAGGGACCCACAGCTGACCACAGAGGCACAAATGAACCCAGCTAAGACCAGAAGAACCAGCCAATCTACAGACTAGATGAGTAATACTAGATGTTTATTGTGTCTTAAGTCACTGAGTTTCGTGGTGGCTTGTTTTGAAGCATTGTTGGGTCATTAGGTAACTGATACACGGAGCCAGTATGTGGTAGATAGAGATAATCCATGGTAGATGGAATCATTAATCCCAGTCCCCAAAGGATTCACAGTCTAGTTTTAGAGGCTCCCTTGAGCTGTACTGACACATGAATCAGCTAGCTGTAGACTGCTCAAAGGAGAGAGCATGGAGAAGACACATCGTGGGGGGCTAGCAGGCCCAGGCATGAGCTCATGGGACAGGACAGGCAGTAGAATGTACAGAGCTTAGACTCTGCAGCCAGATGACCTGGCTTGAATACTGATTCCACCACTTCCTGTGTCACCTTTGGGAAGTCACTTAATGCATGAAACCACCAACTGACTCATTCAACATCCATTCAGCCCTCCTCCTCGTGGGCCTTCCTATATGCGAAGCTGAGAAAGCCATAATGGCATACTCCCTTGCACTTCCAGGCATTTTGATGTGTTTTAGGTTCTACCAAGCAGATGTGCTTGTATATGATTTGAGAGGCCAAGGGAATGAGGTGGGAGCCATATGGCTATAGATCCTGCTGTTCTGCTATGCAGAGGCAAGGAGACAAGTCACTGGCTTTGTGGTGTGCGGAAAGCAAAGTACCCACGTAGCAGATGCAACTCTGAGGCCAACACTCACGGTGACCCCTCCTGATCCCTGCATGGCAGCAAAGGTGAGTTTCTTGAAGTTGATAGTTCTCATAGTGGGGTCCTGATTCCCACCCATACCACCTGTAGACGCAGCAATTCTAGTGGTCCAGTTCTGCAGTGTTGTGTTGGGAATCATGCCTGGAGGCTAAGCCTAGATCCTGTCCATGTAATGCTTTTGGAAACTCCCAATTCCTTCTATTAATCTCTGCTTAAAGAGCCAGAGAGGTTTTCTGCTTTCTGGCTTCTGAGCTGTGACGGATACACTTAATCCCATAGGCCTCAGTTTCCTTATCTGAAAAGGGATATCGATATTTTATGTCTCAAAGTGTTTTCATGAGGATTTGATTAGATAATCCTTATTAAGCAATTAGAACAGTGCCTGACATATGGAAAGCATTGAAAATCTTACTAACATTAGATTTCTAGAAACCTGCTGGTGTCAGGGCACCCAGAGTTGGCAAATTATGGGGATCATGAGACATCCCATTACATTCTGATTTGGGGACTTTCTCTAGGCTTCATGGATGTCTTGTGGATTTTTGAGGGATGAGGAAGCTGTTCATATATTGATTGGGTTTGGATATTATTAAAGTCTTGGGCATCACATACTTTCACTCTTCACTCTATACAAGAGTTATCTTTTCAGTCACATGGTGTGAAATTATAGGCATCTTAAGCCTCTGGTTTTATCCAGCCCACAATCCCTTATCTTAAGTCCTTGGGACCAGATCTGCTTTGGAATTCAGAATTCAAATTCATATATAATGATACTCTCAGGAGATTCTAGAACAGCATCCAAGAATCAGACATATTAATATTTCTATAGTAAAAAGTATGAATATTTACATTTACTGGGATAAATAAGGACTCTGAATGGCCTCACAGCAGTAGGTCAGCTTTCACTGTCAAATAGTTTCTTGTTTCCAGAGCTTTTTCTATTTTGGATTTGTGGAGAAGGGATACAGCCTTTGCATAAGAAATAATGACATGACCACAGCTTAAGTGCAGAGGCTGACGGGACAATGGTCAGCCACGGAAGGTCAGCTGGGTCCAAGACAAGGCGGTCATCAGTGTTTGGAAGACATGCAGGCTGATTTGCGATGGGCAACTTTTTATATTTGTAAGGACACTCGGCCACATGCAACCAATGCAGGTACCTTCCAGCAATGACTGCAGCAAAGCTGTTTTCTCTCTTCAGACATTTAACAGAACAGGAGGACAAGTCACCAAAGGAAGCTATGTTGGGAGGAGCGGAGGGCAGTGGCATGACTTTGGGAAGAAAAGGACCAGTGTTAACAGAGCACAGGAAGAAGTTGCATACTTTGAAACAGCTGCCTCCAGCATCCAGGAACCACTCTGGTGGCAGGAGTTCAGTTCTGAGGTTTATTTTACCCACAGCTCTGGGCATCCCCAGGGAGCAGTCTCAGGGCCATGATCCCCACTCACTGCATCCCCTGCAGAGCCTGGCCTGTAAGTGCTTATGCCTGGCCCATCTGTGTGGCACCCCTGCAGGGCAGGGTCCATGTCCTGCTCTGTTTCCTCACTACAGGGTGGACCACATAGGACACTCAGGGAGTGCCATTCTAGCTCCTGGGTTCTGCGTGCACACTGTGATAAAGGTGTAAATGATTTTATCAAGCAGGAAAGCAAGGTCAATTTAGTTACTTTGAGTACAAGCAGTGCCCAGGGCTGGGGAGACTGGAGCAAAGGGAATTTAAGGGGATGAGGCAGCCAAAGGTTCCTAGAGGTGGTGTGGTCTACACACAGGTTACCAGGGCTTCTGGACCAATGGGGAAGTTCCAAGAAGTGGGGGAAACAGGGACCGCATGGTGATGAATGCCGGCAGAAAGGTCTGCACTGGGCCCACGGGGTAATGCAGTGTTCACTCCAGCACAGGCCCACTGTGGCAACGTGAGTCGGGGAACAGATGTGTGCAGTGAAGTCAAACATGAATGCCTCAAGCTGACTTTGGTCACTAAAGTACTTGCCTGAACCTGTATTTGCTTTTAAAAATCCTTCTGCATTCATTCCTCCCTGATCTAAAACGGTAAGATTCAAAGGGTGGAAACTGCTTGACCTGGAAGCAAAGGTGTTCTCTGCATTAGGTAAACCTGTCAAAGAAAAGTTCCTTTGAAAAGTGTGGTAAATCTAGCCTGGAATCGAGGACTGGGCATCGTTTACATATTCCAGCAGTGGAAAGCTATCAGTCTCGGGTGATTCCCTCCCTTCTCCTTCAAACACATATCCCCTACCTCCAAAAACCATTTGCAAAGATGCATTAAAAATAATAATAAAAAAAAGATACATGTAAAATCATGTCAGGAAATCAAGATAAATATAGGAAAATAAGACAAAAGCAGGAGTGAGAGAATGACAAAATGAATGCCCTACAATACCCTGGAGTTCCACAGGATTTTTTTCTTAGCACATCCCTCATTATAGCACCATGACCCGTCACTAAAGTGTTTGCTCATCAAGAACAGTTCCGCAGGGAGCCGACGTAGTGCCGATTGGTAAATGGTGCCTGATGCAGGCACACTCATTTCATTGTGCTTTGCTTTACTGAGCTTTGCAGATACTAAGTTTTTTACAAAGTGAAGGTTTGTGGCAACCCTGCATTGAGCAAGTTTCTCAGTGTTATTTGCCCAATAGCATTTGCTCACTTCATGTCTCTGTCACATTTTGGTTAATTCTTACAACATTTCAAACTTTCTCATCATTATTTTATTTTTTACGGCGCTGTGATCAGTGATTACGACTTGCTGAAAACTTGGATGATGATTAGCATATTGCAGCAATGAAAGATTTTAAAATTAAGGTACTTTGTTGTTTTAGACAATACTATTGCACACTTAATAGACTATAGCATGGTGTGAACATAACTTTTATATGCACTGGGAAACAAAAAATTCATTTGACTCACTTTATTGTGATCTTTGCTTTATTGAGTTGTCTGGAACAGAGCATGCAATATCGCCAAGGTACGCCTGTAGTCCAGCATGACCCAGGAGGGACTTTTAGAGCATTTGTAAATGCTGTTGTCCTTAATAAAGCTGTTGGTACAATTTTGGTTGCAGAGAGTCTGTTATGATCTCAATTACAGTCCAATCATATGGACAGTGGCTACTCCATACTAAAGTTATCTGCTCACTCATGAGCTTTCGTCCTTTGGGTTGGGCTGACTCTGGACTATGGAAGGACATGACAGAAACACATTGTTCCTCCATCTGGAGGTGTGTCAGGGTGACCTTCATGAATCTCGGGTCTGACAAATCAGGCAGCAGAATAGAAAACCCACAAGTAGACCCAGATACACATGAAAATTTGGAATATGATAAAGATAGCAACTCACATCTTTGGGGGAAAGATGCATGGCCTTTTGGAACAACGTAAAATTGAATCCATATCTCCCACTATTCACCAGAATAAACTCCAAATGGATTAGGTTACCTAAATAGACAATGAAATTATACATGCCCTAGAAGAAAACACGGGTGAATTCCTTTATAACCTGGGAGACCTTTCTACTTAGGACTCAAAATCCAGAGGTAATACAAGATTGATTAATTTGTCTGCATAAAAATAAATAAGACAAATGCAAGGCAAAATATATATAAGTAAAGTCAAAAGACAAATTATAAAATGGAGAAAGGAAAACATTTGCAACTTAGAGACAAAGGTCTAATCTCTCCAATATTAGAAAAAGCTCTTAAAATTGAGAATAAAAAAGCCAAAGGCATGACAGAAAAAAGAACAAAAGATGTAAACTGTTCATAGAAAGAGAAAGGGAAATGGCCTTTACACTTATGAAAAAATGCTCAGCCTTACTCATAAAAACATAAACATTAATCAAAACTAGGCTGAAATAGCATCTCATATTCTCCTATCGGCAGAATTCAAGCATTTTGTGGTTCAGGCTGTGGAGATCCAGCTATTCTCACACATCACTCAGGGAATGCAAAATGGTGCAACCCCAGAGAGGAAAATTTATACTTGACAAAATTACATATGTTTTTATGTTTCGACTCATTAATTCTACTTGAAGCTATACCTCCCAGTGTATGACACAAATAGGTGCTAGAGATTACTCATTACAGCATTGCTGGTAAAAGAAAAGATCAGAAACAAAGCAATAGCCCATTGCTAAGGACTGGCTGAGTGCACCCTAGTAGGGCCACTCTGTGGAGCGGAGTAGGAGAAATGGCCTTGATGCATAGATGTGAGGGAGCTCGAGGCTATACTGAAAAGCAGACAAAGCAACGTGAAGAATATACACTACACTACTGTTGTTGGAGAAAGAAGGCGAAATAAGAATGAATATCAATTTGTTTGTTTTACAAAAAGATACACTGGAAAGATAAATCAACAGCTAACGAAATGGTTACCTATGTTGGGGGACAGGGTGCAAAAGACAGGCACAGAATCAAGATTTCTATAAGGTTACCTTATTATAAAGTTTTGATTTTGAAACCATGTACATGTTTTACATTTTCAAAAAAAATTCATTTGAAAAAGAAGGAGAGGTTAACCTTACAATCCGAAACAAAGGTCAATAAATAGACTTGTTTATCAAATTGATAACATAATCACACAAAGAAGGACTTCTGAACATAGTACTCTGTGCTTTCATAATGGTACATAATCTAAGGTCAAAAAGAAATGCAAAGAGTAATAGTTTTATTTGTTAGTAATAATATTGATGTTATAAGCTTGAAACTATTTTATGTATATAAGTATATTATGCACAAACAGGTAAGTATGGTAATACGTAGCAAATTTTCAGTTTGAGGAGAGATGAATATTAAAAAAAACTAAAGAGTTAAGAAAAATACCTTGAATATTAAATTTGAATCAGACATATCAATTTGAACACAAAATTTATTAAATAAATATATTTCCAGGGTCTATCCACTAAATGACTCTAGAATGAACATCTCTAGTACCTGGATCTTGGTTTTAAGTTCCACACTACACAGAACCAGGATTCCTCAGAAAAATGGCTGAATCTAAGTGTGGAACAGTAAAAATACAAGGTCTGTCAGGGATATATTGTGCTTAAAAGCAAGGAAGGGCTCAGGGAAGCACATGAACTATTCTTTACAAAAGCTTTCAGCTAATAAATGTAAAAAGAATGATGGAATTAGAAATTCTATACCTGAAATAGCTGGCTTGGGTAAGGGGCCTCAAGGCATGCAAAAGCCATTAGATGAAAAGTTATTGGAAACAGAATATTTGTGCAGTGCCAAGGTATCACCCCACAGACTACCTGCAATGCAGACAGAAAAATGTACTCTAAAATGGTGTGATCTGATGATTACCATTTTTAACCCAATGATTAAACTTAACGTCACAAACAGGGGACACCTGACATTATGTATCTCTGAGCGTGAGGCCATGAGAGGGACACAGCACCATTTATGAAATATTCTTGACGAAAGTGTAGAACCTGAAACCCAACCAAGCCTTTAAATCTAACTTCCAACTTACAGACACTTGAGGAGTATTGGAACAGGGGTGGAGGAACAAGTCAGACACCACTGTAGGAAATAACTGGGTAAATTTAGGATGTGGAACATTCTGCAAGACAACTGGCCTGGTCTCCTCAATGTCATGAAAGGAGAGAAAAGGTGTGCGATTGCTTTAGAATAAAAGAATAAAGAGATATTAACAACTAAATGGAATGTATGAGTGGATTTTTAAAAAGCTATAAAAAAGGGTTTTTGGGCCATTAGGGAAATTGGAATGTAGATTGGATGTTAGATTATCTTAGGGAATGATGAACCTTCTTAGATGTGATAATAGCAATGTGGTATAGGGAGAATATCCTTATAGTTAGGACACATATGCTAAAGTATTTGGGGATGAAGCATTTGGGTGTCTGAAACTTTCAAATGGTTTGGCAAAAAAGTATAAGCACATACCTGTAAATTAAACAAACACAGCAGAATACTGACAGTGATTGAATCTAGCTGGTGGGTATCCAGAAATTCATTGCACTATTTTTCAATTCTTCTCTCTGACATTTTTCATAACAAAAATTGGGGAAAGGAAAAAATTCTTATATGGGTCCAACACAAGGGCCTAAAATGGTGTCACATTCAGCATGGCAGTAACAATTTTAGCTTGGCACAACTATAAAAGCATAGATAAATAAATGCCTACTTGGCCAGGAAAAGTTATAATAAGGCAGCCATGAAATATTTACCTTTGATCAAAATAACTTCCTGAAGAAAACCCCATGATATTCTGGTCTGCAAAATGTACCCTGGTTTAAATGGCAGCCTGTTACCTTGGTGACTGCCAATGAATGAAGGCTCCCATGTTCACTCTGCATGGGTCCCTCCCACACTGACCCTGGACTTGGGCATGTACATTAGTTTCCTATGGTTGCTGTAACAAATTGCCACAAACTTAGTGGCTTAAACAAAACAACTTGGTTACCTTATGGTTCTGGAGGTCAGGAGCCCAAAATGAGTCTCACTGAGCTAAAATCAAGGTGTGAGCAGGGCATTCCTTCTAGAGGCTGTAGAAAAGGATCCATTTCCTTGTCTTTTCCAGCTTTGAGTGTCTACCTACATTCCTTTGCTCATGGCCCCTTCCTCCATCTTCAAAGCCAACCTCGGCATTGTTGCAAACTCTTCTGTCCTCACATCTTTTTTTCTGGGACTGACTCTCCTGCCTTCCGTCTTTCACTTTTAAAGACCTTTCTGATTACTTTGGGCCACCCATATAATCCAGGATACCCTCTCCATCTCAAGATCCTTAATTTAATCATACCCACACAATTTCTGCTCTGCCATGTGAGAGATAAAATAGTCACAGATTTTGGGGATTAGGATGTGGACATCTTTAGGAGGCCATTATGCTGCTTGCCACACTATGTGACTGGCTTTAGCCAATGAGATACAAGCAAGCATGGTACAAGAAGCAGCTTGATAAGTGCTTGCACAGTGGGGCTTGTCCTCTGGGAACTTTCATTATTAGGATATATCCTCTCAGAACTCAGCCACCATGCTGTGAAAACCCAACCGAGCCACATGGAGAGGCCTCCTGGAAAGCAACCAAGGCACCAGTCAACAGCACCAGCCAACAGCCAGCTCCAGCTTGCCAGCTATGGGAATGGGCAATTCTTGGAAATACATCCCCCAGCCTCAGCTGAGGCACTCCAGCCCACATCATAAAGAGCAGAGATGAACCATCCCAGCTGAACCCTGCCCAAACTGCAAAATTCTGAGCAAATAAATGACTGTTGTTCTTGTAAGCCACTAAATTGTGAGGTGGGTTTTTGCCTAGCAATATATAAACTGAAGACAAGATGTTTGTTATAGGGTTTAGAATAATTATTCAGCAGCCATCTTTGAGGTAATAATTGGACATCAGAGGCTGTGTTTTGTTAAGACCTTTCTGGATCCAGAGGCTGTGTTTTGTTAAGACCTTTCTGGATCTGTGAAAACAAACCTGTTACCCACATAAGAGAGAGTGTCTTCCTTCCTAGTCTGTCTAGCAAGAAGGATGCCTCCAATTCACCCAAAAGTGGGATTAAAGCATTAAAGACCGTATTAAAATGAAGGACGGCCAGAACACTGCAGGATTCTTGTAATTACAATTGCAATCTGATGTATCATGAAACCAGCCTAAATCTCACGGCATTACATGAGATGCTGCAATAAGCTGCTCCCAGGTAAACTAAATTAGGAAGATTGTTGATGTCACCCGAGTTTTCAGTAACCAATTCTGAGGCTAGTTTGCATAAATGTGGCCTACTTACTACACACCTTGCCCACACATTCTGCTGAACTAGGGCTTTCAATCAAGCCAGAGACCTAGCTCAACCATGGAAAAGGGGATTGATTTTCAGAGAGTCCTGATCTTGTGATGAGCTTTTGCTACTGGAAACCAGTTCCTTTCTGGTCTGAGAGAATTTGTGTTTGCAGTTTCATTCCCCTTGGAAAATATGCTTAAACTCATGCACCCTCTATTCTCTTCCTCCTGGTCTACAATACTCCAAGCAACTGCAAAGGAATACACAGTCCCTGCTTCTAGGCAGAGAAATGGCACCCAAGTCTAAGGCATATTTTTAATTTACAGCTCTGGGCATGAGAGTGTTGTCCTAGCAAGACATGGACTTAAACGATGCCCCAACAGCAAATGGCAAAATCATTCTCATCTTCGCTACGGCTGTGGAGGCGTGGCGGCATCTCCAAATTATTTGCAAGTCTACATGTTACTAACTTGACCTGAGACCCTCAGAATCATCAAGGCTCCTCTTCCTGCTTCAAGCACTGAATGTACACCTGTGGCTTTGTACCCCCAGTGATGAGAGTCGCTCTGCAGACCCACACCTGTGACTCATTGGCTTTTCTCTGAGCTGCACTGGGTGCCTAAACCCACAGACAGTGAGGAAAGGCACCATTACACTGCTCTGGGAGCTTAGGCTTCCACAGTGCTGTGGGCAACTGCCAAACAATTAACTTAAGGGAGAGAAAACTGGGTCTCCAAAATGGCTTTATAACACCAGCTTTCAAGGGAGGAAAAACTCCTTTGACGATGGGAAAAAGAAACAGAAGGCTATCTACAGGTCCTAATCCATAGGTATTTACCGAGTAGGGAAGATGTGCTCAGTATAGTGCTAGGCACTGTGGGTAATACTAAAGACATGCAAAAACATTCGTGTGCACTCAGAGCTCAGTCCTCTGCAGTAAAGCTATGAAAGTGGAAGTAACTGGAAGGAACCCCCAACTTAACGAAGGAAACAACCATCACTATGGCCATATACTTTACGTGGAGTTGTAGATGTGAAAAGCTTGGGGCAGAAGATTAGAAATAGCAGGAGAATGAAGGTCTGAAAGCTCTGCAGCTGAGAAATGACAGCTGGAAGCAAAGAAGGGAAAAACAGGGAGGAAGCAATAGCTTTTCTTTTTTCACAGGAGACCCCGAACTAGCTAAGTGTAATAGCGTGGAGCTATTGGGTGCTAGGGCAAAGGGTCCCCAAACACCTCAACAGTGAGGACAGTTAACTATTCATAGCAACAGTCCCACCAAATGGTGGTTGCATTATGTTCTACTTCCTTTGCTTAAAAAGGCAGAGCGTGATGTTCAATGGTCATTCTTTAGAAAGCTTTCTTCCAAAAAGACCTAATTTAAGTTTGGGCACTTAAATGAATAAACTTAGTGGAGTAGAAAATTGATTTACGTGCAACAGCAACTCATTTCCCAAACTTGGGAGGTGAGCTTGACTTCTCCTTCACTGCGTCATCTAAACTTACTCCTGAGCCCTGTCGATTCAGTCCACCAGGACTGCCCCTGGTTCATATCCACCCGGATGCTCTATCAGTGGTCTCCATTTTCTCTGAACCAGCCTAGCTTCAGCCTCCACTTGGCAGAGCCATCTTTCTAGTGTGACGCCATCACTTACACGCACAGAACCATCCAGTGGCCCCAGCAGCCTGAAGGAGATATACCTCAGAATGGCCTTAAAGTCATTCAAAATCTGACCCAGTCTACCTCCCTAGTGTCGTTTCCCAACATCCCACTTTGTGCCTTTGATGTTCACCATGCGTTTTCATGTCTCTGTGCCTTTGATCACAGTGCCACCTCCCTGGATGCACCTCACCATGACACGCCCCATTCCAAACACCAAACTCAAATGCTGCCACTTTAGGGTGCTTTCCCCAGTGACTTAATCACATCTCCTCACCTCTTCGTCACACCCAATTTCTGCCTCACACTAGCTGGCACTACACTGAGCTATGGGAAGACATTCCCATGAGCTCTGTGAGGGCAGGGGGCAGGTCTTGTTTATGACGCCATCCTCAGCCAGTCCCAGCCCAGACCTTCTCCCTGCTCCCAGACCCTCCCTCAGGCAGGTGGTAAGACAGCCCATTTCCATGGCTCAGGGTAGCCAATCTCACCCCATTATGGACAACTATTTACAGCATGTCAAAACCCAGCCCCCTGCAAAGCCACTTCATCTGACCCACATATTTGTCCTTTTGTAAAAATGTGTATAAAACCCTAGTAACTGGTTTACCAGAAATAGCCTGGGGGAAGGAATCTCAATCTCTCTTGCTTCTTTCTTTTTTCCCTCCTGTCAAAAAGGCCCAAGCATGAAATCAGAACCTCAGACCACTCTGGAACTGTAATTTATTGATTGTCTGAAGTTTTGATTAGGGTTGCATTCTTGACTGGTGCTCCCACCCGACACGAGGGTTTTGACAAGACCCTTTTCTCCCACAGAGACCGAAACTGTGGCTCTTTGCTTTGTCAAACCCCTGAGATCCTGATTTTGGACCACATCCCACAGGCCTGGCTTTTTTAAAGGACTCTGCACTTGCACACCCCACGCCACACACAGCCTCAAAGAGGGAGGAAACCTACTGCATTTGGACAGCTGTATTTTTCATCTTTATAAAGACACCATTATTGCTTCGTAAAATCTGATTGGGAATCCGTTCCCCTCTGTGATGTGCCTCCAAGCAGTGCCCTTATGTTCCCAGATACATACAGGGGACGCAGTTTCTTCCCAGCCCCAGAGGTGCCAGGACACCTGGATGGCATTCAAGGTGATGTGTGGGCCTGTGGCCTCTGGGGCAACTCCACACTTCCTCCTGGGGATGGTCATGCAGCAAAGAATCCGGGTAACATCCTAATAGCTCTCTAGCCCCTATAATTCAGGAGCCCTAGTAACTCTGTAAAGAGTTTTCAGTACATGCTTTATAGCTCTTCCTGTCACAGAGCTAACACTTTTGCTGGTGGAGACTCAGGCCTGGGATAGCTGTCCACCCTCCAAGGGGCTGGGAAGAATCCGAGGAGAGGCATGTATTGGCCGACCCCAGGGTGCTCTGTGACCTTGTCGAGGGAGCTGGCCGGAGGGCAAGAAGGAGGGCGGTGAACAAAGGACTGTGTGTTGGTCACAGGGCAGGCTTGAAAATAATTTAAATAGCCAACCGAAGAGGACTGTGTATATCAATGCCTTGGCATTCTTAATTACTGGATGCTATTTAACAAGGATGAGTTAGGACTTCAAGCACTGACGTGGAAAGGTGCCCAAGACACTCTAAGTGAAAAAAGCAGGTTACGATATGCATAAGCATGATTTCATTTAAGGTTAAAAAAAAAACCCTACGTAACACTAAATGGCATGTTTATATGTACACAAAAACCTGAAATGAAAGAGAGAATGAGCACAAAGAGAGAAAGGATGATCTGGAATGGATAGTCACGGTTTTAAACTGTGGTGATCTTTGGGTAGTATTATGAGGTTATTTTCATTCACTTTTTTGTTCATTTGATTGTAAATGAACATATAGTATTGCCTGTATAATAAGAAAAAAAATAAAGGTAAATTTCAAATGAAGAATAACCTGCTGCCACCCATATTCACCAGAGCCACTGAGGAACAGCTGCAGGAAGAGGGGCCGAGGGAGCAGGGCCGGCCAAGAGAGGCCAAGGGGGAGGTAGGGCTGCAGGGAATAATCATTCTCGCCTCATTTTGAGTCTGCTTCAGAGAAAATACACTTGTTAAGATAATAAAAACAGAAGCCTCCAGGCACATTTCCTTCCCACAGAGAAAGACCAGCTGTGGCTTCCTTCCGTATTATTCACTCCATGCTGCTCTCCGCCCGGAGCTCTCTATATACAAGTCCCGCCTTTGCATGAGGGACTGGTCTGTAAGCTCTGGGCACTTGTCAACTCAGTTCTCGCCCCTGGAGAGTCCAAACAGCTGAGCATGCCTTGGCTCCAGTGGACCCCTTGCAAATGTTTGGAATAGGATCCAAGATCTGGCGGCTTCTCCAGCAGCTCCCCACATGGGTACCAGAGGGCCTTTGCGCAAGACAGGGGCAGTCCCCCGGCTGCATGGCAGGAGGGAGGGTTGGCTGCTGTGCTGGTCTATCTCAAGTCTACACGCATTCAGAGAGGGATATCTGGGAAGTCATTTTAAGCAGTAAAGGTAAATCAACTGTAAAGTAAAAAAAAAAAATCTATAGTTGTCATGAATCAATTCAAATTGGAGTTTTTAGGGAGAGTGCTCTGTGTGACCTGGGACAATTCTCCTTGCCTCTGGGCCTCAGTTTCATCATCTGTCAAATGAGCGAGCTGGGCTCTTCCAAGGGCCTTTTGGGCTGATGATCTGTGTGTGGCTCTGGAATCTGAGGGTCACTCTCTAGAAGTGACAAAATTCATTCCCAGGTTATAAGCGGGGCCACCCACTGCAGTAACACCCACGTCACTGTGCCCAGCAAGGAGGAGACACCTAGGGGCTGGCACAGGCAGCATGGGCTTGCGGGCAGAGGTGAAAGCTGGATTGTGCTTGAAGACTGGGTGGGATCTAAGTAATAGGAAATGGCACTGGGCACTGACGAAATGATCCGAGGTACAGTTCTGGCCCAAAGGGAGAGTCAGGAGAGAACTTCTCGGGGAAGGATATAGATGTGGGTGGTCTTCCCGGCTCTGAGATGAAGGCGTGGATTGCGAATTCCAGAGCACCAAATAATCAACTGATCTCTTTTAAAGAACACACGCCATATCACGTAGCCACTGAAAGTGATGCTTGTGAAGCCAAATGGCAACATAGGGGAATGCTCTAAGAATGAGCAGGAAAATCAGGACACTGAACAAGGTCTCCCCATGGATGCAGTATAGACCAGCATAGCAGTTTTCAGAGGCAGTTCCCAGGCCACCAACAAGCAACATTTCCTGGGAGTTTGTTAGAAATGCAGAATCCCCATACCCACTGGACCCAAAACTCTGGAGGCGGGTCTAGCAATCTGGGTTCTAACAAGCTTCCCACGTGATTTTTGTACAGATGACATTTTAGAACCACTGTGCTAGTAGAAGGAGGGGAGGGTCTGCGGGCATAAGGCAAGGGTTCGAGTCCCAGCCCTAGCAGCTGAGCACGCTCAGCAACCCGCTCAGCCTCTATTCGGTTTTCTCTTCTATAACATGGGGTCCATAATTCCTATCCAGAAGGACTGTTGCAAAGATTCAAAAAGTAATTAATGTGTATAGTGCCTAGCACAGTGCCAAGCATGAAAAAAAAATAGTAAAATATACAATTGAAAAATCACTAGAAGGAATCCTACAAAATGACAGTGGTGGTTGTTGGGGAAGTGGTGGTATAGGTGGTTCCCCTTTCCCTCATCTAATCTTCCGGTAGGGCTACTTATACAGCAAAAAGAAAACGTACATAGTGCAGGGAGGGCTCACATTCGGGGCACTGCTCTGTCCTTCAGGGCTGGATGGCCGTTTACCTGGCGGGAAGCCCAGCTTGGCTGCTGGGTGCAGCCCCTCCCATCCACGGCTCCCTGGGCTGCATCGAAGGGACTGACATGGACAGGACAGACCTTGAACTCCTTAGTGAGGGATCAGGACACAGCTCTGTGTGTGTGTGTGTGTGTGTGTGTGTGTGTGTGTGTGTGTGTGCAAATACACATATATGTACCCAAGCACAGGCCTGGGTTGGTGAGAGGCAAATGTTCATGAACATAATTCAAAGAGTTGGTCTTTTGTTCTAAGCCCCTTTGTTGTGCATGTCGGGAAGCTGAGGCCCAGAGAGTAGAAACACTTGTCCAACTAAGGTTATACCTTGAGTTGGCAGCAGAGTCAGGAAGAAAGCCCAGGGCCCAGCCTAGCTTGGGCGTGCCCAAGTGAGGGAGCACAGAACTTGCCATGGACTGTCTGAAGAGGCAAAGATCATTGCTTGCACCTTGTGAAATCTTGTAGAATCCTCAGGGCGTGCTGAGCTCCAGTCAGGTGTGGGGTTTGGGAAGCAGAGGGGGGGGCCCTTCCTCCCACCTCAGCCATACATTCCCGTTTGACTCATTTCAGCCATTTAACACCAAGTATCGATCACAGCTCAGCCCAGGTAACATAATGTGATGCGTGAGGGGGCGTGGAAGGCAGATACGGTTACCCCAAAGTAATGATGACCCAGAGGCACTCCAGCAATGGTGGCTGCCCACAGTGGGTGTGTGGTCATTGCTGGCGTGGGGAGATAAGAGGAGATGAGATACATATACTGCATGTAAGACAGGTTAGAGAGATTATGGGAGGCAAAGAAAGCAGAATAAAAGTGGGGTAAAACTAGTAAAATCCTATGCCCATGCCAGACTCTAAATGCCTCAAAAACATTTGAAGGGAAATACAGACCTCAAGTTCCCAAATCTCACATGCAAGGGACAGAGAAAGACACAGCAAGCTGTCCCCGAGGGATTCGGCTCCCCTCCACCTCTACCCACGCAGACTCCCAAACGCTGCCCACTCTGGCTTTCCAGGGCCTCCTGCAGACACAGCCAAAACTGTCCCCTCTGGAGGCTGCTGGCACGGGTGAGGTCACGCCGCAGGGGCTTTGTCATTAATCCATCCGCAGTGACAGCCTGAGATGGTCCATCAGAGTGTGACATATTTCAGCACCAATCAAGAAATGAGCTTGTGAGCATGCTGATGGCTAATCAAAATCAAGGCTCCAGACGGGGACACACTCTGGCACACTTGTTACTGACGTTCTCTATTAAACTGGAGCTGCCCAGGTATAAAACAGCTCATGAGCACAGGAAGATGGGCAGACAGACAGCTGATGGACTTCCAACACTGTTTCACTTAACTACATGTCTGAATATTCCTTCAGAACAGCCTCCAGTGTTTAAAAATATGTCACAGGACTGACGTCAAGGACCTTGCTCATGAACCAACATGATTTTATATTTTTATCTTTAAATATTTCCCAGTAGGTGAATTACCCAAATTAGTCAATAATAGAACCCAAAATGACTATGTTTGGTCAATTGAGTGTGACAGCAAAACACCCGACCGCATGAGCTCTCTCTCCCTCAAACCCACTTTAATCTGACTGTTCTGCAGGTGCTGAAAGGTTGCAATTTTGCTGTGATGGTGGAATGCCACAGGGGAAAGTTGCAAACTAATAAACACTATGTGGACATGCAGAACATGCCACCCCTCTGTGCCTCACATAGAATACAAAGTTACTATCAATATTTATAATTTTTTAAAATGGTATTTCCACCAGTATCAATTTTGCTTCAGTATACATCATTCAGAGTATGACTTCCCACTCTGATAGACTTTCCTGGCAAGTTAAAGAAGTCATTCAATAAAGAGTAATTTTAGACAGATTCATTCATTTCCTACGATAATGCCACAATGTGAAGTTCACCTCAATTTTGGCGTAAATAAAGAACACTGTAAAAATATTTGGCCTAGAATGATCAACGGGACGCACTGTCCTTAGAAGAGGCTTTTGCATGATTATCCTGCTGTGTAATTAGCTAACGCCTTCTTGTAAAATTTCAGGGGACCACGAGCTACAATTAGGTCCTTGGGTTTGGGAAAGAATAGGGACATTCAGGCGTCTCTAGCAGTCACGTGGCCCATGAAATGCCCTATCAAGAGGCCTAAGTATCATTAAGTAAATCATTTAGCATCTCAAGTCCCTATCACTCTGTAGAAAACTGACATTACTTTTCTGGTTAGAACAGAAAAAGGCCTTTGAAAGAAGGGTTCTTTCTGAATGACACAGGTGGCCCTTTTGGAGGTGAGATTCTACCGTCCCTCATGCGTACCTCACTCCCATGCCAAAGCACATCACCTGCACCACAACGCAGAAGCTTTGAGGAGAGCTGTCCCCTGTAACTAGGCCCAGCTCATCATTCCAAGAGCTGCATTTGGTTCTAGGGCCACAGTTTTGTGGGGTGTGGACAAACTGCAGCCCCTTTAGAGATGCATGACTGAGATGTTACGAGGACGTGAAAAGTCTGTGTGAAGAGCAGGGGGAGGAGACGTGAGTGCTGCCTTGGCATTTATTTGCAGGGACAGGGTGGGTCTCGTCACCATCTGCTCCCACCTGAAAGGCTGTGGCAGGTGAGCCAGGTGTGCTCTGGGTGACGACAAGGGGCAGAAAAGAACTGGAAGGGGAGGGAAAAGGCTAGTGGAGGGGGTGCTTCCGTTTAGTCAGGCTGCACCTGAAGGAAAGGACAGGTGTGCAGCTGATGTGCTCTGGCCCCTGGAAGAGTCCAGCAGCAGCTGGGAAGTCACGTGTCAGGGGAGCCCTCGGAGAGTTTGTGAGCCGATGATTCTATAAATAATAGTACCTTGGATTGATACATTTGAGGATGGGCTGTGGCAGGTCAACCAACTGGAATAGATACAAATAAATGTTCCCACAGGATGGGTCACAAAATACCTACAGAGCCCGACCACAGTAGAATGGTTTCTGCCACGACTGAAGTTCACCCTCTGTCCTGAACATAGCCCTCTCCCCAGTCTGTGCTGTCCCTCCCAAGAGCCTTTCCTCACGACCCCGAGGCCACCTCCCAGGGCATGGGAAGAGCACAATTACATGTAATGCCTTTTAGTTGATGCATACTCTTGAACTAGACCACTCTTGAAGGATGCAAACGTGGGACCCTCTTGGGCCCTAATGAGGCTGCAGACAAGCCTCTTCCCAGCTCTGGTACTCAACTTGTCCCTCACACATTAAAAGAGCTGGCCTGGGTAACCAGTGCCCTGTGGTCCTTCCAGCTCTCACAAATGGTTCGGGGGCAAAATCCTGCCTGGCTGCTATGGTCCTGCCAAGTCATGTGACAGCCAGTTCTTGGAAATGACGTCGCCTGCAGCCCATCCACCTGGTCTAATCTAAGGCAAGCCGGCAAAGCAGCTTAGCTGGGGATTAGCTCAGAATGCACCTTTTGGGGCTGCTATTTGGGGACTCACATGCTTCATCAGTGGCTATAAGAATGGGTCTTGGTCCTGCTGCCCTACTGGGCTTTCTGTCTTTGAAGGATGCACTTTCCACGGTCACTTAGTTTCAGGAAACAAGAGGTAAAGGAGACACTGAAAAGTGCCCTTGCCTCTGGCTAGCTTTCAGCATTTGCTATGGGGATGGGCTCTGGCAGGTGAGAGGCGGGAGAAGTATTTGTCAGAGCCCAAGAAGCTGAACGCTCCACACCCCCCAGGCCCGGCCCCTCCCAAGCCTCACCACCGCAGCTGGCCTCTCTTCCCTTGCTCCTGCTCTCTGCTGCTAGTTCCTGGGTTTTGTGTTTCTAGATCAGCATTTCCAATCCTGTTTTTGACAAATGAACTCTACTCAGAGTAATCTATAATTTCACAAACTCCCTACAATTAAAAAAAAATCATTTTATCATTTTTGCATGGCTTACAGTAAAAGAGATTTTTAGCTAAATATTTTATATGAGTATATTATTCAAAGATTATATTAAATGAGCATTAAGAGACAATTTTTAATAACGTTCATTACATATAAGGACACATTCCAACACTTCCCCATTTAACAAGTTATACACATTTCATTTCCTTTTAAATTAGTTGTGCAAGGAAAGACTGATTTGTTGACAAATAAAAAATGACATTTTGGTTCTGGGACCAACATATATCTAAAACATAATTGAAACTTAATTATGTGCATCAGCTTCAAAAATAGACTATAAAAATGTTTTTGTGACCTGATCTTTAGAATTCTTGCATTCTGAGTGTAAGAAAAATCAGCTGCATTATTATTGTAATGTTTACATGCTATCTAAGTGATAAGAGAAAGCAGGATTCAGAGAGAGAGAGATTTATAAGTTCTTCAAAATAACACATTGCTGGTAATACTTTTTTCCAATCAATAAAAAAGATGAGCTAGTTAAATTATCTCTGTCTTTTCCGTACCCTGCCTCCTGCCAATCCACTTTCTCTCTTCCTCTCACTTAATGTGCTAAAGACATTTAGATGACCTATATAAGAACTTGGATCAGATGATCACTACTTACAGATCTAGAGAAAAATGACTTTGAGGCATATTGGCAGAAATAACATTCTTAGGTTCATGATGAGCTTGGGGCGGTTCAACATCCATGTTTATGTTTCCTGTCTTTGTCACTTTTTATAGTGATCCACTTTGACTATAAATGAAACCATATACGATAAATAATAAAAACGATTAATAAATATGTAGCAGTCAAAGTGGACCGAAGTGTAAACAAATTGATGACTGAGTAATGAGCATGATAGTCTGATCTCTATCAGCCATACATTCTCGCATGACACACACACCCATGCATGACATGTGCACGCACACACTTGGATGTTCCCAAGGTTTCATGTTAGGGAAAATGAAGTTAATAACCATTTTAAAATATGCAATTTGAAATAGATGCAGTTACTACCTTTAACAACAATAAACCCCAAGCACTTGTTCTGGAAGTATCCATTCTACCCACCCTTGGTTGTAGGAGTGGTGGGTGGTGCTTTTATTACAAGAAAAGCAGCAGTGGAGGTACAGACTGTCCTGCAGGAAGTGTGCGTGGAGGGGACGGCAAGTCAGGTCTGTGGGGGTGTAAAGAAGGAGAACTGGGAAGGAGAGGAGTGAGGAGGGAGGGCCACATCAATAAAGGCACTATGTATGGGGAGTGGGAGGGGAGAGGTCTGAGCAGTGGTATGGAGTGGAAATTTTCAGGGGGTAAGAGGTTCCAAAGAGATTTGGGGAATGCATCTTGGGGAGGTGAATGTGGGATTCCATGGCAACCCTTTTGAGGAAGCCTGTAACAGAGTCCCCATTATTCTTCAGGGAGAGAGACGTGCTGTAGTTGTTTCATAGGCACTGTTGCTGGAGGCTGGGCCATGTGGGATGCCTGGGTCACCTGGCTGGGACATATCAGAATGGAGAAGGAGCTCGGAGGGAGTCCCTGAGCCCAGGCCATAGCCCAGGAGAGGGAGAAGCCCCGACCCAATCACCCCCCACCCCCTGCCCCCATTAGTGATGAGCTGGATAAAGTTCCCAGGAGTTCCCCCTCCTCCTCCCAGGCTAGGCCTCTCCTGACTGACCCTACAGCCAGCAACCGACCCACCAAGCTGGAGGGGAATCACACACTCCAGAAGCCACGCAGGCCATTTCCCTCCGAGGGCAACGCAAGTCCAGAATTCTTCTTTAAGTTGTTAAGGAATCTGAGAGGAAAAACCATAGCCTCTGCAGCTGCTGAAGTTCTCAAAGGGGACAGAGCCCTGAGCAGGGCAGCAGAGCCTCTGCTGTGAAGGGAAGCCCCCCTGGCATGGGGGGCTGGCCCACAGGGGTCCTCTGGGGAGGAGACCCTGCAGAGGCAGCTCCCTGGCTCTGCAAACACCACCTGTGGCTGCAGGCCCTAGAACAGGCCCACCCAGCCCCAGCCCCAGAATGGCAGTTTAGGAGAATCACACAGGTTTTACATTTTCAGAGAGAAGAGAAACAGTAATCTGGTGGGCAGAAACCTCTTCCTACTATGCAGGCAGCTCCCCTGGGGATCCTCTGTGGAACCCAGCCAAAGCCACTACCTCTGCTGGGGCCTGTGGCTCCAGACCCCGGGGCGGTGACGGAGCCCTGTGCAGCCCTCTGCATACCCCACCCACACCTGGGGAGGTCCCCAGAAGAGCCCCTCACCAGGACCCACCCGCACGTCTCCAAAGGCACATTCTCCCCGCCTCGGGCTTCAGCAGGGTCCCGCCAGCCCTGGCCCCTAAGGCCTGCTCCGACACGTCTTTTGGTTCGGCAGAAGAACCCATCGCAGGGGGTAGCCCTCTCTAAGCCTTCCCAGGTCCTCTCCTACCCTGTGGCTCAGCCAGCCACCACCAGCCACCAGCAACAGCAACGCTCATCTCACTTCCAGGTGAGCCAGCAGGACCACCAGCCTGCTGTGGGCCCCCCGCTGCCGCAGCTCGCTCTCCCCCTGGGTGGCGGCCTGGGCTCTGGCGGAATTCCCAGTCCTCAGAGGCAAACCTGCCGGACCCATTCATAGGCTGCTTGCGGTGAATGACTTGAGGTTTTCATTTTCTAAAAAACAGGGACATAAATGGCTTGTTGGCATTTTACTGACAGAGGTGTGGGCGAGTGACTGGATCCCTCACAGGCTTGACATTGAACAGGGATGAGGCCTCCTAGAGGGAGCACAGCATCACCTGTCAGGGACTCAAGGCAGTGCCCCCGCCTGCCGACTACCTGTGTGTGCACATGCACAGACAGACACACACACACGCACACAACACTGACACAGGTACACACATGGACGCAGAGACATATACACAAAGGTACACACACATGCACAGACACACAACACTGACACAGGTACACACATGGACACAGACATACACACAAAGGTACACACACATGCACAGACACACACACACACGCACACAACACTGACACAGGTACACACATGGACACAGACACAGGATTATACATAGAATTACACACAAAGACTCACACAGACACAGACATGCATGTAGAAATACACAGATGCACAGACACACATACTTGTAGACACAGAGACACACACATACACAGATATACACACAGAGACATAGGTACACAGAGATTCAGACACGGACACACATATACACTGACACCTACTTACACACACATGCATAGACACACACAGAGATACAATCATTCACATGCAGAGATACACAGAGACACATTCATACATTTACACTCATCTGAAACTCTCTCCTGACCATTCAGGACAAGCAGAACTTACTTTGTACCAGAAATCCTTCACTTCTTCCCCCAAGGAAAGACAGCTAGGCAGAGGACAAGAGGAGAGGTGGAGACTGCCAAGAATCTGACCTCTATTTACCTCCACTCCACAGGTAAGCCCTGATGGCGCCCCATCCTGCCCTCCCTCAGCAGAGATGACTGACACCCCGTTGACGATGGATAAACCACAGATCACCACAATGCCAGCCACACCAGGAGATGCCACAAGACAGGTTCCAACAACTGTCTGGCAGTTAGCAGACAACAGGGCTGCAGGGGTTCAGAGGAACTGAAACAGGATGCAAAGCTCGCTGGACAGCAGGCACGGATGGACTCACGCCTTGGCCGTCCTACTGAAGAAGCATCACATCTTTCTGAGCCTCAGTTTCCCTGTCTGCAATGAGAGAATACAGTGAGATCTACTTCCCAGAGGTTACTGTGGGGACTGGGTTAAGTGAGGAAGTGTCAGTGAAACCTTCCAGATTGGGGCCTGGCCCCGCCTCTGCACAGCTGAAGGAGAATGAGAAATTGATGGTGCTTCTTGCAGGCCTGAGATGCATGCTGAGAATGTGAAGGTCAGGGAGGATCTAGGTGGGGGGATGGCCGGATGAGGGGCTCTATACATGTCAGCTATTGGGTCTGCTCCACTGGGGGTCCTCTTTTAAGACACTCTCCTCCCCAGAATCCACTGAGGGATGTAGCCTCAGCAAGACCACTCCTGGACAAAGGCGTGGACATAGGTGGGACCCTTGGCCCAAAGGCAGTCAATACATAGCCCAGCAGGCACTCTATGGAGATGCCCTGGTTCAAAGAGCTCTGCCCGGCGGTGGCAGCGCCAAGTAGCTAAGCCCACTGGACTCTCTTCCTTTGGAATGCTCACCAGAAAATACACAATATGCACTAACTGATTGTAGAAAGAAAAAGAAGAAAGCTAGGGAAGGAAAGACAGGGGGCTGAGAGGGCAGTGGTCATTTGGGGCAGCGCCCTGAGACGAAGATGGGTGGAGCACATGTTGCCCTGAGGGAGGCCACCAACCAGTGACCTGGTCCTTGGGGCCAGCCAGTCTCCAGTCCTGTGGCATTCTGCCTCCCTTAAGTGGGCCTCTGACCTTTGGATACAGGGGGGTGAGAGGCAGCAGTAACACGGTCAGTTGGGGGCAGCAAGGGGGGCGAGGACACTGGGTATCGAGGGGCAACCAGAATGTTGGGTGAGTTCCAGCTGTGGACAGCATCAAATGCTTCAGAGGTGGCTTTTATTTGATAGAGCATGGGTGAGTCCACGAGGGTCAGTGGGCAGCAGTGGACGGGAGGGAACACGGTCAGAGCTAGCAGGGTTCTGCAGTGTCGTCTGGCCTAGAACGTGCCGTGCCCGTGGTGGGCCCAGGCAGTGGTCACCATGTCTGCCATACTGCATGAGGCCACCACACAAGAAGCCTGAATCTCCATGTGTGAAAAAATATTTCATTCTGTCTGTGAATAAATAGGTGAACAAATAGGGGAAGTGCTCATCTAGCCCCTGTGACATGTACCTACGAGGACCCTGAAACTTAGTGAGAAGGAAGCTGTGGTAAGTCATCCATCCAGCCAAGGGCTGGCCGGGGTGGGAAGCCTAACCCTGAATAATGGACTGGCCCCGAGTCCTTTTTTCTTCACGCACTACCTATGAGCCAGGAACAGAACATTCTGAAGTTAGGAGCAGGTGGCCAACACACAGAAGCCGGCCAGTCCCAAAGAGCAGCCTGACCTGGAGCCACTTTAGCTCTGCTCGAATGGGCCACCTCGGGCGCCGAGGGGAAAACTGGACTCCTCATTAGGGCCGCTGGTATCCTGAAGACTAATTTGCTCAACATTTTTCAGGGAAAGGGCAATTAAAAATCTATTCTGAATAGAATGAAGACATATTTTTAGAATGAGATTGAAAAGACTCCCTGAAAATAACATAAAATGTCCGAGTTTGGAGTGATTAAAAGGTGATAAATCGGCTGTCCAGCTCTGAGGAGTCCCAGTGGCGGGCTATTCCCTAGAGCTGCAGGAAGGACGAGCCCTAGCACTGGCCCAGGACACTGCCAGCCTCCTCACTCTCATACCCAGAGCTCGCTGCTCCACCCTGCAGGATGGGGAGGGGTCCCACGGCCACATAGTCACACTGGCGGCAAAGATGCAGCTTCAGGCCCAGGCCAGGCTTCCCCAGGAAGTGTGGGCACGCAGACCACCCAGGCAGTTGTGCCAAGAGGAGCACCTAGAGAGACAGGGGTCTTCACCTGGCCTCCACCTTCACTAACTCCAGACATGGTAGAAACGACAGGAGAGGGTGAGAGAAAGTGAGAAGAAAGACGAGGGAGCCAGGTCTGCAGAGGTGCACTGGTGTGGCCAGCATCTGCAAGCTTCACACATCCAAGTCCCAATTTGATTTTGTGGAATCTCTTTTTTTTGGGGTGAATAATACTTGCCTGGGGATCTGGAAGCCTAGTTTCTGACTCCACCCATTCTGAGTCAGCAGGACAAGGTACTAGCATTTGTAGTCCACAACTCTATAGAGTCCAAAACACTGATGGGGATTGAGATGGGGCAGGAGGCAAAAGCTGAATGCCTTTCGACCATATTAGGAGAAAGAAAGTGTCATGACATATCTATTCCTTTACACAGAAAAGCGTCATCAGGTACCTTCCAGAACAAATGTTCCAACAAGTCAGACTGAACGTGGGTAGTATGGGACAATTAAAGGGGATATTTATTATGAGTCAAACACAAGGCTTTATATTCTTTCTTTTTTAATCCTCATTATAACCCTAAGGGGAAAGTTTGCTTATCTCTATTGCCCTTTTGAAATAGCTGAGACTCGGGTTAAGCTGCTACCACAGCAAGTGAGTGATGGGATGGTGTGGGTGTCCACGTTCTCGACGTTGACTGCAGTTGCTGGGGCTCTGCCTTCCCCACTTCCCCACACTGGTTACTGTTTAGCACAGGCTGGAATCTTCTCGACAAAGAGAGTTTCTGTGTCAGCAACAGTCCGTGGAGAAGAAACTGAACATTAACAAATGCCTGATGACTGTAAACTAGCTCAGAAATGCCAGGGCACTAAATCATGCTGAAACCTAACATTTCCAAACCAAAGCATTCTGTCCACTGGCCCCTCAGGAGCTCCCTGGGTCCCTCTACCAGGCACAGGTTGCCTGGCGGGGGCCGGAGGGAAAAGGGATCTGCCCCCAGACCTAACTGGGGAGAGCTAGCCCTGGAACATGTCTCTCCAGGGATCTCTAACAGAGCTCATAACCACTTCATCCCAGGCAGTGTAGATGGACATGAAGACCAAGGAGGAAGAGATTTGGGAGTGGGCTGGAAAGAGAGGCCGAGGCAAGTTCAGAAGGGTTGGAGTGCCCAGGGGAGATGACCCTCAGAGGGCTGGCTTTGTGGATCTTATGGTCAGCAGTGGGGGCGGTGCTGAAGACAGAGACTCAGAAGCCATCGTTTTGAGGGGTAGAGAACATTACTAAAGGCGACTATGTAGAGTGAGAAGAACAGTGATGGAACCCTGGGAGGGGAAAAAAAGTGAACCCAGCCAAGAGGGTCACTGTGTGTACTGCTGGCAGTGTCCTGAGACACTTGTGACTCCTGAGAGGCCACAGTGGATAGAAAGGCAGCTTCTCCAGGAAGAGTTTCAATAATCATGTGGACAACAGATCTGTGAGGTGTTACTGATGAAGAGTTGGGAACATCCCAAAGGACAGGGTGGCCTGAACCTCATAGGCAGAAGAGGCCTGTGTCCCTCCAGCCCAGGACTGTAACTCCATGCAGCAACTCTTACATTTGAATGAGTAGGGCCTGGACTTGAGCCTGGGGTCTGCCACTCACTCCCTAGCCAAGTGGCCTTGGTCAGTTGCTGACTTTTTGCCAAACAAGGAAACTGACATGCACAGTTGGACAGAACAACACAGCCTGTCCTGTCCATCCTGACAAAGGCCAGAGATGGAGAGACGAAGAGGATGTGCCCACCATGTCATAGCCCTGGAACACCAAATGCCCCTGTGGGGTAGGTCTGACTGCCTGAGTGTGTTTCCAGCAGGGGGTTCTGTGGGCGTAGGGGCTTGGAACCTGGGCTCTGTCAGTATTTGTAGCACAGTGGCCTCTTTCCAGCCTGCAGATATTAGTAGAGAAGAAATAAACGAGGCTACCCAGGGCTTAGGGACGTCCCCAGACACCTAGTACCTTGATGAGGTACCTCCAGCAGGAACAAGAACAGATTCTCAGGTGTCCTGGATCATTTTGGATCTGCCTGTAGAGAGCTGTTCAAGTCCACTTTGGTCCTTCCCCCAAGAGTATCATCGATTCCTTACTGGCCACTGATGATGCACTTTGTTCTTGTTTTCTGATTCACTGCTCACCACAAACCTGAGAGGTGAGGATTACCATCTTTATTGTACATATAAGAAAACGGAGCCTTCGAAACCTTACATCATTCACACAAGCTTCCTCAGCTAGTAAGTGGCAGGCTTGGGATTTGGACCCAGGCTGTTTGGCGTCCGAGTGCATAGTCTACACCTGTGGCTCCTCGTCTTTTGGGTTTCATGGATTACTAAACTCCTGAAACATTTGGGAACAAATAGGTTGCCAACTCTGTATTTACCCATTAACAATAATGTTTTAAACATCAAACTAATCACCATCGCTTCACAAAATAAAGAACATTTTTAACACGCGCACATACAAGCATACAGGTATATACACTCAAGGAGGAAAAGAGACACAGAAGCAACTCCTGCCATTCCGTTTGGCTCTCAGCACCTGAATCCCGTCCCATGTCTCGGAATGCTGTTCCTGAGGAGACAAAACCCACCTTTCACTGAAGACAATGAACGTGGCAAATGCACCTACCACCCTCGCTCCACCAATCAGACTCATCAACACACGTTCAGTGAGAAGCCGCTGATGCTCGGATGTGGGGTGGTGCAGAATCACTGCAGGGGCAGCACCCTTGCTGGGAGCTGAAGGTCTGGCCCAGCAGGGCAGCTAGCAGGAGCCTCGCAGGGTCAGACCTGGTCACGATCGGTTGTCATTCTTGGCAGTGAGGCCTCTGAACCTGGTTCTCCATGCTCCTGGAGACTCTGGGCTGCCTAATATCATTGAAATAAATCCCTGTTGTGCTTTAATTAGCCAGAACTGGTTTCTGTTGCTTGCTACTTAGGATCCTGACTGGGAGCGGGAGAACAGAATCTCAGGATAAAGGAGAGCACTTTAAATGGAATGCATTAGTTCTATGACAGACTCACTACAGTGTCTCTATTTCTACTTGCAGAGCAGTCTGTGAGGGACAGACCTACAGACTGGAGTCGGGGGCTGCACTATTCTGCCACTCGCCTCGAAGGGTTATACACCAGAACCAGGAGTCCCATATGGGTCAATACCAATGGGTGCTGCTAAAGCATCGCCAGTGGGGCCCTACTGCTCATGGGTAAAGGTTAAAACCGACCTCTCTGGGTCCATCTCTCATTCCTGCTCTCTCCCTCCGGGAACTCTGTGCTTTAGCTGATATGGTTCCACCTGCTCTGCAGGGTACAGTCAGCACCTACGCACTTCTCACCTTTATTCATACTGCTATCTACTCCTCGCCCCTTGTTCTCTGCATTTAAAAGTTCTGCTCATCTTTCCGGCCCTCCTGCAGCCCAGCTTCCTCAGCCTTCAAGAGCTCTCTGACTCCCAAGGTCTTACAGTCTTACTGTCTCCATTAATTCCTTGCTTTCAAAATTTTTCTTTAGAGAGAGCTGACATATCTTTCTCCCATGGTACCCCCTGAACAAAATCATCTGCCAGTGAGGCCCTCCAGAGCTGCCCACCCTGTCCGTGCAGTCTCCCTGCACCCTCCAGGCAGGGGCTCACTGGAAACCTGGCCCAGTCCTTTGAGATCCACTTTGCCTTCTCTCTTTCAGTGAGATGGAGGCTGACTCATCTCTCTGTTCCTCATGGGCGTCCTTCAAAGACAATTAAGTCCCTCCTCAGCCTCTTTCTTTTGAAATGAAATTATCTCTAACCCTTTATGCTGTCTTCAAGAGTCCTGTTTTCCGGTGCTTTAATGGCGCGGACTCCATCCGAGGAACACCACAGCTGGGAGGACTGAGGGGCTCAGGCATGGGGTTCTCGGGCGCTTGTGAGAACAGCGGTCTCTTGTCGGATCCTTTGTGACAGTGAAATTACCTGCCCATTTCCCGAAGGCTGCCTCAGTTCGGTATTGCTGGGGCTGATGTATCTTACCCCACAGCAGGGCTCCCGGTCCTCACCTCGAACCTATGAGGAAGGGAGGGAACCATACACAGGGAGGAGGGTGGCTAGGGGCAAACGGAGGGCCTCAAAGGCCGAGTTCATAGAGCTGGGTTTCTGTGGGGAACAATGGACGATTTAAACAGGGAACTAACAGGAAAATTAACAAGCACTTTGGGATAAGCAGTATGTGGCCATGAATCTGTCGTTTTCCTAACTAGGTCAATGGTCTCCTTCAAGGTGGGGACCAGGCTGTTCTATCTTCTGTTTCCCTATGTGGTATAAACTCAGTTTTGGCATTTGTTGGTGGGCAGGGTGGAGCTTAGTGAGAGAGTGGAGGATTGCCTGAAATCAGATCAGTAATCTCTCTCCAGTAATGGCAGTCCTGGCTCAGTGGACTAGAAGGGCGATATTGTGATAACTATGTCCACGGTCTGGACAGATGCCTTGCCATAGAGAATAAAGGATCACACAGTATGTGCACATCATTAGGACAGAACAGTAGACCTGGTGGCCACTCAAGCTGGTCCCATGGTTGGCTTCTGCACAGACTGGCCTCATGACCAGCTCAGGGCTGGTGTGACTGCAGATGAATTAACCTTACTTCCAAGTGATCCCTAACAGGAGGCCAAGGAGTTGCCTTAATCCGTTTAGCAGCAAAAGCCTTAAAGCTCAGCCGCACCCACAGGTCCACCGGGCCCGACACCTTGCAGTCCAACCAGTTCATTACATAATCCTGGGCTTCACCTTTTCATTTCTAAATGAAATGGAGAACTGCAGGCATTTTCTTGGAGGCAAACAAGAAAATTGCCCAAAGAACCAAGTAATCTTCAAATGTCAAAAACATCCAGTGCGTGATTCATGCTTAAGTAAGAGCACAGGAATTTGGCTTAGTGACAAGTAGTGGTTTACGACATTAAAGGTGACTTGGAAACAAACAGTCAGAAGGTGAGGGAGAATGAGGCCTGAACCAGCCCGAACCAGCCAGACCCTCCACGGGCCCCACACCTTCCATTTTTCCATTTGTGACGGGGCACTTGGGCTGCCAGCTTCTTGAGGAAATAAATGATCCTTGGAGCATCACAGGGACTTGGACAGCCTCATCAGATTTGGCAAAAGGTTTCTGCTGCATTGCCTACCATCCCGGAGCAGAGAGGGTGGCCCAGGCCTGGAACACCACTTCTCCCTCTACCAATGCAAGATGATTATCTTCTGAAAGAACCAGTGAGAGCCTTCCACCCAGGCCCAGGTGTTCCAAAGACCTTCCAAGATGCTTCTGGTCCATGCTAATCTCCTCTCCCTCTGATTTTCACAGCGCCGTCCCCAACTCTAGGGGTTGCAGGCCTCTTTCCCTCAAGACAGTGATTGGCAGGTCCTACAGCCTCTCCCCAGCCTTGGAGGGTGATGCAGGCTCAGCCCATGTGGCACCTCTACCAGTCAGGCTTTGAGCACAGCAGCCCACAGCTGGCGATGCTGACCTCATGCACCTTATCTCCAACAAGCTTCTTGTCTCTTCTACTCCCCTTCCTCTGCCCCCCAGTGCCTACAACCAACTGGACTGGGTGTTCAGTAAAGAGCTGATGATGGCCTGGTCCTTGAATTCTAAGCAATGGCATGAATTTGTTTCTATTTCTTCTCTGAAGTCCCTCAACTACTGATAAGCTCTGAGCAGACCCATGTGTGAGCTGGTTATTGCACGACCATGCAGAACCCCAGTCCCTGGCTATGTTCAGAGCTGCTGGAGGAAGCCCAGCCCCAGCTGCCTAAGGTCAGGGCCCTACAGCATTCCCAAGGAGCCTGGAGGTAAGGCATGCCTAAAAGGTCAGTCCGCTGAGAACGTGAGCCAGAAAACATCCATGACTTAAATTCTGGCTCCTCCAGAAGGTTATCAGTTATTCGATTGGGCCCATGCACAGGGCCTGTGTGACTCAGAAACTTAACTTTCTCAGTTCTGCCAAAAGAGCCCAGCGAGACCCTCAGGACAAATCGCTCAATATTGCCGAAGTTGGGAGCCACCGCTTTCACATCTGGGAAGCAGTGGGCGCAGCCCCAGCAGCCGTACCTGTCAAGATCCCAGTGCAGCTGCTCATTTCCCAACTCAGGGAGAATAAGGGTATTTTTTTTTCCTCTCCTCTCCTGACAGTAGGAATGGATGAGGCTGAGGAAACTCTTCTGGCACACACAACAGAAGGAAATCTGGCCCTGCACTATGCTGCCCACCCTGCAGCTTACACATCACACCCCATCTCCCTGTATCTTTACCAACTCCCAGGCCTGTCCACACCAATCACACACCCACACCTTTGCAGAACACATAGGGTGAGCTCCAGTCACAGAAACCATTTCACATTCCCCAGACACCTCCCTTACCTGTCTGTTTCTTCTGCCCAAATGCCCTCGCTGCCCCACCTCTGCCCCATGTCACACATTCCACTCAGCCTGGCCCTTCCCTGACGCCCCTGAATGGGCCCCTCCCTCACCTGGCCTCAGATGAGACTCGGGATGCCCTCCTGTTTTAGCAAGTCACATCGACGGGACAATCCCATCTCTCTCCTGTCTTTTGTCTCCTCCTCTAAACTAAAAGTTCCCTGGAGGGGTAGGCCTGGGTTTTCTTCACCGCTTTTATCCATGTTCCTGTGCTTGAATGTATAATTCTATAAATGATCTCGAACCGACACAAACCTAATGTTCTTCTTGGCTCATGTACCAGAATGCTCTGGCATTGTATTTTAAGCTTATGGTTCAGAAACGAGGGTCTGTGGGGAGGAAGGAAGGGCTCAGGACAGAGTAGGGAGGGGCAGGAGAGTCGCTGGTTCCATGCCCTTCCTCAGAGACTTGCCCTGAAGGGTGGAAGCTGCAAGTCCAGAAGGCAACCAAGAGTTCATAGACCACAGTGTTGAGATGTGTGCTCTGTGTTCACGGCCCTTCTCTGCTTCTGGGGTTGCCTTGGCCGGCACAGCACACGGCGGATGGTGCACAGGACATCACCAGCTCTGGCAGCCAGCCTGGGAATAGTAAGGATCAGCAAGAGGTCCCAGGAGGACTGGGCCCCACTGGCTGGCCCCACGGCTTGTCCCTTACCTCTGACATTCTTCTTCAACAGCCTAGTTTGGGTGATCCCTCCAAATGCACATCTCTGGTCCTGATCTCTCCTTGGAGCGAAAGCCAGACCCACACATCTGACTGCCAGTTGCCACCACTGGGGGTCTCAGGAGCCCTCACATCTGCTTCTAAACAAAACTGAGTCTTCTCTCACATACCCAACCCCTTCCAGCGTTCCCAGCACCGTCCATGCCACCACCATGCACCTGCTCCTCACGGCAGAAATCTCCATGTCACCCTTGAGACCTCCCTTTCCTTCACTGTCCACCCCAACCCACCACCAAGGCCTACCTACTGCGCCTGTTAAATGTCCCGGGCTTGTCTACTTCTCTCCATCAGCACCATCACTTCAGTCCCAGCTGCTCTTGCAATAAGGACAAAGGTTCTGTGTGTGGCTGACAAGTCCCTGCATGGGCTCACCCTCCCTGACTCTCTGGCCTCCTGCTGGCCCACACTCCTCACTACCTTCTCAGCCCCAGCCTCCCTGGCCTTCTCTCCTTCCCTGGAACTTGCCATACTCTCTCCTCTACAGGCTACAGAAATCTGCCCCCTCTGCCTGCAACTCATTGTCCCCAGCCCACCAGCTCAACCTCCCTTTAAATCCCGACATTAACCATTCCTGGACACCTCTGACAGCCAGCTCTGACTCCCTGAACTAGAGATGAGCTAAGGCTCCCTAAACAGCACAGCATGCTTTCTGTCTGGATGCTTTGATAAATGTCTGTCTCCCCCACTAGACTGTATGCTCCTTGAGGGAAAGAACCAGGCATGCTTTTGTTCACAGCCGAGTTCCAACACCAAGCACAAAGCCTGGCCCATAGAAGGCACTCAGATATTTGTTGAACATGAATAATAGGTTCGGGTTTTATGGAGGGAAGATGCCTTGCCTTACAGTCTGGTTTCATCATAGGAGGTAGTTACAACACAAGAGGACTTGCTGATGGCAACATATTCCTTCTGAGGAAGATTTTCAAACAGTAGAAAAGCAACCTTCCCAAACTGGCATAAAAATCAAAGAGTAAAAGATGAGTTGTTCGGCCAACGGAGGAAATGCACCCCACGGTACATTCACAAGCCGTCTGTGTGAGGACGTGGGGAGATTCCGCCCCCACCCCCAGCCATATGCTAGGGAGAATCGGGGTAGGAGAAACCACTCGTTCCCATAACTGGTAGAAGGCCTTAATTTAGAGAAGATGGTAATGCAATGTGAGCTGGGTACCTAGCTGAGAACAAAGTTCCTAGATTTTACAGTTACATTTCTGTCAACCTTTCTGTTCTTTTTTTGCTGCCTTTGAGGGGTTGTCTTTGTGCTGTGAATGGAAATCTTGAGTGTCCTTCAGGGCTCAACAGTGGGGCAGTGGTGTCTGACTGTCTCTTCACACTCAAATTTGCCCGTCAGTGTACATCTGGGTGAAATGAAACCCTACCAGCAATACCAGAAGGGTCTACCCAGCCGATGTGGGACATATGTCCAGGGCTAGCTCCTAAATCTCTCCTTACCTTGAGTCCCTCCCATTGTCGCCACAAGGCAGGGCTGTGGGCCTCAGGCTGCTATCTGAAATTGCGTCCTTGAGCACATCAGAGCCACCCTAGCTATCGTTCAGGAGAGGCCCTCACGGAAGCATTGCATGCTGAGATTGTGTGGCCCCAACAGATTCATTACCAGGACTCAGGCTTACAGTCGGAAGAAATGTCATTGAAATGGTATATAGGATACAATGAGATGCCATTTTCCTCCAAATTAATATTCTTAAACATGACAATATAAGCTCTTCCAGACACTACTGGTTGTACATAAAACCTTTTGGTAAAATGATCAGCATGTTTTGAAAGCCTTAAAAAAGTCCCATTCATAAGAAAGTTCAATAAGCTGCTAAGATACAAAAAAATAAATAAAAATTAGCAGCTTTCTTACTTTTCAGTAATAATTCACTAGAAAATACAAAAGGACAGAAAGTTCCCACTCTATCTGTGGCATCTAGGAATGAAGGTTTCTAAGAACAGTGCAGAACTCATATGAGGAAATGTTTACGGAGAGATATGAAAGTAAACTTAAATAAACAGACAGAGAGAGAGAGTAAATGGAAGAGCATATTCCTGAATGAGAAAATGCAATATTGTAGTCAGGATGTCAAGTCTTTATAAATCAATTTATAGATAGCATCTAATTCATATGGATATCATGTAAAAAAAAAAGTCAGCAAGAGATTTTTGGCTGGTAAAAATGATTCTAAAGTTTATCTGGGCTATTAGATATGTCAGAGATAGCAGCTAAAGATGTTTTGGAAATAATAATGAAGATGATCTGTTCTACTAGATTTGAAAAGATAATATAAAAGCTTGTGTAATTAAAACAATGTGGTATAGCACTAGGTCATACAGAAAAAAATGAACTAGAATAAATGGCCTGGGAATATATGCTAGTCCACATAAGAATTCAGTGTATAAGAGAAGTAGCATTTCAAATCAGGGTGGGGAGAGCAGAGATCATTTAATAAACAGAACTGTAAGAATTATATAACTATCAAGAAAAAAATTAAATTCCTATCTTTTATCTTATTACAAAATGAGGTAACATAGAACTGGATAATAAGTTGAATCCTTAAAATAAAATCATGAAACAAGCAGAGGAAAATGTAAATGAATATATCTAAAGCCAGGGTAGGGAAGGATTTTCTAAGCATGAAAACAAGAGGAAACATAAACATGATAAAGGCTGATAAATAGGACGACAAGCCAATTAAAGCCTTCTATACAACCCAGAAATCATAAGTGAATTTAAAAGGCAAACAACAAACTGGGAAAAATATTTCTAACAGTACACCAAAAGGTTAATATCCTCTTATGCATAAAGAGCTCTTACTAATCAATAAGAAAAAGATGAATATAAATAGAAAAACAGGCAAAGGACAGGAATGTCAATAAACACTGAAACAAATGCTCCAGCCAACTGGTAATTAAGGGAGTGCAAATTGAGAGCATGGGATACCAATACTCATCTATCCAACAGACTAAGATATTTTTAAAAATTATAATAGGTAAGGGTGGGGTAAAATGGGTGTGCAAGTGCTATATATGGGGGAGTAAAATAGCACAGGCGTTTGGGGGGTAATGTGGTGATACAGATCAATGTCTTCAATATGTCCCTACTTCTGATTTGGTAACACCAGTTCTAGGAATTAATCCTAAGGAAATAACCCAAAATGTCTGCAGACACTTATGTTTGACAACATCTGACTGCAATGTTATTTAAAATAACAAAACCAAAATTATCTAAGTATCTAACAAAAGGAAGTTAGTTAAATAAAATATGGCACATTAATATAATAGAATATAATGAAATAGAGCCTTTTATGATGTTTCTGAATACATAATGAAAGGGAAAATCAATATAAGGTTAAAAGATAAAAAAGTAGGGGATACAGAGAGGATTAAAGATGGTGGCATGAGAGGTGAGACAGAGGCTTCCTCCTAAAACTGCATATAACATGAAAATATAATTAATACAACTAGTCCTGAAAGAGCAACAGGAAAGAGGACTGTGCCAAACTGCATGACACCTGGAGGAAAGAATAAACCTCATGGAACAGGGTAACATACCAAAGCCATGGCCCGGCAGGACCGAAGCCCTTCCCCCATCCCAGCTCACCAGCAGGAGGGAGAGAAACAGAGCGGGGACGGAAAGGAGGCCTGGGACTACTGAATACCTAACTCCAGAGATCTGATCTGGGAGCACAAACCTACATTTCATGGTGTTTTCATGGTACTCTCGTGATTAGGGGGTTGGAAAGCTAAGACAGGCAGAATACCTGGAGAGACTGCGATTCCAGCTGTTTGTGGAAAGCCGGGATCCATATCAGCTGCTCTGGGACAAAAGAAAGGTGGGCAGTCTGAGAGACTTCCTCACAGCAAGAGGGCGGCTAAAGGGGCAAGGATTGCACAGAGCTTACTGCTCAGGAGAAAGGACAGGTAGACAAAATTTTCCAGGTGCACTCTGCCCAGCAGGTTGAGAATTTTCACGATCTTCTGGAGCTCCAGCTCCCTGGCTGGCTACACAGCGCCAAGGACCCCCTTTGTGATACGTAGCCTACCGAGCCTTTCTCTTGGCCAGCCCCACCTGGCTCGCAAACCAGCAAACCCTACCCTGGCATTAGGCCAGTCAGAGGGAAGCCCTGTCTACAGTAACTACAAATGCAAAGCATAGAGGCTTATACCTGTGTGCTTGGCCCACTGGTTCTGGCAGTGGAGACAGGCATAGCAGCTGGGAAGCAGGAAACAGCTCTTTCTTTCCCCCCAGGCACCAATACCGCTCCCCTGCGACCCCCAATATTGCTTCAGGGGCTGAGCAGCTCCAGAGAGTAGAGCTTCTGGGCACTAGAGGGCACCATATACAAATATGAAACGCCAAAGGAACCTGGTTCAAAGTAAAATTATGAATACAACCCCTGAGAAAGATTCAAATGAAATCAACCTCACGAATCTGCCTGAAAGGGATTTCAAAATAAAAATCATTAACATGCTCATGGAGGTACAGAAAAATATTCAAGAACTCAGGAATGAATTCTGGTCGGAGATCCAATCATTATGGAACACAGTATCAGAAATGAAACATACAATGTTAAGTTTTAAAAGCAGATTAGATATGGTAGAGGAGACGATAAATGAAATAGAAATTAGAGAAGAGGAATAAAAAGAAGCTGAGGCACAGAGAGAAAAAAGTATCTCTAAGAATGAAAGAATATTGAGAGAACTGTGTGACCAATCCAAATGGAATAATATTTGCATTATAGGGGTACCAGAAGAAGAAGAGAGAGAAAAAGGGATAGAAAATGTCTTTGAGGAGGTAATTGCTGAAAACTTCCCCAATCTGGGGAAGAAGATAGTCTCTCAGGCCATGGAGGTGCACAGATCTCCCAACACAGCAGACCCAAGGAAGACAACACCAAGACATATAGTAATTAAAATGGCAAAGATCAAGGATAAGGACAGACTATTAAAAGCAGCCAGAGAGAGAAATAAGATCACATACAAAGGAAAGGCCATCAGGCTATCATCAGACTTCTCAGCAGAAACCTTACAGGCCAGAAGGGAGTGGCATGATGTATTAAATGCAATGAAGCAGAAAGGCGGTGAACCAAGAATACTTTATCTGGCAAGATTATCACTTAAATTTGAAGGAGGGATTAAACAATTTTCAGATAAGCAAAAGCTGAGAGAATTTACCTCCCACAAACCATCTCTACAGTGTATTTTGGAGGGACTGCTGTGGATGGAAGTGTTCCTAAGGTTTAATAGCTGTCACCAGAGGTAATAAAACCACAGTCAAGAAAGTAGAACAGTTAATTACTAAAAATGCAAAATTAAATCAACTAATCCCAAAGTCAATCAAGGGATAGACAAAGAATACAGAATATGATACCTAATATATAAAGAATGGAGGAAGAAGAAAAAGGAGGAGAAAAAAAAAGAACCTTTAGGTTGTGTTTGTAATAGCATATTAAGTAAGTTAAGTTAGACTCTTAGACAGTAAGGGAGTTAACCTTGAACCGTTGGTAACCATGAATCTAAAGCCTGCAATGCCAATAAGTACATACCTATCAATACTCACCCTAAATGTAAATGGTCTGAATGCACCAATCAAAAGACATAGTCACTGAATGGATAAAAAAACAAGACCCATCTATATGCTGTCTACAAGAGACTCACTTTAAACCCAAAGGCATACAGAGACTAAAAGTGAAGGGATGGAAAAAGATATTTCATGCCATTAATAGGGAGAAAAAAGCAGGAATTGCAGTACTGTATTGGACAAAATAGACTTGAAAACAAAGAAAGTAACAAGAGACAATGAAGGACATTACATAATGATAGAGGTCAATCCAACAAGAAGATATAACCATTATAAATATCTATGCACCCAACACAGGAGCACCCACATATGTGAAATAAATACTAACAGAATTAAAAGGGAAAATAGAATGCAATGCATTCATTCTAGGAGACTTCAACACTATACTCACTCCAAAGGACAGATCAACCAGACAGAAAATAAGTAAGGAGACAGAGGCACTGAACAACACATTAGAAGAGATGGACTTAATGGACATCTACAGAACTCTACACCCAAAAGCAGCAGAATAAATACACATTCTTCTCAAGTGCACATGGAACATTTTCAAGAATAGATCATATCCTAGGCCACAAAAAAGGGCCTCGGTAAATTCAAAAAGATTGAAATTGTACCAACCAGTTTCTCAGACCACAAAGGTATGAAACTAGAAATAAATTAAGCAAAGAAAATGAAAAATCCCACAAACACATGGAGGCTTCACAACATGCTCCAAAATAAACAATGGATCAATGACCAAATAAAAACAGAGGTCAAGTAATATATGGAGACAAAGGACAACAATGATTCAACACCACAAAATCTGTGGGATGCAGCAAAGGCCATGCTAAGAGGAAAGTATATTGCAATACAGGCCTACCTTAGGAAAGAAGAACAATCCCATATGAACAGTTTAAACTCACAATTAATGAAACTAGAAAAAGAAGAACAAATGAAGCCCAAAGTCAGAAGAAGGAGGGACATAATAAAGATTAGAGCAGAAATAAATAAAACCGAGAAGAATGAAATAGAAAGAATCAATGAATGCAGGAGCTGGTTCTTTGAGTAAATAAACAAAATAGATAAACCCCTAGCCAGACTTATCAAGAAAAAAAGAAACAGAAATGAGAAAGGGAAAATCACTACAGACACCACAGAAATACAAAAAATTATTAGAGAATACTATGCAAAATTATATGCTAACAAACTGGATAACCTAGAAGAAATGGACAGCTTTCTAGGAAAATACAACCTTCCAAGGCTGATGCAGAAAGAAACAGAAAATCTGAACAGAACAATTACCAGCAATGAAATTGCACTGGTAATCAAAAAACTACCTAAGAACAAAACCCCTGGACAAGATGACTTTATCACTGAATTTTATCAAACATTTAGTGAAGACAATACCCATTCTCCTTAAAGTTTTTCAAAGAGTAGAAGAAGAGGGAATACTGCCAAACTGATTCTATGAGGCCAGCATCACTCTAATACCAAAACCAGGTAAAGACACCACAAAAAAAGCAAATTACAGACCAATATCCCTGATGAACATAGATGCAAAAATAATCAACAAAGTATTAGTAAACTGAATTCAAAAATACATCAAAAAGATCATCCATTGTGATCAAGCAGGATTTATTTCAGGGATGCAAGGATGGTACAACATTCGAAAATCCATCAACATCATCCACCACATCAACAAAAAGAAGGACAAAAAACACATGATCATCCCCATAGAGGCTGAAAAAGCATTTGACACAGTTCAACACCCATTCATGATAAAAAACTCTCAACAAAATGGGTATAGAGGGCAAGTACCTCAACATAATAAAGGCCATATATGAAATACCCACAGTCAACATTATACTTAACAGCGAGAAGCTGAAAGCTTTCCCTTTAAGATCAGGAACAAGACAAGGATGCCCACTCTCCCCACTTCTATTCAACATAGTACTGGAGGTCCTAGCCACGGCCATCAGACAACACAAAGAAATAAAAGGCATCCAGATTGGCAAGGAAGAAGTCAAACTGTCCCTGTTTGCAGATGACATGATATTGTACATAAAAACCCTAAAAAATCCACTCCAAAACTACTAGATCTAATATTTGAGTTCAGCAAAGTTGCAGGATACAAAATTAATATGCAGAAATCTGTGGCATTCCTACATACTACCAATGAACTAGCCGAAAGAGAAATAAGGAAAACAATTCCATTCACAATTACATCAAAAAGAATAAAATACCTAGGAATAAACCTAACTAAGGAAGTGAAAGACCTATACTCTGAAAACTACAAGACACTCATGAGAGAAATTGAATAAGATACCAATAAATGGAAACACATCCCATGCTTATGGATAGAAGAATTAATATTGTCAAAATGGCTATCTTGTCTAAAGCAATCTACAGATTTAATGCAATTCCTATCAAAATACCAACTGCATTCTTCAATGAACTAGAGCAAATCATTCTAAAATTCATATGGAACCACAAAAGACCCCAAATAGCCAAAGCAATCCTGAGAAGGAAGAATAAAGCCCTGGGGGATTACGCTCCCCAACTTCAACCTCTACTACAAAGCAACAGTAATCAAGACAATGTGGTACTGGCACAAGAACAGACCCATAGACCAATGGAACAGACTAGAGAGCCCTGATATAAACCCCACCATATATGGTCAATTAATATATGATAAAGGAGCCATGGACATACAATGGGGAAATGACAGCCTCTTCAACAACTGGTGTTGGCAAAACTGGACAGCTACATGCAAGAGAATGAACTGGATTATTGTTTAACCCCATACTGAAAAGTAAACTTGAAATGGATCAAAGACCTGAATGTCAGTCATGAAACCATAAAACTCTTAGAAGACAACATAGGCAAAATATCCTGAATATAAGCATGAGCAACTTTTTCCTGAACGCATATCCTCGAGCAAGAGAAACAAAAGCAAAAATGAACACATGGGATTACATCAAACTAAGAAGCTTCTGTATGGCAAATGACACCATCAACAGAACAAAAAGGCATCCTACAGTATGGGAGAATATATTTGTAAATGACATATCTGACAAGGGGTTAACATCCAAAATATATAAAGAACTCATATGCCTCAACACCCAAAAACAAATAACCCGATTAAAAAAGGAGCAGAGAATATGAAGAGACAATTCTCCAAAGAGGAAATTCAGATGGCCAACAGACACATGAAAAGATGCTCCACATCACTAATCATCAGGGAAATGCAAATTAAAACCACAATGAGATATCACCTCACACCTCACACCATCCAAAAGACTAAGAACAACAAATGCTGGCGAGGATGCGGAGAAAGGGGAACCCTCCTACACTGCTGGTGGGTAGGTAAGCTAGTTCAGCCATTGTGGTAAACAATATGGAGGTTCCTCAAAAAAACTAAAAATAGAAATACCATTTGACCCGGGAATCCCACTCCTTGGAATTTACCCAAAGAATATAACTTCTCAGATTCAAAAAGACATATGCACCCCTATGTTTATCGCAGCACTATTTACAATAGCCAAGATATGGAAGCAACCTAAGTGTCCATCAGTAGATGAACGGATAAAGAAGAAGTGGTACATATACACAATGGAATACTATTCAGCCACAAGAAAGAAACAAATCCTACCATTTGTAACAACATGGATGGAGCTGGAGGATATTATGCTTAGTGAAATAAGCCAGGTGGAGAAAGACAAGTGTCAAATGATTTTCCTCATTTGTGAAGTATAACAATGCAGCAAAATTGAAGGAACCAAATAGCAGCAGACTCACAGACTCCAAGAAGGGACTAGCGGTTACCAAAGGGGAGGGGTGTGGGAGGGCGGATGGGAAGGGAGGGAGAAGGGGATTGAGGAGTATTATGTTTAGTACATATGGTGTGGGGAGTCATGGGGAAAACAGTGAAGCACAGAGAAGGCAAACAGTGAATCTGTGGCATCTTACTGCACTGATGCACAGTGATTGCATTGGGCTATGGGTGGGGACTTGATAATATGGGTAAATGTAGTAACCACATTGTTTTTTCATGTGAAACCTTCATAAGAGTGTATATCAATAATACCTTAATAAAAAATTGGAAAAAAAAGTAGGAGATACAATTATATATATGTATGTATATACATATGGTATGATATCAATTCTGCTAAAAGTGACAAATAATAGGTTCCAAAATGTTAATTATTTTTCTCTCTCAGTGATGAAATTAGGCATGTTTTTTCTTTTTGTTAAAATTTTCCATAAAGAACACATTACTCTTAAAACTGGAAAGTTATGTAATTTTTAAAAGCTCAAACCTTGCTAATTCTATTTCTAGAACGCTATCCGAAACATTGTCTCCGGTAACTCTCATAACCACCCTGTGGGGCTGGTATCATTATCTCCATGTGAATGTGGAAGACAGAGGCCTGGGGGGATAATGGGATGAGCCCCGTTACCCTCAGAGGTGGGCCCCTTCAGATCTGCCTGACACCAAAATTATGAACCAAAATGATACACAAGAACACCCACTAATGTGTTAACAGTAGAAAAAAGTACACCTGGTGGGAATAGCTAAGTAAACCAGTTTGCAGGCATGATGGAATTCCACACATGCATAGAGAATTTAAGGTAATGTGAGAAAATGTTCTGAAGTAAAAAAACAAGATGCAAAATTTCATATGCAATAGGGCCCCAACTATTGTAAAAATGCAAAACAAAAAGACAAGAAGAAAATATGATAAAATATTAACAACAGCCATCTCTAGGCAATAGCTTTTTAGAGATTCTTACTTTGTTATACCTGAAAATATTACACAATGGGTATTGCTTTTATTACCAAAAAATAGTCCATATTAACTGAAAAAAATGAAAATACCACCTATTCTAATTCCACTACCCTTTTCCTTACAGGTATTTATCCTTCAAGGCCAAGTTGAAGGCTTCCTTCCCCCATTAAGTCTTGGTGATTTGCCCAGCTCATATTGCTCTGACCTTCCAAAATATGTGTTCAAAGTAGAGTTTTGACCCCTGGCTTCAGAAACAGCCACATGGGTCTCTAAGGGCACCACAGCTCTTGGGCTAGACTCCCCACCAAATATCCTAGTACCACTAGGGTTGGAGGCGTGCCACCTTCTGCTCTTGTGTCTTGCGTGTGTGGCTGTGAGCTGGGCAGGCATGTGGAAAAGAGTACCATTCCTGGACCTTCTGTGGCTTGGCCCTTGTGGCTGAGAGAAGGGTGGATGATGATTATGAGCAGGACCAGTCTGTGATGAAGTCCTCACAGTCCCTGGAAAACGAGAAAACTCAAGAGCATGTTTTCCAAAAATTTTCCAAAACACTTAGTGTATCCAAATCTCCTAAATTCTGGGATCATATCCTTTCTACTCTTTGGTGTTAAAACATTAATTATTTATTGAAAAGATGGGGTAAAGAGTAGGTGGTAATTTTGAAAATGTTATTTAACAAACCGGTAACTGGTAACTCCATATTGCTTCCTTCATTTTTATTGTTTCTTGGCTATAAAATAGCAAAGATTGCAAAGCACTTTTTTGAAGAAAAAAGACAGTTCAAAGGATTTATTACATTTGTAACTCAAACAGTACAGCTACTGGTTGAACAAAACTAGAATATTATTTTTTACTCTTCAGGGAAATATTCCTAACTACCCAATCCAAATAGCTACCTCTTTCCTTTTCCCAGTTACTTTTCCTCATAACATTTACAATTATCTAGATTATACTCCAGTATTTATTTGTTTTCTTTTTTTCATGATAAGTCTCCCTATCAAGAATGTACATTCCAAGAGGACAGGGTTTTACTTAGCCTGGCTTATTGTTCACACACAGTAGGTGCTTAATAAATATTTGTTAAATAAATAAAGGAGGGACCTTGGAGCTGGAGAAGGTGGAGAGCTCATTGTACCTGAAGACTTTGGCCAGAGTCACAAAACATTAGAAAATCAAATTTGGTACTTAAATCATTGATGGATAATACCAGTTCTGGGAATTAATCCTAGCTACATACTAGCATGTGGTATGTTGTCTCTGGAGGAAGCTCTCATAAAGGTTTTCTTTGGTCCCCAGTCATTCTGGGAATAAGACATTAAAAACAGAATGAGTAAACACAGTGAGTAGGATTCCTGGCCGGTAGCACTGGCTCACACATCAGCAGGACATATTAAGTGGAAACGAACATACAACTCAATTGCAAGCAGCTTTCCACTTCCCGATTCTGATTAACACTCTCCTTCCCCCAGGCCTCTTGAGTGTTTCTTTAGGAAACTCCGTTTTTCCAGTAGTTGATGAGAAAATGCCCTCTTGTGGGTGTGATAGTGGACCACCTCAATAATGTCAAAGATTTCTAAGAATGTGGTTATTTCAAGAGAATTCCTTCACTAGATTTAAAGATTTAAAAACAAAACAAAACACTGCAAACATCAACCCTTTGTTAAAGTGGAAATACATTTTCTAAGCTCATTAAACAGTACTCAATTCACTTCTGCATGTCTAACCCATCTATGCAAGTTCTGAATATCTTAAACAGCATCATCACAAAGATAATTATTCTCTTTTCTAAACTTCTGTAAGATTTGCTAATAATGACTAGGTGACTTAGTTTTTTATCATCACCCAGAATCTGCCTCCTTTCTGCTCCCAGGAAACCATCACCTGAGATTGACAGGCAGCAATTGAAAATAATAAAATTATGTAAGATGAGCTTGTAATCACCAGCATTTCACAAGAAGCGAAATGCATTTCTCTCTGGCTGAGGAACAGAAAGTTTCTTCTTCATTTTAAATCTGTATCAGAGGTAAAGCCTTCTATTAAAACACAATTCTCTGTACACTTACAGCCTCTGGCAGACTGCCAAGGAGACTATCATGGAACTACTGCGGCAGAGAAGCAGGCCGTTCAAGGCATGGAGCAGTGCTCTGGAAAGGAGCGAAGCCTCTGGAATTCTTGGGAGGGCTCTGCCCACAGCCACCCTCACCCCCCTTCTGGCCAGGTCCTTCTGCAAATGGAAACACACACACACACCTTCTGAAGGGGCATAAATATTCAGAAAATTCTTCTGCATCATTTGCTTTCCAAACACACACACACACACACACACACACACACACACACACACACACACACACACAATTTGGGTAGTGTGTGTGTTCCTTCCTTCCTTTCTCACTGCTTTTTGTCCTGTGTTGTCAGCATCATTATTAAATTGGAAAGCCTGGGGTCCAGGACCCAGTTAATTGAAACCTTTTTGCTGGATGTAATTTACAGGTACAAGTGACCACTTGGGGGCACAGTTATTTGAGAAGGCTGGCACTGCATTCAACAAGGCAGGCTTTTAAGGTTTGAATCCTGTTTTAGCTACCTTTAAGAAAGCCCCCAAATCTAGGATCCTGCAGGAGCCCCAGGATGGAGCAGAACCCTGAGAGAATTGTTCATTGAAGGTGAGTCTGAGATTCACTCTGAGGGATATTTTATGGAATTATATAAGATGATTTTGTTCCTTCTTTTAAAAACTGGTTGTTTTAAAATTTCTTCCATATTATGTATGGCCTGTTCTTTTCATATTTTCATCCATACTGGTGTGGGCATGTACACAAAACACATATTGCTCACTATGGGGGTGGTGAGCAGCAAAAATTAACCTTATGAGTATAGTTCAATTTCTTTCCCTTGTTTTTATTTTTCCCCATTATAAAAAATAAAGCTGATTACTTTAAAAACATGGAGAATTTTAAAGTAGAAAAATGACCACTGTTAAGATTACGGCATATTTTCAGCCTTTTTTCCTATTTTCTTTTTGTTTTTACCTACTTGACATCATAATATATATATAAGATGTACCTGATTTTTTTAATTAACCAATTTTCTCTATTAATGAAAAACTATTCTCTCAAATAATCAAACTCATAAAAATGTCACTTGAAAAACTTTGTTCTCAATCCCCAAAGAAGTGTTTTGTATTCTTCCATATGGTTTCCTGATCCGAAGAAAGGCAAGGAACAGTTTTCACACCAGCACTTTGCCCAGGGCTCAAACATACTCCAAGGATAGGTTTCCCCAGGACAAACCAGCCTGTGTGGTTCATAACTAGGCTGGGAGGAGACATAAGCCTGGGTCAGGGGAGAGAGAAGATGGTGGGTGGGGAGTCAAACACAGGCTGGGTTTTCACCAAAGGCCCCAAGGACTAAAGTTGAACACACAGTTCAGTATCCTGGAAAGATTTGTGTCTGATGTGCAGGAAAAATGGAGCAAAGGTCACTTTTGTGGCTCAGATTTGGACACACGGTCATTTTACATCCTGGTAAAGGGATCCCTCATCGAGCCACACATTTCAGGAAATCATCCCTTCTTCCATGTAACGGTGACCAACACAAAGACAGAAAATCCCACAGGTTTATACCCTTCCACCCAGGACAGCTTGACACAGCACCAGATTCACAGGAGACCCTCACCCAGACCTGGCGCCCCTGCCCCTTCTGGCACCGTTCATGATGCTCTTTGCAGGGTCTAAGATTTGGGATTCCCGTCCAGCTCCGCCTCTGACTGGCTAGTCTCAGGTGGAATTCCCCTTCTCTGGGCCTCGCTTATTCAAACAGTGAAATAGGCCTAGCATTGGCCTAGGACCTTAGAGGAAAATCAACAACGGAATATAAATAAAAGCTGAGCTGAGTGGCAGGTCAGTCACTAAAATCCCATTCACTTAGAGCGAGTCTGTGTTAAAATAAAAAAATAAAAGAAATATAAAATTAAAGTAAAAATTAAAATTAAAAAAATAAAAAGAAAAAAAGAGAAAAGAAAAGCTGAGCTGATACTTCCCCCCAGAGCACATGGTCAGCTGAGACTCCTATGAAGCACTTACAGCAAGAACCTGGGTGAGGAGGGGGCTCCTGCAGGGGAAGCCATGGAGCACAGGGAGCATCCAACCTGGGCAGAGATGGGCGAGCCTTCCAGAGAGGGAAGGGACAGAGGGAACCGAGGGTGGCCTGGGCCTGGCCAGAGAGTGGCTCCTGGGAACCAGCTGACAGTCCCTCTGTCAGCAGCGCAACCTTCCTACTCCTCCACCATTTCGGGGAGGTAGCTCTCTTCAAGAGCAGAACCTCCCTTCTGGCCCAGGTCCCCTGTGCCCACAGCGGGGCAGGCACGACACTCAGGTCCCAGCTGGCTGAGATGAGCTCCACTTTCCATTCCCCCATTCCAAGACCGTCATGGGGCTCACACATATGCTGCTGTACCGCCAACATTTCCCTGAGGTGAGCTCAGAGTCGTGCACCCTCTACAAATCACCGTGCAAAGCTCAGCTCACCTCTCACGGGGATACTGATCTGTTAGCTGTGTGGTGCCTGTGAGCTGGTGGATCTGGGCCGGGGCTGGGGGTTTGCAGAGTGAGGCTCCTGAACGGAGGGAGGGAGACCACCATAAATGCATATGCCCTCAGAGGCCCTCCGGATTCTCCCTGCAGCACACCCTGAGCAGCACACCCTGTGCCTCCACAGCCCTCTGCCACAGGACAACAGTCACTTGTCACCCACACAGTCTCTGTGTGTATCATCCACAGGAGGAGAGAAGCCACTGCCCAGAAACAGGGAAGCAGGGAAATGACTGAATTCAGCTTTCACCCAGATGAATAGTGTTTGAGTTCCTGGAAGGCGGGAATTCTCCTCCCACCCCCGACCTCTTGCAGGCCAGTTACTGGCAGTTCAACAGGGAGGCACAGTGAGGTTTATGTGACCCGAGATGAGACCCTGACCAGAGATGTGGAAATGAGGGGCAACGACCTCAGAGTCAGACCGCAGACTCAGCGGAGAAAGGGCCCAACAGAGAAGTCAGTCACCATAAGAAAAAGAGCTCATGCGCTTCAGGCTCAGACTAAAGGCATTCACAAGGCTACAGAACGAACAAGCCAACTGGCGTGAGTTGCCACATCAGAGGCAGGGGCCAGTCTAGGGACTGGCCACCCTGGCCCTACCCTAAGGAGAGGGTGCTCTGCCCCTCCCACCCCATCTGATCAGTTCTGCAGGTGGCTGCCTGAGCTGGGGATGGTGCAGTCACCCCTCAGGGCCACTGACCTTCAAGACCATCTGCCAACCTCCTGTCCTAGTGCAGAGTCACCACACAGCCTCCCAGGAGAGATTTAGCTTTTCTGGGTGACCTGAAATCTGGTCAGTAGCAACACATGGGTGTGGTCCACCGGATGTTATTTTCAGTGTAAATCACTAAAGTGCCACTACCTGGAGACCGTTCATCTCTGAGTATGCTGCAAGTTAAGTAGGAAAACCCCCATCACGGAGAACTTGTATGATAATCCCAACCTGTGGGGACATTCCCAGCTGGTTAGCCAACATCCTCACCCACTGCTGGCCGTTTCCAAACACAGTGCCCTTCAGTGTCCATCAACAGCAGAATGGGCACACAAACTGTGGCACATGCCACAGAATACTATGTAGCAATAAGGAAGGAGCTACTGGGACGTGTGGGAACACAGATAAATGGCACACAAGGTATGCTGAGTGAAAAAAAAGGGCACAAAGGAGTGCAGGCTGAAAATTTCTGTTTATATGAAAGTCAACAGCAGGCAAAACTAATCTATGGGGACTGACACCAGAAAGTGGTTGGGGAAAGGAAGGGGGGTTGCTTGGTGAGGGGCACAAGGGACCCTTTTAGGGTGATGGAAATGTTTTATATATTATTTTAGATGGTGGCCACACAGGCATATACAATTATCAAAACTCACTGAACCAAACACTTTAGATCTATGGATTTATTGTATTGCCTCAACTGTTACGCCTCGAATAAAATTAAGAAATAAATATGATGCACAGCACAGGGCTAGGTACACAGCATGTGCTCCGTAAGAGTTGTCCAACTGTTAAAGTAAATGCCTTTTTTTCCTTAAGCAGATTGTCTGAATAATTTATTAGGATAACCAGTTTGGAATATGTTTAGGTGTCTGTTTTTTTGTCATGGTAAAACTACGTAACATAAAATTCACCATTTTAACCACATAAGTGTGCAGTTCAGCAGCACTAAGTACATTCATACTGTTGTGCGGCCATCGCCACCTTCCGTGTCTCCAGAACTTTTTTCATCTTCCCAAACTAAAATTCTATACCCATTAAACAATAACTCCCCATTTCCCTCTCCCTCCAGACCCTGGCAATTGCCCTTGACTTTCTGTCTCTATGAATTTGACTCCTCTAGGTTCCTTATTTTTGTGGGATCATACAATATTTGTCTCTGGCTGGCTTATTTCACATCACATAATGTCCTCAAAGTTCATCTATGTAGCAAGAGCAGAATTTCCTTCCTTTTTAAAGCTGAATGGTATTCTTCCATTGTATGTGTAAACCACATATTATTTATCTACTTATCCACTGACAAATACCTGGGTTGCTTCTACCTTTTCGCTAGTGTGAATAATGCTGCTATGCACATGGCTAGATGAATGTCTATTTGAGTCCTTGCTTTCACTTCTTTTGGGTTTATACCCAGGAGTAGAATTGCTGGGTAATACAGTAATGTATGTTTAGTTTTTTGAGGAACTACTATACTGTTTTCCATAGTGGAGAACCGTCTCACATTCCCACAAGCAGTATGTAAGAGTTCCAATTTCTCCATATCCTCACCAACACTTGTTAGTTTCTGTGTTTGTCTGTTTGTTTTTTTCGTAACAGTTATCCTAATGGGTGTGAAGTGGTATTGCATTATGGTTTATTTGATCTGCATTTTCCTAATGATCAGTGATACTGAGCATCTTTTCAGTGCTATTGGCTATTGGTAACTTTTCTTTGGAGAAATGTCTAGTCAAGTTCTTGCCCATTTTTTTAAGGCGGCTGTTTGTGCATTTGCTGTTGAGTTGAAAGTAAATTTTAATTGTAACTGCACAGGACTGAGAACTCAGTCTCATCCCCTCTAAGTTGTCATATACTTAGTCCTTAGATGTCAATCCCATGACCCTTACACCTGTCCCCACCCCCAGTGAACCACTGGTCACACGGAGCACAGGCAATTGCTTCCTCCTTTCCCTAGAACCAAGGAGACAATACCTGGCCCAGATGTCTATTCCAGAAATTAAAAAAAAAAACACGTTTCTGAAGACCTGACATCCTGGGAGGCATACCTGGAATAAAAACATCTGGCAGTTATAGTTCCTGAATTGTGACTTCACAGTTCAGCGAGTGCCTGCCCACCCCCACACTCCCCCAGGAGACCTCACCAACAAAGATGGCTTTTTGTGGTTTCTGCAGAATCTAGGAGAGATGCTTTAAATTCCTACATGGGAACCTGAGCAGGGTGGTGGCTCTGGAATGCCCTTCTCACTTGGGAATGTGAGGGACAGAGCATGGGGTGAGGCAGGGGCTGTCCTCTACGAGCCCAGAGCTAGAGTCTTACCACGGGATGGTGATCTCTATGCATCTTTACCGCAGGAAGGCAGTGCCCTGAGCTGCCTCCCACTCGGGTTTCCATGGCTGACTGTGACCTTTCCCTCAGGTCCCAGCCAGGGGAGCCTTCCAGTTGCACAACCCACATCCCCTCACTCCAGAGAGCTCTGTGAGTCTCTGCACTGCTGGACTTCTCCAGCAGAGGTCCTGGGGCTGGTCCTGTCAGATACTGGGGCCAAGGAGGATATGTCCACCCGGTTATAAGAGAGGTAGAGACTTCATAGAGAGGGGAAAAGTGACTTCCATGAAGCATGATTTCCATGAAAATAATTTTTCCCCTCAGGGGGCGAAGGAGGAAATCATACATCTGAGTGCCATGTGATTGTGGAGAAAGGCAGTTCCCCAGGTTGCATGAAGCAATCCAGGTGCTCCTTTTTTTGCACCATGTTGCCACAGATCAGTAGATTGAGAAGCTTTGGCGCTTCTGCTTGGCACACCTCGACTTCAGCAAGAAATATGTTCCTTTCACAGTTTGAATATTATTCAAGTTTTGATGATTAAAGCTGGTTGGAACAGCATGAACCGAATAGATTACAGCACTCCATTTATAGCAGGCTCTTCGCTATCAAGATCAGCCAGACCCATGCGCTGTATGCAGCCCGCAAGTCTTACCAACCTGGCTTCCAAATGCCGTACTTATACTTCCCAAATTTGCTGGCTCTTGCTTTTGGTTTAGAAAGCCAGAATCAGAGCATGGTCAGCTTATGTTTCTTCACATTAACCAAATAAGCTAACTCAATGGCAAAAGAAGCTACCTGAAACCGGTAAGCTAATTCAATGACAGAATAACCTTCCCATATCTCAAGAGGTCAAAACAGTGCAGAACAGCAACAAAATAGCCTCAAGATGAATGTGGGTCTGAGGTTTCTGACCTAAGAACGTGATGCTCTCACTCAGCATTAGTGAGACAGACTGGGATGCAGAGCAGGCACCCCTTAATACGGCAACCCAACATGGCAATCATGTTCTGGACAAGACAGACCCGGCAGCTGCCCCCACTAAAGTGAGTACTGCTGGATTGGCCAGAATTTCATCCGTTTGTTGTCCCCCAAAGTGGCAAAGTCACTGATGAGGGATTCTAGACTGGAGCTTCAGAAAATCACTACGCAGGCTTTGGCAAGACAACAAGTATAGGCTTCCATGCTGCGCTGCACCCCTATGGGTGGTGAAGGGCCAGGTGTTCAGGGTTTGTTTGTATCTCCAATCCATTAAGAACTGAAATGTGGTTCCACCATGTGTAGCTAGACCATAGCTCACATCATATGCCGCTCTATCAGCAACTCACAGGAGTTTGGCATGGCCCAAACTGGTCTATCCCTTGTTTGATGAGAGCGACCCACAGATCATGCTCTCATTGATCACTGCTGTCAAGGTAATGTCAAATGCAATAGAAGTTTCTAAATGCTGACTCCCAATTTATCTTGTCACAGACTGGTAACAGTTGGCCTGGCACCAGTCCGAGGACCAGGCCAGGAGCAGCACCATTTTGACTCCTCTCCACGGGCTCGAAGAGCCTGGTAAGCGGCGGCAGCACCCGCCCTAGGTGGTCAGGTGGGGCAGATGGATCCCATAGCAGCATTCGTGATCAGGTTCTCCCCCCTCTGGTCTGGGAAGCTCCCAGGACATTCCTGAACTGGACCACTCACTGATCCTATTCCACCTGCTCTCTGCATGCTTCATGAGGAGCCACGGGCTTCCAAGTCAGACTGCGAATGCTCCTGGGCCAGGCCCTGTCTCAGTGTCCCAACAATGAGTGCCCAACACGTGCCAGGCCCAAGGCTAAAAAAGCTAAGACCATCCTTGCTTTCAGGGAGACCATGATTCCCAGGACGAGTCCAGAAACAACAGCTTGTTCATGGGATTTGGAGGAGAACCCAGCCCACCCATGTACACACGGAGGCCTGACATGGTTGTAGTTACTTTGTAAACAGGAACTCATTTGCTCCTCAAATATTTAGTTCTCATTCATTCAAGTCAGTGCACCTTGAGAAGCCTTCTGACCACTAAGAAAGTGGTCCGTTAGACCTAAGCCTTCAAACTCAGATTTGAGGTTTTGTTCAGTTTTCAAATGATGATGGCATTAAGTTTAAGTTTGAAGGTATCTGAAATCATACTCATGAGTCTCTTGTTTCTTTATTTCAAGGCTTAAAATAAAATTAGATGGACCTCAACAAGGTGAAATAAAAGGAACAAAAAAAGCAGTAGACTCATAGACACTGAGAAAGGACTAGTAGTTACCAAAGGGGAAGTGTTGGGGAGGGTGGGTGGAGAGGGAGAAGGGGATTAAGGGGCACTATAATTCTCAATCACAACACAGGTAGGTCACTGGGATGGCAGTACAGCATGGAGAATACAATTAATGACTCTATAACATCTTATTACACTGATAGTGACCGCAACGGAGCAGGTGAGGTCTTGATAATATGGGTGAGTGTTGGACCACTGTTTTCTGTATGTGAAACCATCATAAGAATGTATATCAACAATACTTTAATAAAAAAAAACAAGAAATAACAAACAATAAATTAGATGGACCTCATTTTATTATGTGAACCATGGTAATCAGTGAGCAATGTGGCTAAATGTGGGATTATTATTTTGATAAGCAATCTATATTCCACAGGAGAAGGGCTATTGGCTCTCTCCTTCATCAGTTGGCAGTTGTCTGGAGGCCAGGCTTGGTCATCCCTTCAGCTCATCCAGCACCCATGTTTGTTGATCTGAGTTTGGGCAAATGTTTTGTCTCTCTAGAACTCATCGGCAAAATGGGAATAATGCCACCCACGTCACAGAGTGAGCAACAGATGAGCTGCCACGTGAAAGGAACTGTTCTCTCCATTGTGCCCGTGCAGTAAACAGTTATTGTGTCTAGGCTCATTTAGGAGCTCCAGGAGCTGAATATATATCATTAAAGTTCCTTGGGAGGCTGAGTTCAATCACCGTTTTGATCCAAAAGCAAATGCTTAAAGCTGGAAATCTGAAGAGAGTAGGTAACAGAGAAAGATAAGTTTTTCATTTAATCTACGGTTCACCACTCCCCACTACTGCTTAATGTTGCTAAATGTCCAAAAGGAAAATAAGGATGATCCGGCAGCTGGAAGGTCTCTCATTTGGCCTAAGCCTTTGTCCGGCTTTTGCTTTTTATAAGCTAGAGATACGGTCTTGTCTGCTCTTGCTCACTGTCCCCACCCTGACCCTGCTTCTAGGAGCTTTGAGGGGATCCCTAAAGAAAAAGAAAGCCTCATTCCTGATGTTTACCTTTGGTTTAAAAACCAGCCCAGGAGCAAGGACAGGGAGGTGGTAAAGCTGGACACGCAGGCACACAGCTGTGGCCTGTGCCAACCCAGGGGTCCTTGGCAGTCCACCCCATAACCAGCATCTCCTGTGATTGCTTAGCTACGGGTTTGGTCACAGGAGTGTTTCATAGCAGTGAAAGCATGCCTTTCTCACAGCGAATCTCAAGCTGGAGAAGTCACTATTTAGGGAACAAGGGCTGCAAGAGTTAAAACAGGGAGCAAATGCACCTTTGTGGGGTCTGTCCCAGGCCCTATTCATATCCTCTACCCATCTCCCCAGACAAATCTAAGGACTAAAGATAGGAATTCTTAGGTGTTTTATTTTTCCTTAAAATAATGTTTTTGTGAAACACCACAAATTCAAAAATCTGTGGAGACAATACCTTGTAAGTAAGTGTAGTATGAAGGATGGACTTTGTGTCGACTCTCAAAAGTGCCAAATAGATTTCAAGTTATCACTGGAATGAAGAAGCTCCAAGAAAATTAGTCCTCAAAGTCTCAAGTCATAAATCCTAGAAGATTCCATTTAGATTAGTTAGAATTCATCAACAAGCATATTTAATAGATATATGCCCAAATATAGCATCTAAAATTCCACACAATGAAAAATCGTGAAGATAGAACTATGCCGCCACTGAGTGAAAAGAAAATCGAAAAAGTAGGTTTTGATGTGTATTACCTGACGCTTTCTCTAGGCATAAATTTATCCAGTCAAATGTTTTTATGATAGTTTTGTGCTAGGCTCTGTGCTAGGCACAGGGATTCAAAAGTGAACGGGCCCAGATCAGTCTTTAGTGGTTCTTGATGTATCCTTAATCCTTTATTACACCTTGTTTCTACTATTCAATTTGCTAATTTATTATACTGGCTTACTATGAAAACAGATGCCATTCAAGCATCTAAAACTTTTTCTCATTAGCCTTCCAGGAATCAGAATAGATGGAAGCAGGTGGGAAAATCCAAAAGTACAGAATGTTGATCAGACCTGGGTAATATTCTTATTTAAGCTCACATTCCCTCTAATAAAATTATTTTCTTTAAAATGTCAATTAGCACAGACAATGCAGTACCAGGCACATAATAGGCCATGTAAAGTGGTAGAAATGCATTGAGACCAGGTCTGGAGTATCAGAAACATACACACACACATACACACACACACACACACACACAGAAAAGATAAGACAGACAGACTGGTAGCTGACAGATTTGGGTTGCACCCAGGCTGTACAATGTGGCTAGATTTGTGGCCGTGGGCCAGTTGATTACCTTTCTGAGCCTCATCTTCATTTGTCAAATGTGGATAATCCCACCTTTGCAGCGTTGATATGAGGATTAGAGATAATATATGTAAAGTACTAAAATATAGCAGGCAGCCATAATTGGAAGCTATTATTATTATATTATTGGGGCTTCATTCAGGTTTGATGATTGAATAATAGGTAGATTAGCTGACCTCTAAAATCCACATCGACTCTAAAATTATGATACTAAAAATGGAATTAAAAGTTCATATACCAAATCCACTCAAGGATATATTTAACTATTGTAATTGTGATGCAAATCTCTTAGGCTTTCAGAGTAAGTACTGATAATGAGACTCACACAATACAATATATATATGTACATGCTGGTGTACCACAGAAACATTTAGGATCAAATTTAACAGGATAGGTGTCTACAGTTCCTGGGATTTCTGGGGTTGCTGCTGCCTTGTCCATCACCACTATTTCCTCTAAGCTCTCCTTTCCAAAACACTTTTCTAGACCAGACACTGAAAGGCAGGTTTTACTGGGGTTATCTTGGCCCTTATTTCCTCTACTTTCATAAAAGAAAACTGAGGCTTACTGAGATTGAGGCTTTTTCCAAGGTCACACAGCTAGTAGGCACTAGGCACTGGACTTCAACTTTGCCAATACGCCCAGGCCTCTACCACACTCTGTAATATCACTGCAACTCAGGCCAGCCCTAAAAGCAAAACAGAGAGATTGGAGAGACTTGTGAGGAAATGTACACACAGAAAAGGAAAAACAAGTGCCAGGCACATGCACTGCAGTCTTTATCTGACTGTATTCTGTTGACTGCATTTTTCACCAAGTCTCTTAAACAGAAGATTGATGTAACATTTTAATGTAAAAAGTGGTAGAATACAGCAAACTCTCTTCTGGGTATGTACCCCAAAGAATTGAAAGCAGGATCTCGAAGAGGTATTTTGAGTATCTGTGCTCATAAACACGTACTGTAGTATTCCATATACGAGGTGTCTAAAGTAGGCAAATTCGTAGACCCGGTAAGAATGGTGATTGTCAGAGTTTGGGGCAGGGGGAAATGGGCAGTTGATGTTTAATGGGGATAGAATTTCAGTTTTACATGGTAAAAAGTTTCTAGATATCTACTGCACAATAATGTGAATATTAACACTCCTGAATTATACACTTAAAAATGGTAAAGACGGTACATTTCATATTATGTGTTTTTAACTACAATTTAAAAAATGGAAAAGTAGCAGCCTGTATATGTGTAAATATACTTTATATATATTTGTATTATATGTTATATATATATATATATTCTTAAAAGAGCCAGTGGTTTAAAAAGTTCAAAACTCTATATGATAATTATAAAAGTTGACACCAACAGGGCCAATGGCAGCCCTTAAGTGTCTGGGGACTTGACCTCTTGGCCGAAACCTGATCCCTGACCATAATAATGTGCGACTGTTCCTGTTCTAGCTTGTGAATCATCACCTGATGCTGCAGTGTCAAGAGTCTATGAAATATTTGCATTTCATGCAAATATCCTCTTTCATGGGAAATGAGAAATGTTCCCTGCCCCCACTAAAGATGGAAATGCCCCAAGACAATAAAGTTCATTTCATGAAGAGCTGTGTTGCTAATGATCAACTTGCCTCATCTTAATCTGCAGCTCCAATTTCCCTGTTTTCAAGTGATTTCCTCGAAGAAGGTGGAGAATGCCTTTCAGACCTAGGACTCTGGGAAAGTAAGCAAGTGGCTGTCCTAGAAGAACCACAGAGTATGCTTTCAGAGTGGTCCTTTGCTCAGCATTTTTCATCTAACGAGCAGGTAAAGAATTCTGATTCCTTTTTCCTTCTTAACCACAATTATTAAGACCATTTCTATGGTGAAATTTCCTTCAAATGAAAGTACCTTCTAGGGATTATGTTACCCAGTTTTTTTTAGCATATTAAGAGATGACCCCCAATTTCCTGAGTAATAACAAATGGCCATCTTCTGCACAAACTACAAATATTCTTCTGTTTCTAAACATTTGAGTTTACATGTGATCTGTCTGCAAAGAGATTTCTTGTTTTCCTGCATGGTTTCTGACTTGCTTTACCCTCATCCATCACAACCAATAGCTGGAATTCCTGTTCATGGTGTTTCTTCCACTCCCTTCCCCCAAGCAGGCATTTAGTTGTCCGATTACAGAATCACAAGGTTGGTTATTATTCTGTTTCTACATCTGACTTCGAACTTAAGTGTTCCAATTACTCTGCCTGGTCCTAATAAGTCAGCAGTGTGCTAAAGCTTGCCTTGATATTTCTGAAATATAGAGGGTGATTAGCATGGGACTGAATCATTAGAAAGCAGAGCTGAAAGCAGATGAGCAAAATCATTGCTTGCATTTATGCAAAACTGCCTTTTCAGAGAATTTACAATGTCACAATGATCCTAGGAATACTATATGTTGTGATTAAATGTATATTGTATTTGGAAAATCCTCCAATGCTTCAGAACCTTCTGTCTTTGGCTACTAATAGAATAGAAAAGATCTTAGAAGGATAGGTCCATTCTGATACACAAAGTCCCAAAGTCTGTTTGGGCCAGATAGAGGTGAATAAAGAATCCTTGAATCATAATGGCATAGGGGAGGAAAAAAAAAAAAGAAAAAAAAAGGAAGGAAGGAAGGAAAGAAAGAAAAAAGCAAGAGAAACCTTTAGTTGCTGGATTGGACTAACATCTCTGGGCCATAAAGCGGGGAAGCTTTCCCATAGCCTGCTGAAAGAAAGAAAGAAAGAAAAAATACCCATGCACAAATGCATATCAAATGAGATACTAAAAATTAAATTGGCATCATTTGTTATTTGTGTCTATTAAAAAAGTTTAACCCTTTATATTGGTGTAAACTTCTGGGACTTAGTAGGGAAAATGAAAAAGGAAACACTTTAAACTGGGAATGACCTGCAGTCAAATCAATTGATAAGTGAAAGCAAAAAAGATGGCACAACTGAAATGGATGCCAAAGATTTATAAGGTTGACTAAGTAAACAAAAATGGAATGGATCACCATGGAAATGCATGAATATTGAAACAGGCAAGATTTGAATAGACTAATGATATGCCTCACTTAGACTGACAGGTGTTGATAACAACTGTGACACTCAATCCACACCAGCATCCACACTTCTAATATGTTTATTCCTAGAAAACAGAATCTGGATTTAAAGGTTTCTTTGGTAAGAGCATATAAGCAAAATACATTTTCTAATCTTAAAAGGACTAACTCAATTCTCATCTACTTGGAAAACAAAAAAAAAGGTTTTATCCGTTTGCTTTCTGAATATGAGAAGCTGCAGTTAACAGAAGTCATTCTCTTGGGCTCTATTAGTCTTTGTTCCAATAAACCTTTCACAAAACTGAAATCTGTCTTGCTCATCTCTTACACTGAATACTTGAAGTTTGACCACCACTCATTAGAAACATAATTAAAAAGACACAAAACCAGTTTCCTAACCCCCCCATCACATACAGATAACAAGCAATAATCCTTAATCTATTTGTTATCATAGCTACCATAGGATATTTTACTTCACTACAACTCTAGGTATTTTATTTGGATTGTTGCTTGCAGAACTGTAAATTTCCGTTAACTGTGCTAGAAATGGAGAGAATGAACAGAAGAAATGTTTTCCTTAATCATAGACAAATGTGGTTTATAAGATGCTTATGCAGAAAAGTTATTAAAATTGGTTAAATGTATCAGCTCACAAACCAACTTAAATGCCATTAAATTCATATAGAGTTTAAGGGCACATATGCTAGCAATTCCTTGATTTCTTGTAGGAAGATAAATCCAGTGTACTGATAATAATGTGTGGGACAGAGACGATATTCATCGGTGGCACACAGCTCTGTACCCGTATAAACACCTAGAATATGTGACAACTCAAATACATGCACACCAGCCAGCCTTAAAGCATTCACCTTCTCCTTAGGTGTCAGTTTTCTGCCAAGGGTCAGACTGAACAATCTATAAAATTGTTTATTACCTCACTCCCGACTGAGTGAAAAAGTTAGCTCTATGCACCCCTAATATAATCTATAAAAACATCAGGAATGAGGGGGGCTAAATAAATCTGCTGTCATTCGGACTAACCCAAAATAATTCCTTAAATCTGCCCTCCCAGGGTTCAGTTTGAGGTAAGACCACATGGCAAGGGAAGGAACTCTGTAGTAACTAGACGGACGGCTTTAAAGAGGCTGAAATTAGGGTAAATACAGCTGTAACCAGGACAGATCTGTCACAGCAAGAGGAGTCCGAATCCAGGCGTAGCTGGGCTGATGAGAGCCTGAAGCCTGCAGCAGCGGAACCTGAATGTCCCTGAGCTGACGAAGTGGAAGTTTCGCGGCAGCAGCAGCTAGGCGTCTTCAACGGTGCGGTCCCTCCAGAGCCGCTGTCTTGCCTAATGCTACATAAATACCTGCGTCCACGATCCGCCCGGGGCGCGCCGCGGCGCAAGCACCGTAGAGAGGGAGGAGAGCGTTGCAGAGCGGCAGGGGTGGCAAAGGCGGCGGCTCCTCGCCCAGCAGCATCCCCAGGGGCCCGCGGAGAGACCCGCGTCTGCCATTCGGTTCCAGAGCCAGGAACTACCCAGACACCCGAGACTCGCGCTCTACCCACATCGCGTCCACCGTGACGGTTGGCCGCAGGCACGCAGGCAGCGCGTCCCCGCCTGTCCCAGCCAAGCATATCCGACCTGCTCCCGGAGCAGCCTCGGACCTACGCCGGCTGTCTACTCCGCGGTGCGGGGCCCTGGCCGGCGCTGCCCGGCGCTCGCACCCGCAGAGAAGCCTCGCGCTCTCGGCAGCTCCAGGCCACCGAACCCCGAACGTGAGCTCTCCGCCACCCTGCCACCCCCCACGGGGATCGGGGCGCGCGTCCACACTCCACACCTCGGGGTCCACACTATCCCACACATAACCCCTCCCCACCCGACACCACGTTTTCGTCCCTTCACCGTCCGCGTAAGCTCTCCTCTCCGCGCCCCCAAACACGCTGCTACCACAAGGTGTTAAGGGAAGGGGGGTCACAACAAGGTCTGTGCGGATTCCCTCCTCATGGTTCTCATCTACCTCTAAAGTTACTTGGGATTGAGTGAAGAGACCCGATCCCCAAAAGAGGGGTCTGAGGATGCGAGGGGGCAGGAACCCCAACCTGGCTTCTCGCCGCACAGAAGCTCGCACCTCCTCAAAGGGCAGGGCGCGCGGCCGCCCCGGGTTCCAGCTCGCCTTGCCTCCTCCTGGCCCCCAGCCCGGCCAGGGCCCTGGGCCGCTCAGGGGAGGTGGCCTGGAGAGGGACGCGCGCCGCCGGGCCCAGCCAGGGGCTGCCCTGGCCGGGGGTCACACTCGCTTCCAGCCCTCGCGACCACCGCGACATTGTCCCAGGCAGCCCCGGTGCCTACACACCCGGGGGCAGGAAGTTTTTCCCCCTTTTTTTCCCCCCTGGAGCAGCGCAGGCGCAAGGGCTCCTGCAGTCCTGCGAGTCCAGACGCGGGAGGCTCCTGCCGCCGCCGCCACGGGAGCCGAGCCCAGCGTTCCGGGTTCTCGGGCGCCGCTCCCGAGCCCAGCCCGGCCCCACGCAGCCGCCAGGACCCTGGGTCCCCGACCTGCATCCTTGGCGCCCTAACCTGGCTCTTACCTCCGGCCGTGGGGCCCCGGCCCCGGCCCGACGCGCAGAGAGCTGGGGGTCGCGGGTGGGCGCAGGAGGGCTGATGGATAGCGGACGGCGCCGGCGGGTAGCGGTTGCTGGGGCCGCTAGGGTCCTGGCCCGGAGAAACGGATCCAGGTCCACCTCCTCGCGTTCCTGCTCTCCGCCTTCTCCTCCTCCGCCGCCGCCTCCCGGCAGCCCAGGGAGGATGCCCGGGAGAGGGAAGTCAGTCCTTCTGCCTGTCAGCCTGTGCGGCTACGCGCGGCGCGGCGCGGCGCGGCTCTCACCGAGGCGGCGGCGGCGGCGGCGGCTCCGGCAGCATCGCCCCCGCCCTCTCCCGCAGCCGCGGCGACCGCAGGTCTGGGGCTGGCTCCGGGCTCGGGGCTCGGGCTCCGGGCGGGGGCTGCGCTCAGACGCGGCGGCCGCCGGGGCTGCGGGCGGGCGCTGCGGAGCCGGAGCCGGGGTTGGAGATGCAGCTGGATCCGCGGCGGCGGTGCGGGGCTTGACGCGGCCGCGGCGCGGAGACCATGCTCCCTTCTGGCTCGCTCCGCTCCGGGTACCGTCTTCTTTAGCTGCGAGGGAGGCGGGCTTCGGCGCGCAGCCAGGGGCGGGCGGAGCCAATCACGGGCGCCCGAGTGGGCGGGGGTGGAGGGCGCGGGAGGCGGGGCGCCCCGGCCGGCACCCTGCGCTGCTCCCTGGCCCGAGGGATCCCCGGCAGAGGCGTGCCTACAGGGGTGGAGAGCTAGCAGGCGTGTCCATCCGTCCGTCTGCGCCCCCGCCCCCCTGCGGTGGCTCCCGGCTCGCCTAGCTTGGCAGCCGCGCCCTGTGGATGCACGGCGCGTGGCCCGACTGCTCTGCCCCGGCCTCCCGGCCCCGCCGGAGGGGTTGGGGACCGGACCGAGGCGAGCGCCCCGTCTGCTTGCGACACCTGAAGAAACTGGCAGAAAAGTTTGAGAAAGAAAAGTCCAATCGTCTTTCAGCTTCCGCCCTCTCTCTAGGACAGCCCAGCCACGGGAAGGAGCCGGGATTGTCCACATCTCTGGAGAACCACTGCTAGTCCTGCAAATCCTGACCACCAACCATCTCTAGTGGGTCCAGACTCGAAACTCAGTGTACACGGACTTTGCTGTTTACACCGAACCACTTGAATCCACACGGTCTCTCTGTTTAGACAACACTTACTTGTGTCTCCGCTAGCCTTCCCGGTCCACACTGACACCCCGCCCCCTCTGTCTCTCTTACATTGTCTGCACTGATTTTCTGAGTCCCATCACCTCTCTGTGTAGTACACAAGCAATCTACCCAGACCCTAACTTCTATCCTAATGGGCGAGGTTTGGCTGGAGGCCCAAGGCAGCCCCCCAGTGAGAGCTTTTCCATTATGCCAGAACCTCACACTTCAGCACCAGTATTCACTTCTCTGGTAACCCTCTAGTTCTGGTTTTTATTCCCTAGCCTCTCTCTCTGCCCTTCCACTCCCTCATCTGGTTTTGAATTTCAGAGGAAATATACCCTTTCCCCCATCCCCCACCCCAGCCAGAACTTAAAGGCATGCACGCTTCAATTTCCCTCTTCGCCCCTCTGCACTCAGCCTGGCAGTGGCGCTGAGGCCTGAGGCCTGGGGAAGAAATTGGGGAGGGGGTGTGGAAAGGTAGGGCACGACTTGCTCTTTGCCTTGAAGTGGGCGGAACCGTCCTGGGGCGGGTTCTGCCAGGCCCCGCCCATCTGCTGGGGCTGCTTTTGGACTTGGACAGTCCATCCCTTCCTCCGCTCACTCCTGTGATGTCTGAATCCGGGCCTCTGCTCTCCTTGGCTGTAAACGCACTGCCAGGATTGTGTCTTCTTTAATATCTTGTAGGAAGCACAGTACAGTGTGGTGGCTGATAAATAATAAATAATAATAATCTACTGAGGGTAGCGGGAGGACTGTCAGTGAAAGGGAATGAGGACACCAGGGAAATGGCCCACCGGTGTTAGGGTAACTGCATTTCCTGAAAAACGAAAAACCTGAATGAAATTTTTTGTGTGTGAAGGGGAGGGGGCAGAGCAAAGCCCTGCAAGGAGGAATCCAATTTTAATGACTGGGATTAGCCAGAAAAGTGGTGTGTCCCTAAAACAGGGTGACAGGGCTTGGAGGGGGGGTAGAGGGATTGAGGGGTATGAGAGCTCCTGGAGGGTGCTCAAACAACACCTGAAGGGGAATGATGGATGTGGTTTGAATGCTAACTTCTTAAAAATGGTGTGTGAAAAGAAACTGAAGCGTAATGTAGTTGGGAAAATGGAGAAAGAGAGGTTCCTTGGGATTTTAAAGATACACAAGTAACATTTCAAGCAACTCAAGGCAAAGAGAAGAACAAAGGCCCAGGGGGAGTCAGGGTCATTCATGTTGTAGAAAGCTGTCTCCTGAAATGATCTGCATAGATCCATCAATAGCATGAGGGAATCCACCTGGCTACATTGTGGAGCAGCTGCAAGTATTATGGAAATATGACTAAGGTTTGCAGGGTCTGCGCTAGGTTACGATTCGGCAACTTGAGGTACTCATATTGTCTTACAGATACTTTTGAATGTTCTTCAAATGAAAGAAGGAAATATGTGCTCCAGGAATCCTTCCTCAACTACATCTCAAGGCAGGTGTGAGGATTCTCCCAGTTTCCCTGCTGGCATTGTCAGAGAAGAGGAGCCATGCCAAATCCACAGCCACACAGAGGAGGATCTCCTTGGGCCTCAGGGATGCCATGGGTGCCAGCTCTGGAGCATTGCAACACCTCCAAGGTTGGAGCTGGGTAGCAGCTCACCAGGGGTGCCAGCGTGAGGAGAATGGGAGAAGCTGTGTGAATTAGAATCGCCGTGAGCTTGTCTCCCCTCTCCTGGCCCCCCTTCTTTCATTCCCAGAGCCTAAATGCAAATAAGGATTTCCAGAGTCTGTAGCCAAGATCTGCCTCTGCAGTGGGGCTCCACCTAGCTGGGAGCTGCTGGGTTTGGATACAGCTGCTTATGAAGGATGTGCTCTGGTCTAGACACAAGCTCCTTTTCATCTGAGGCACTACTGTTTGTGTCAACAGCTCCACTTCCCCCAGGTCTTGGCGACATATTCTGGATTTGCTTTGTGTTGTGTAAGGGATCTTCTCTCTTTCTGCATAGACCTTGCTGGTGTCTGGGATCTGTTCTGGGTTCTTCACTGCCCTGCTCTGTGGTGTATGGCATATGCTCCATGGCTGGCATGGTCTCTCTCCCTGGTCAGTGGAATTTGTGGGGTGTTGCACAAGGGAACTCCTTTGGCCCTGGTCAGGGATTTCTCCATGAGGCACAGGATCAGCAGTCTCTGTCGTGAAGAGGTGCCCTGAGCTGGGCTCTGGGATCAGGACTAATGTGTATGCTCCAAGCAGATGGTTTGTAAAGGTGTAGATCTGCTATGCGCAGAGATGTAGACTCGAATGCTCCGTGACATCCATTTCCTGCTCAGAGCATAGACCATTACTTGTGCAATCAACTAGATGAGGGCTTTGTGCTGGGAAGGTTACTACTCTCACCTAGAAAGGCACCAGAGGAAGCTCCATCAGGGCTGCCTGGCGATGCCCACTGTGGCTGAGATAGACTTTTGTCCTCATTTGTAATAACCACAACAAAACAATTATTTACTCAGTGGCTACTATATGCCAAGTACTGTACCAGGTGTATACCGTGACATCTTGTTAGTTATCACAACAACCTGTTGAATTAGTCTTATCAGCCCCCAAAACTGAGTCACACAGAGGGTAGGTAATCTGAAATCACACAGCCCAGAAGGGGCAGAGCTGGAATTTGAGCCCGTTGGGTCCAAAGCCTCTGTTCTTTTCACCACACTCAACACACAAGTGCAGGTTCTTTTGTCATTGGCCCAGTGCTTTTCCCTCAGGGAGACACAGTGGATGCTGATTTTGCCTTTATCAGCAGCCAGCCCTGGACCCAGAGCTGGAAATCTGTCTGAAGATACAGAGGACTGATGCTGAAGAGGGAAAAGCACCTCTTTGATTGCTGAGTGCACAGGTCACTTGGAAGAGTGGACGCCTCATCAGAAACCCTCAGGTCTGAGAGGACATCTGTTTCTAGAAGCACAGTGGATGTAAACAGAGCAGGAGCCAGCCTCTCTGCCGGTTGGGGTTTTGTGTTTGCTGTTTTATTTTTCTAACATTATGCACCACTAAAGCCACCCCCATTTGGCATCAAAAACATTAATAAATCCTACATTAGTCTGTCTCTCTAGTGGGGAATCAATACATAACAATCTATTTAGCACCTACTGTGTGTCCAGCATTTCAACCCCATGGTGTTGATTAAAGCAGGAAGTAAGAAGTCACAGCTGCTGAATTTTCACCATGGCCACTGTGCTCTGTGATGTATCACAAAGACACCTGCTAATCATTCACTCAGCCTTTTGCTGAGGACCTCCTGCATACTCAGCTCTGTGCTGGGTGCTCTCAGGAATACAGGGAAGATATAAGGTGGTTTGCACTCTGCTCATTTTTGCCCTGCCTATTTTCCAAAAGATGTTGAGGCAACCGAAAACAATACTTGGTTCTTGTTCTTAACTGAGGTTAAGGTAACGGTGGTTGTTATCAAGAAACACAACTAGTGCACAGTTGTGGGGAGAGGGCTCCAAGTGTTGTGGGGCCCGGGGGATGATCTGCAAGAGCTGGCCTGGTCAGGATGACTTACTGGAGGGGCAGGTCTCAGGCTGGATCTGAGGTTTCCATGGGAGGCAGGGGAGCCCAGACCCGCAAGAGGTGAAAGCTGGGGCCAGGAGGGAGAGAAGGTAGGATTGTCCTTCTGATAACTGGGGGACTCATCATGGTATGACAATTTCTGCAACACAACTTGGTGTTAACAGTCATTTCCTGTGGGTGAAAATGAAAGTGTATTTCCCTTCTCTGCCCAAATCAATGAACTATTAGATTCTAAGACTCAGAATAAAACCAGTGGTGGTGTCTTTTTTTGGCATTCTCAATGGCAGGAATTCAGCACCTTTTTTTAGTACCATTTTTTTTTTTTTGCAGGTGGCAGGAGTGCTAATTAGACAGAGCCACTAACAATTTTCCTAGGCGGTTCTGACTCCCAGACTGACAGGAAACACTGCTTGGGTGTTTTAAGAGAGCAGATTCTACTCTTCCCATTGATAACACGATTCTTCAAACATGGTGATCGAAGGAATGGATTTCATAGTCACTCGATTTATTGGATATTGAATTGTTCACTTTGTTTTTTCAATGTGTAAGAAGGGCCAGTGTTTCTCCATGAGAGCATGCAAAATGAAGACTCAGTGATGGGTATGATGGGTTGTAAGGAACATTTTGTTTGAATGTTAGAGGGTCCTGTCACTCACTAAAGCAGGTTCACTAAAGGGAAAATTTAGGACCCTTTTGAGAGAAGATTGAATGCTTGAAGTGTTTTGCCTACACATATTTTTGAGCTGTTGTTAAGAATAAAGAGGACCTGCCTGTCCCCAGTTTGACTCTGGAATCTATGGGTGCCACTGTCTTCCTTGAAGTTTTTGTAGAACTTAAGGCCAGGACCATGTCATTAGTGTTGTCATTTTGATACCCTAAATTAAGCCAAAGGCAGGACAGTGACCAACTAGGGCAAATGACTGCCCTCCTTTGAATGTCTCCGGGACAGAGACTCTCATGCTGCCTCCTGGTGCGTATTCTCTGCTCAGTCTCAGGCTGCCTAGAGTGTCCCAGTCCACATGTGCTGTAGGGGGAGCGCAGCAGGAGGCAGAGGGATGGCAGGTCAGAGCCTTTGGTAAACCTCCTTTTCATCAGCTAGTTAATGAACACGGCCAGGCCCAAGGCTCTGTCTCAGAGTGATTGTTTATCTTCATATCCCCAAAGCTGAGGCTGCCTATCCTCCAGGAACAAATTCTCTATTCTCCCCAAAGACCAAAAACAGAGGTTTTTGGGGATCAAGCTTCACACACTCTTGGAGTTTGAGTAAATCTTGGTTTGCAAAGTGAAACATCTAATGGTTTCAGCTACTTTGGGTTCTTTGGAATATGTGACCCTGTATTTCAGCTTCAAGTTATCCCTACTAGAATTTGGGAGGCTGTATGCACTTTCTGTGTGGTAGGTCTGGGAGGAAGAATTTGGGAGGTCATACCCAGTGCAAGCATGATTGTCAACACATTGGCCCTGGAGGCTTGTTCTCAGAGAACTGGAGTGACAAGGAAGTGAAAAGTAACAGGGCCTGAACTCAGGGTACCTACTGAATATTTACTAAGGGTCTTAAAAATAGCCAAAGTCTGTGATAAAAGTCACCATCTGGTCCAGGTGCATCTTGCTGTAAGAAAATATGATACATGAAGATTCAGGATTATGTAACAGAAGGACTTGCTAGTTTGCATTAGAAAAGGATGCAGGGCCTTCTCCTTAGTAAAGCTTTCCTCTTGATATTTAATCTGTGATTGACTTTATTAGAAATTCTGTTCCTATGCAATTGATCAAAGACATGTTTATTTTTATTTATTTAAAGACTTGTCATCTATCTACTTTGATAAGGTCTTGAGTGACTTACAGGTTAAAACTTGGGGCAAAGGAGATATTTAGGAATGAAATAGAACAGACACGACCTAAAGGGAAGAGGTGGGAGTGAGAGGCATCAAGTGTGCAGGTTGAATGTGCTCTGCAATTAGGCCCTCTAAGGAAAAGAGGGGCACACGTGCTGGGTTACTTGATTGTATAAAGAAAGGCACATTTATATCAGGTAATAAAAGATGTTTTGAATAGAAACTGTTTTAAAAATCAGAGCCTGTTATAAATTGAAGAATGTTGCATTGTTGAGATAAAAGATTTCTCCTCTAGACTTTTGGAGGCAAATGCTAAATGTGGGAAAGTGTAACACTACAGCCCTGTTATATTAACATTTTTCACTACTTCTAAACCTTTGAAAAATATTTACCAGATGATGTCATAAAAAAAAAAAGATTTCAACCCTTTGTAGATTTACTTATTGTCTATTCGGGAAAAGGGTTGCAAACCAGACACATTTTCTTTATGTGGCTGTGAATTGTCTAGCTAAAGTCTCAACCCTTGCTAAAGTCAATGTAGCTGCAGGTCAGTTTCAAAATTAGCCAGAGTTCTGGCTAATGTAAAATTTGAGTAGAAATAACCAAACTTAAACATTAGAATAGGTGGGTTTAGAAAAACCTAGGAGGACTTGGGAAGAGTCAGAACAATATTTGGAATCTGAGATACTTATATAGAAATCTACAGACAAACCTATTAAACTGAATTTAAGATTTTAAAAGGGTTGCAGATATGACCTCATTATGATCAAGGCTGTTTTTCCTAGGAATCAAGATCGACATGTGGCAGTAGATGTGTATGTGTTGTTTAAAAGCAACAGAGATGTTCGTTGGGATGACAATATATAAAATAATGATCGTACATATGATAAAAATAATAGCTGATATTAGTTTAGCACTTACTATGTGCCAGACAGTGTTCTAAGCCTTTAAAATTCTTTTTAAAAATTATTTCTTATATTTCTTACAACAAAGGATGTGGGAATTGATGATTCCTGAGTCTAAAAATTTTGGTGCAGACACACAGAGAGAGGGGCAGATGCTCTGTCATCAGTAAGGAGTTGATACAACCCATTGGCTAGATGGGGGATAAGGTTGGCTCATTCTGGACACATATCTCAAAATCAGAATGGAAGTTGGGTGTTCTGTTGTGCCTTTTCAATACCAGGTGCCTTGCACTGATGAGCTCTGGGCATTCCCGGCTGAGGATTGTACCTTTCGTGCCACTGAATTCTGATCTATTAGAACCTGGAAGGTAAGATAAGAATCAGAGACAGAAGCTCAATTGTATTAGTTATGTGTGGATGCATAGCACATTTCCCCCAAATTTAGCAGCTTAAGCTGCATTTATAATCTCACCTAGTGCCTGAGGGTCAGGAACCCAGGAGCAGTGTAACTAGGTGGTGTGGCTCAGGATCTCTCATGAGGTTGCTGTCAGACATCAGCTGGGGCTACAGTTATCTTGAGGCTCCACTGAGGCTACAGGATTTGCTTCCAAGCTCACTTCCATGGCTGTTGGCTGGAGGCCTCAATTTCTTGCCACATGGTTCTCTTTACAGGGCTGCCTCAAGACATGGCAGTTGGTTTCTCCCTGAGCAGCAAAGGGTCTGAGAGGGGGAGTCAGCAAGACAGAAGCTGAAATATCTTTTATAGTTTAATTTCAGACAACAACATAGACCAATAGTGATTTACTGTGAGAAGGACACAGAGCTGTGAATTCCAGGAGGTGGGATTGTTGGTAGCCATCTTGGAGGCAGACCACAGCAATCATCTTGGCTTCCCTGATTTCCAGAGAGGGGAAGTGTGGCCATGGTAGAATATATTTTTACTGGATTTCAGGAATTCAAGCTTCTGACGATCCCCATGAAATGTCAGAGTCATGACATCAGACTCCAAAAGGGAGGATAGCTCAGTAACTCCTCTTGATAGAATTCTTAATGTGTAACTGCTAATGCTCTTGAAGAGAAATAGTACGGTGGGAATCAGTGTTGCAGAGACTAAAGTGGCTGCTTGGAAAGTTCACCTTTGAGTGCAGTTGGCAAAAAGAGAGAAGGAGCACAAATGTCATAGAGTCACACAAACCTAATTAGGTCTAATTAATTAAGCCAGCAAAAATTGTAAGGATAACAAAAAAAAGCTTTTCTTATTTGACATGAGCAGAAAATCAAGAAGGGACCTGATTGGTGACTGTGCTAAGTTGACTAATGCTCATAAGGATTTCTGTGGCACAAACTCTTCCTGCTTGCCTGTCTCTACCAGGCAAAGTGCCAGGTGCTGAGGACACAAAGATAATTAAGAAAAGGTCGCTGCCCTCGAGGCTTTCCCAGTCTAATGGGAGGACACACACATAAACAAACGCCATTCAGCATGATCAATGTCATAATGAGGTTCAGTACAGGTAGAACAGGGACCTTAGGGAAGGCACTGTCAGGGCTACTTGGGGTCAGGTGGGTCAGGGAAGGTGGTATAGAAGAGATTACACTTGAACTGAAGGATGAGCAGGAATTTGTCCAACAAACAATAGAAGGAAGGGCATGGAGAAGAAGAATTGCCATGCACAGAGGTATGAGAGCAAGGAGACTGGGAAGCTGCTAGTACTTTATATGATTAGAGCAGCATGAGAATGTAGACAGAGCTAGAGGAAAGAGGAGGTCACTTTCCAAAGGGCCTTGGAGGCTCTGCACTGGGGGTGCAGCAGGCAGTGTTGCTCAAAGTGGGGTCCTTTAGCAGGATCACATGGGATGCCGGTGAATATGCAGATTCCTGGCTACCCCTGTATCTGTATCAGCATATGCAGATGGGCTGGACTACATTTTCCAGCCTCCTTTGCACTTAGACTACATTTCCCAGCCTCCTTGGCAGTTAGACTGTATTTCCTAGCCTCCTCTACAGGTAGGTGCTCTTATGTCAATAGAATACGACTGGAAGTAGAATATACCATTTCCAGACTTGACTCATTAACATCTGCCCTGCATGTTCTCCATGTCCTTTATCGGCTCTCCATGTTGATGTAGACAAGCACAGGCATATCGGATGCCACATGCGGAGGATGGCAGAGCAACAAAACTGAGGAAGCCCTGGGTCTCTGAATTATTGTTTGGAGAGGGCCACCCATTGATCTGGATCACCCCCATTTTAGGGCTTCAAGAAAATGGAAAATACAAGTCTGTTGTTTGAGCCATTGTTTGGGTTTAACATTAGTTAACATTTTTAGGTTTGTTTTCGCAGCTAGTGTTCCCCTAACTAAAACAGCAACTGACTTGGTCTCTGAGAGGGAAATTCTCCGGAGAGTCTACATTTTTAACAAGTACCCTGAGGAGTTTGAGAATCACTACGGGAGGCAAAGGGAATCAGCCATTCATGGGTTTAGAGCAGACCAAGCAACATGATGCTATTTGCAATCTAGAATAGCAGCAGGAAAGCAGAATTTTACCTCCTTTTTTGCCAAGGAGAACAATTTACTGACTAAAAAGAAAAACAAAACCATGGTAAGAGAAAATTGAAGTTCAAGATGAGTAAAGAGACTATAACAAGCACCAACATGCTGTAAATGAGCTCAAGTCTCTTGGCCAGGACAAATTACCCTCCAGAGAGTAGAGAGAACTCACCATTGAAGCTGTAGAGTCTCTGCTGATAATCTTTAAGGAATACGGTGACTGGAAAAGAAAATGGAACACTGGAGATGGGAAAATACAGCTTTTACTACTAAAGGGGAAAGGATTCTGCAAACTACAGAAGTGGGGAGATCCATCTACCTATATTAAGTTGATTATTTAAGGCTGTTTTGTGAGCACAGAAAAAAATGGAGAATTCACTAGAAGCCTGAGGGGCTCCTTTAAGAGCAAGCCATGACGAGGTAACCTTATCCCCAGTTTTGTGATAGGTTTGCTAGATCATTATGTCAGGGAAATGTGTTAGTTATGGTAGAGGCAAAGCACACCTCAGCTTCGTATTTGTCAAGGAATCTCATGGTAAATTTGTGCACAAGATGAAGTCATTTCAACTGCCGACTAGTATGTGTAGTAGTAGAATGTGGAATTGTTTATGGCCTTACCCAAAGATGCTGATCGATGTCAGCATGAAAGCAAATTTTTAGTGAAAGGCCACCGTTGTGGTTCCATATAATATTTTTATTAGGGATGTAGACATAGATGACTTAGTTAATACTCAACAAATTCTGAGATGACATGTAGACAAAACATTAGTTGGCATAACAAGGCCCAAAGAACAGGCTCTGGTAGCAAGCTAAATGTGATGATAAAAGATGAAACAGACAAATGGAAGGATCCAGCACGTGGGTCCAAATAGTCCCCTGCACGAGTCCAGGGCTAAGAGGCAGTAGCTGTAGGCTGAGAGAAAAATACAGGAACGTGCTGCCAGTCGGTGGTGGTGTTCAGTTGCCCAAAGCACTGTATGGGCTCAGAAGTTAGCTGTGAAGCCTCTGGGGTTAGCTGAGACCTGTATGTGGTTATCTGAAGGAGTGTCAGGAACAGAGGGACCCAGGCAGATTTCAGACGGCCTGGTGGGCAGATTTTAGGTCCACACAAGAATGAACTCTCTATAGCCATGACAGTTGTTCAAGGACAGGCTGCCTGGGAGATAGGAGCATCTATTGATGGACATGACCAAGTGTGGAGAGACAATCCCTCCGTGGGATGAAGGCATCTCATGAGTATTTGGCCACACATACAAAAAATCATTAAAGTCCCTCCAAATATTAGTAGCTATCATTACTGGTTATCATTTTGTAAGAACTTGAAATTTTCCAGGTACAGTGCTAAAGTGGGCTCCAAAAGCCTTGTATTAGTTTCATTTTGCCGCTTTAACAAATTAGTGCAAAATTAGTGGCTTAAAATGATACGAAGTTATTACCTTACAGTTCTGGAGGTTGGAAGTGAAAAATCAAGGCATCTGCAGGGCTGAGCTCCTTCTGGAGGCTCTAGGGGAGGACCCTTTCTCTTGCCTTTTCCAGCTTCAAGAAGCTGCCTGCATTCCTGGCTTTTGCTTCCTTCCTCCATCTTCAAGCTCAGCAGTGTAGCATCTTCAAATCTCTGTCCCTCTCTGCATCTGTCTAGCTTTATCTCTGCTTTTGACCCTGATCCTCTTACCATCCTCTCAGAAGGACCCTTGTAATTATATGAGGTTCACCCAGACAATCTAGATTTATCTTCCCATCTCAAGGTCCTTAGCTCAATCACATCTGTGAAGTCCTTTTTGCCTTGTGAGGTACCATATTCACAGATTTTGGGGAAAGGGAAGATGACATCCTTGGGGGCATTATTATTCTGTCTACCACAGCTCTATACATATTGTCTCATTTAATTTAGCCCTCACTACCTTGAAGAGTGGGGCAGCATTCCACTTAACAAAGGGAGCATCAGAGCCATGGAAAGGTTAAGTAACACTGCACTATTGTGAAGCACTCAAACTGGGTCCTAACTCTAAAAGCTGGGACCTTACCCACTCTGATGCTGTACTGCACATGTCATTATTATTTTTAGAGCCCATAATTCCAAGCAGTAATAATTGTTTTTCTTTAATGGTGTTATTTAGTGGTGACGTTATTGCAGCTTGTTTTTCTAAAATGTCATGGAAGTCAGATATTTCTAACTACTCTGAAATTTAACTAGCTTCCCCAGCTATCTCCTCAGCATCCTCAGCTCCCAGCTTCTCCCCTCCCGGATTTTTGTCACCCTGGGCTTTCTCATCTACAGTAGATTACAACAGTTTTATTCTCTGAATTCAGATCTGACAGTCTTCGTAGACTGAAGGTTATACAGCTGCAGAAGTTTGCTTGTATCCCAAAGTAACAGAGGTGTAAGGGAGAGTGTAAAAAGATTCCAGAAACGCAAGCTAGGAACCTAATTATTGAGTGGGGCAGTAAGAGCAACATTTACACGAAGGCATTCAGGCCCTGGGCAGCCTCTGGTTGAAGTCTGCTCCCTGACACAGGAGCTCAGGCCCTGCTGAGGTGGGCAGTGGACTTCTGTGCTGGAACTTTTCTTCCAGCATACGAACATCCACAGCCTTGTCTACTCCACTGCAAAGCTGCGGGAGAGACAAGCCAATGCCATTTTATGAATGGAGGTCCTGATCCTCAGAGCTGTTCTCAAGGTCACATGACCAAGTCGCAGCAGAGACTGGGCCCAAAGTCGTGGGCCTGGGTTCTATCCTGGCTCTGCCACTAGGCGCTGCTTTGGGACAGTGAGCATGTCATATCTTTCTCTGGTCACCCTTCCAGCATGCTCCACCTTGACTTTGGAACCACAGCAGGTCAACATTGTCTGCCCTCCACCTGCTGCCCCTTTCTCACTGTACTCAGCTGTGCTCGGCTGGGCCATGGGTTAAAGCTGAGCTGGGTATGGGCTGGGCACGAGCTGGCTGGAGATAAGCCTCAGGTGTGGTGTGTGGTGGGCCAGGGTCACCAGCGATAGCAGGAAGCATTTGCCAACAAGAGAGTCTGCAAAGCTGGGAAAGCCTAGGCCAAGGTGGAGGCCGTGAACTGAAGATGATGTTGAGCAGCGGCTGGATGCCAGGAGAGGAGGGGAAGGGCCTCGAGTACACTGCTTTCAGCTCCTATTCAACTGCTGGGACCCAGCTGACACTCTTGGGAGGTGGTTTCTAGATAATTCACACAGCAGCATCATGCAGCTTTCATCAGGAATGTATTATAAGAGTGATATTGATTGAGTCCCTGAGAGTCTAGAAAGAAAGGAAACGAACATTTTGAACACCTTGTCTATTATGCCAGGCGCTGAGCTAGAAAGGACAGAAACTGCTCTTCCTAAGCATTTATTTGGTACCAGGCACTGGCTAGGGGTTTCACTGACCCTGGGTTCCAGGGGGAATACAACACAACTCCTGCTCTCAAAGAAGTCCAAGTCCACATGTCTGTGGATACTGACCTTTACTAGACAACATAAGGACTAGCCAAGGGAGTAATTAATGAAGAGGAAACGAGGCAGAAGGAGGAGCAAGTGAGGAGCACTGAGTGTGGGAGTACCCAGGCTTTGCTTCTCTGGTGTTAGTGCCTGAGAACTGAGAAGTGTTGCTTTGAGAACATTTCCCAATAGAGGGCTCGATTTCTTAGAAATAACATTCTGCTGCTGACCTGTGTTCATTGTTCAGTGTGTTGTCCGCTAGGATTCTTGGATCTTCTTAGAGCTCGTATCTATCTTTTGTGTATTGCCATCTCTCCCTCAACTGCTCCTTCTCAACACTCAGCATTTCTGTGACAAGGTAGGAGAAACAGAGGAAATAATTCTTTAAATGTTCAATTGATTTTATGTTTTTCCTTTTTTTAAAAAACAGCTTTATTGAGTTGTAATTTACAGATCATTACATTTACCCATTTTAAGTGTGCAAATCGGTCCATTTTAGTAAATTTACAGACATGTGCAACGATCACCACAACCAATTTGAGAACATTTCCATCACCAGAGGGAATAATTTAAGGGCACAATATAAGAAACATGGGTTCATTCAACCTACTCAAACATGCATTTCTGAAATCATTGTACTTAAAATCTGTCAGCAAATTTTGAGTTACTTTATGGCATACTTTTGCAAAAAAAGCAAAATGAAGTGGAAGCATCCCAGTACCTGCAATCTTAAGAAACCATTATCCACTTTTCAGGTCACTTCATTAATAAACAGATTATTACAAAAGTAATTATTTTAGAGATGGCAAGTTCCATTAGCTCATACTATGTTGTTTTCTACTGGGACTTATAAAAAGTCTTTTTAATTCGCTCTTCAAAAATCACTTACACCCACAAAACCACTTCAGTCAATGAAATAAATCTAGGTACGGGCAAGCCTTAGTTACCATGGCAAAAACAGCTTTGTCTTTTTACCTTTTGAATTTGTTTCCAGTCAGATTTTCTTTCCTCTCCAGAATTCACTGTTTTGTGGAAGGACTTGTTTGGTGAATCCCATCCCTTTGCAAAACTGGCCACTCCTCTGGCATGAAAGACACCATCCAGTCATCCAGCCCTTTAGGGGTGAAGAGAACACTGAGTAATGTTTGAATGGTTTCTACCCTAAATACTCATTTTGGAAACTCCAACAGTCAGAAAGCTTATCCTCTGTTGGGGCACCATTGCCTGTATGGTACGATCCCTCTGAGGGGCCTCATTGGCTGGGATCAAATCCCCTTCCTTCTAATCTGACCTGTGCTCATGCTTTAGATCCGTCAAATACAGACTAGCGTTTATTTCCGGCAAAGGGGACTCATTTTTCCAATAAAGGTGTAGGAAAAGCATGATCCTGGGTTGGAAGCTCTTGAAATGCTTCGGAGTTCTATTTGTAAGAGTTTAAAGGGGTTAAATATTGTACTGCTGTCTACAGTTTATAAGAGACAGATGCCCAGAAACAAACCTGCCTCAGAGACTTATTCAGTATTTATCTGTAAGTTTAAAAAATTAAGTTACCATACATTCTGAGAAGTGCACAATCTCAGGGATACATCCTGATAAATTTGTATATAGTGAACAAGCTCTGATTATGATAGAGAACATTGTCCACGCTCCCAAAGACTCCCACATGACCCTCCCAGTCATTCCTTACACAAAGTATTCAACATCTGTCTTCTATCAAAGTAGATTAGTGTTGCCATTCAAATGGAATTACACAGTATGTGTTTTCTGGTATCTGACTTTTTTCATTCAGCCTTAGTGCCTGTGAAATTCATCCATTCTGTTGCCTCCTAGTTCAGTTTTTACACTGTGGTATATAGTATTCCATTGTATGACTATACCATGATATAATTAGCCTTTCTACTATTGATGGCTATTTAGGTAGCTTCTAGTTCTTATCTGTTAGGAATAGTGTCCCTGTGAACATTCCTTACACATCTTTCCATGCAGTCTGGTGGGCATTTCTCCTGGAGTGAAACTGCTCGATCATGGGAATGCAATGTTCAGGCTTTAGTAGATATGATAATCAAGACTATCTAATTCTCCTTGGGTCCATATTTTCAGGTTGTGATTTAAAAAAAACAATTTGTCTGTTTCATCTAAGTTGTCAAATTTATTGGCATAAAGTTACTTATAACATCTTCTCATTGCCCCTTTGATATATATATATGAATTTAGAGTCATGACACCTTTTTTTATTACTCGGTATTAGTAGTTTCTTCTTTTATCTTCATCAGTTTTTCTAGGGGTTTGTAAAGTTTATTAGTCTTTTCAAAGAACAAGTTTTTTGGCTTGATTTTTCTCTGTTCTGTTTTTTTCTGTCTCATTTTTGGGTTTATATCTTTATTAATTTTTCCTTCTAATTTATTTGCCTTAAATTTGGTGTTCTTTTCTAATTCAAGAGAATCACTGGTTTTCTGTCATTCTTTTTTCTAAAATATGCATTTAAGGGTACACATTTTTCGTTATGCCTAGTTTAGCTCTATGCCACAAGTTTTTAATGTATTTGTTCTTCATTATTATTCAGTGCAGAATATTTTCTAATTTCTATGGAAATTTCTAATTTTTGATTTGCTTTTCGAATCATGGGTTATTTAGAAGTGTTATTTTGTAATTTCCAGAAATCCGAGAATTTTAACAGTTTGTATTGATTTCTGGGAATTTTCCACTCTAGTAAGAGGACATACTCTGTTTCATTTCAACTCTTTGCAACTTACTGAAATCTGCCTTATGATTCAGAATATGGTTTATTGTGTTAAATGTCCCATGCACCCTTGAAAATAATGACAGCCTGTTGCTGTTGGGTTCAGTGTTCTACATATGTCAACTGGGTCAAGTTTGTTTATCACATTCAAATCCCCTTTATCTTTACTGATTTGTCAGCTAATTATTCTATCAGTTACTGCAAGATGTATTTGATATTTTCAGTGATGATACTGGATTTATTTGTTCTTCCTTTTAGTTCTGTCAGTTTTTGCTTTGATGTTCTAGACTTTGTTTTTAGGTGCATAGCAATTTCAGATTATTAAATCTTCCTGCGGGATTGCATTTTGCTGTTAAATGCTCTATGTTATCTCTGGGGACTTTAATCTTCTTGGCTTAAAGTTTTGCTTTGCTATCTCTATAGCTAAACCAGCTTTCTTTTGGCTAATGTTTTCATATCACATTGTTTTATATCATTTTACTTTCAACCTTTATGGTCTGTTTGTTGTAAGTAACATATAGTTGGGTCATGTTGTTTTGTGTTGCTTTTCCAGTCTGACAATCTTTTAATTTTAATTGGATTACTGAGTCCACTTATGTTTAACAAATTCTTGTTTTTTTGGTGTTAACTCTATCATTTTATTTGTTTTATATTTGCTCTATCTGGTTTGTTCTCATTTCCTCTTCTGCTGCCTTCTTTTAATAAAGTAATTTTCATGATACGACTTCCTCCCTCTATTAGCTTGTTAGTTATAAATTCTTTTATTATTTGTTTAGTGTTACTTTAGGTTAGGGGTTGACATACTTTTTCTGTAAAGGCACAGATATAAATATTGTATGTGTGGAGGACCACCTATGGTCTCGGACTCCCTCTTCCTACCCAACTTCCGCCTGCTTTTCATTTTTCTTCTTCAACTGTTCTTTAAAAATGCAAAATCATTCTTAGCTCCCAAGCTGTACAAAATAGGCTATGGGCCGGGTTTAGACTTGGGTGATAGTTTTCCAACTCTGCTATACATTTATCATATGCCTCCACAGAATCTACACTTCAGTGAATAATTTTACTATTTCCTGGACAATACAAGGACCTTAGCCAACTCTATTCTTCCTTTTATGTTATTTTGGTCATTTATTTTACTTCTCTGTATTTTGAAATCCCACAGGCATGATTATTTTTACTGTTTTAAATAGTTAATACTCATTTTGATTTACCCTCACATTTACCATTTCTGGTCTTCTCTGTTGCTTTCTGCATTACTATTTTTCCACCTGGGAACATTTTGTCTAAATAACCTTTGTTAGTATTTCTTTTCGTGTGTATCTGTTGAGAATACATTTTCATAATTTTTATTTGCTTGAAATTTTTGTCTTCATTTTTAAGGATATTTCTTTTGGATATAGAATTCTAGGGTTGTAGTTATTTTTTTACCCCCAGAATTTTGGCTTTGTCACTCTTTTGTCTTCTGGCTTCTGTGGTTGTGTTCAGTACATCTTACTCTTGCTTCTAATGTATCTTTTTTTTTTCCTGTGGCTATTTTAAGAATTTTCTTCTTGTTTTTTGAGTTTTTGAAGCGCTTTATTATAATATGCCCCTGTGTCATTTTCTTTGTTTTATGTGTTTGGGTTTTGTTAGAGCTCCTTGAATCTGTATATTGATGCCATTCTTGGTCTTTATCTTTTCAGATATGGATTCTGGCCTATTTCCTCTCTTCCCCTCTTCTGGGATTCAAATTTCATACATGTTCTTTTCCTCGTGTCTTTTTTGCTCTTTTCTCTCTTTCTCTCTTTTTGTGTATGTATCTATATGTGTGTTTACTCTTTTTTCTTCTGCTTCAGTTTGGTTAGTTTTCTACTGACCTATTTTCTAATTTATGAATCCTCTTTTCTACTGTGTCTAATCTGCTGTTAAACCTATCTATAACCTATTGATTGAATCCTTAATTTTAGTTATCATATTTCTCAGTTCTAGAATTTCTGTTTCTTTAAAAATATTCCAGTTTTCTATTTTTTCATCTATTTTAACATATTAATACAAGTTTTAGCTAGTCTTTGCTAACTGCAGAATCTGGGTCACCTATGTGTCTCTGTCTAAAGTTTTTTTTTTACTTTTTTTTTCAATTTCTCTGGCATGCTGGATAATTTTTTGTTGAATACTGGATATTGTGAATGAAAAATTGTTTGAAGCTCTGGATGATATTGCCTTCCTTTAGAGAGGATTTTTTTTTTCCCCTAGAAGGCAGTTGAAGGGTGGGCAGATCACCTTGATCCTGTCTGGAATTGAGATATTTTGAGGTCTCTCACTGGCCTGTCTTTTCTCTTAGTGCATAACCCTGCAGCTATCTCAATGAAAATCTCAACCAAAACTCTCCTCTTTAGTGAGCCCTGAACTTAAATATTTTTCTCCCTAATGCTTTGAGACTGCTCAAACTCTGACTGGTTTCCCAGCCTTTTAGAAACTATTCACTGCTTAGTTTCTTGGCCTCTTGCCTATCATGTGGAAAGGCTTAGGAATGAGAAAATTCCTTGAGGGTAAATCAAATGCAGAATGCCTGGCATATTTCTGTATGAGCCTTTTCTCCAGGATAAAGGTTCCCTATGTTCTATCTACCCTTATAGCTTTGAACTCTGATTTTTGTCTTCTAAGACCAGCAAGGCTCTTGCAGTGCTAGACCAATGTTTCTTTTGTTTCAGAGACACCCCTTGAGAACTGGCAAGTGCCCTGAAGGGAAAACATGAGGGAAATTTAGGGTTTACTTAAAATTAGGGTTTACCTTTTCTCCAGAATTTTGGCCCCTAATGTCCTGGCTGCCTTCACTCTCCAATGACTCCTAACAGCTATTTTCTGCAATATGTTTAGTTTTTATAGTTGCTTTCAGCAAGACGGTTAACCTGACACAAGCTACTCTTTCAAAGACAGATCCCAAAGTCTCCAGAGACTTATTTTTAAAATAAGTGGTTTCCAGGACCGGTCCTGGGGCCATCATACATTTAGCTGTATCTCCTGTATCTTTTTTTTTAATTTATAAAATACAATTCACTTTATCAGATTCTGATTCTATGGGGCTATTTTACAACTCTGTAAGGTATAGGTAAGTGATAGACGTACGGATTCTGTTCCATCTGATAGAGGTTCAGTTGAGTGCTCCGCTTCTTTGTGGAAAAGCTGCTTGTCTCTTTCTGTATACAGGCAGACCTCATTTTATCGTGCTTCTCTTGATTGGGCTTTGCGGATATTGTGTTTTTACAAGTTGAGGGTTTGTGGCGATCCTGCATGGAGCAAGTCTTTTGACACCATTTTTCCCAACAGCATTTGCTCACTTCATGTCTCTGTGACACATTTTGGTGATTCTCCCAATATTTCAAACTTTCTCATTATTATTACATTTGTCATGGAGATCCGTGATCACTGATTATAACTTGCTGAAAGCTTAAATGATGGTTAGCATTTTTTAGCAATGAAGTATTTTTTTTCTGTTATTCATGGTTTCTTTGATCATCAATAGGAAAATCTATTTTTTTGGTATCATTAATCTACAATTACATGTGCAACATTATGGTTACTAGACTCCCCATATCATCAAGTCCCTGCCATACACCCCATTACAGTCACTGTCCATCAGCGCAGTGAGATGCTATAGGATCACTGCTTGTCTTCTCTGAGTTATACAGCCCTCCCCGTGCCCCCCCCATATTATGTCTGCTAATCGTAATGCCCCTTTTCCCCCCTTGTCCCTCCCTTCCCACCCCCTCCCCAGTCCCTTTCCCTTTGGTCTCTGTTAGTCCATTCTTGGGTTCTGTAAGTCTGCTGCTGTTTTGTTCCTTCAGTTTTTATTTCTTAGTTCTTTTTTATTTATTTTTATTTATTTATTTATTTATTTATTTTTAATATAATTTATTTTATTATCATTAATTTACAGTTACATGTGCAATATTACGATTATTAAACTACCCCTTCATCAGGTCCCCCCCACCAACCCCATTACAATCACTGTCCATCAGCGTAGTGAGATGCTATAGAATCACTACTTGTCTTCTCTGAGTTGTACTGCCCTCCCGTGCCCCCCCAACATTACGTCTGCTAATCGTAATGCCCCTTTTTCCCTGTTATCCCTCCCTTCCTGCCCATTTTCCCCAGTCCCTTTCCCTTTGGTAACTATTAGTCTGTTCTTCGGTTCTGTGAGTCTGCTGCTGTTTTGTTCCTTCAGTTTTTTTCTTTGTTCTTATACTCCACATATGAGTGAAATCATTTGATACTTGTCTTTTCGGCTTGGCTTATTTCACTGAGCATAATACCCTCTAGCTCCATCCATGTTGTTGCAAATGGTAGGATTTGTTTTCTTCTTATGGCTGAATAATATTCCATTGTGTATATGTACCACCTCTTCTTTATCCATTCATCTACTGATGGGCACTTAGGTTGCTTCCATTTCTTGGCTATTGTAAATAGTGCTGCGATAAACATAGGGGTGCATGTGTCTTTTTCAAACTGGGCTGCTACATTCTTAGGGTAAATTCCTAGGAGTGGGATTCCTGGGTCAAATGGTATTTCTATTTTGAGTTTTTTGAGGAACCTCCATACTGCTTTCCACAATGGTTGAACTAATTAGCATTCCCACCAGCAGTGTAGGAGGGTTCCCTTTTCTCCACATCCTCGCCAACATTTGTTGTTGTTTGTGTTTTGGATGTTGGCCATCCTTACTGGTGTGAGATGATATCTCATTGTGGTTTTAATTTGCATTTCTCTGATGATTAGCAATGTGGAACATCTTTTTCATGTGCCTGTTGGCCATCTGAATTTCTTCGTTGGAGAAGTGTCTATTCATGTCCTCTGCCCATTATTTTATTGGTTTATTTGCTTTTTGTTTGTTGAGGTACGTGAGCTCTTTGTATATTTTGGATGTCAACCCCTTACCGGATATGTCATTTATGAATATATTCTCCCATACTGTATGATGTCTTTTTATTCTACTGATGGTGTCCTTTGCTGTACAGAAGCTTTTCAGCTTGATATAGTCCCACTTGTTCATTTTTGCTTTTGTTTCCCTTGCCCGGGGAGATATGTTCATAAAGAAGTTGCTCATATTTATGTCCAAGAAATTTTTGTCTAGGTTTTTTCTAAGAGTTTTATGGTTTCATGACTTATATTCAGGTCTTTGATCCATTTTGAGTTTACCTTTGTGTATGGGGTTAGACAGCAATCCAGTTTCATTCTCTTACATGTAGCTGTCCAGTTTTGCCAACACCAGCTATTGAAGAGGCTGTCATTTCCCCATTGTGTATCCATGGCTCCTTTATCGTATATTAATTGACCATATATGTTCGGGTTAATGTCTGGACTCTCTATTCTGTTCCACTGGTCTGTGGGTGTGTTCTTGTGCCAGTACAAATTGTCTTGATTATTGTGGCTTTGTAGTAGAGCTTGAAGTCTGGGAGCATAATTCCCCCTGTTTTATTCTTCCTTCTCAGGATTGCTTCGGCTATTTGGGGTCTTTTGTGGTTCCATATGAATTTTAGAATTATTTCTTCCAGTTCATTGAAGAATGCTGTTGGTATTTTGATAGGGATTGCATTGAATCTGTAGATTGCTTTAGGTAATATAGCCATTTCGACAATATTTATTCTTCCTAGCCAAGAGCAAGGGATGAATTTCCATTTGTTAGTGTCCTCTTTAATTTCTCTTAAGAGTGTCTTGTAGTTTTCAGAGTATAGGTCTTTCACTTCCTTTGTTAGGTTTATTCCTAGGTATTTTATTCTTTTTGATGCAATTGTGAATGGAATTGTTTTCCTGATTTCTCTTTCTGTTAGCTCATCGTTAGTATATATGAAAGCAACAGATTTCTGTGTATTGATTTTTTTGTCCTGCAACTTTGCTGAATTCAGATATTAGTTCTAGTAGTTTTGGAGTGGAGTCTTTAGGGTTTTTTATGTACAATATCATGTCATCTGCAAATAGTGACAGTTTGACTTCTTCTTTACCAGTCTGGATGCCTTGTATTTCTTTGTTTTGTCTGATTGCCGTGAGTAGGACCTCCAGTACTCTGTTGAATAACAGTGGAGAGAGTGGGCATCCCTGTCTTGTTCCCGATCTTAGATGAAAAGCTTTCAGCTTCTTGCCATTAAGTATGATGTTGGCTGTGGATTTGTCATATATGGCCTTTATTATGTTGAGGTACTGCCCTCTATACCCATTTTATTGAGAGTTTTTATCATGAATGGATGTTGAATTTTGTGAAATGCTTTTTCAGCATCTATGGAGATGATCGTATGGTTTTTGTTCTTCTTTTTGTTGATGTGTTGGATGATGTTGATGGATTTTCGAATGTTGTACCATCCTTGCATCCCTGAGATGAATTCCACTTGAACATGGTGTATGATCCCCTTGATGTATTTTTGAATTCGGCTTGCTAATATTTTGTTGAGTATTTTTGCATCTACATTCATCAGAGATATTGGTCTGTAATTTTCTTTTTTGGTGGGGTCTTTGCCTGGTTTTGGTATTAGAGTGATGCTGGCTTCATAGAATGAGTTTGGAAGTATCCCCTCCTCTTCTAGTTTTTGGAAAACTTTAAGGAGAATGGGTATTATTTCTTCTCTATATGTCTGGTAGAATTCAGAGGTGAATCCATCTGGCCTGGGGGTTTTGTTCTTGAGTGGTTTTCTGATTACTGATTCAATTTCATTGCTGGTGATTGGTCTGTTTAGGTTTTCTGTTTCTTGCTTGGTCAGTCTTGGAAGGTTGTATTTTTCTAAGAAGTTGTCCATTTCTTCTAGGTTTTCCAGCTTGTTAGCGTATAGATTTTCATATTATTCTCTAATAATTCTTTGTATTTCTATGGTGTCTGTCATGATTTTTCCTTTCTCATTTCTGATTATGGGTGTAGATTATCTTTTTCTCTTAATAAGTCTGGCTAGGGGTTTATCTATTTTGTTTATTCTTTCAAAGAACCAGCTCTTGGTTTCATTGATTTTTTCTATTGTTTTATTCTTCTCAATTTTATTTATTTCTTCTCTGATCTTTATTATGTCCCTTCTTCTGGTGACTTTGGGCCTCATTTATTCTTCTTTTTCCAATTTCAATAATTGTGTCTTTAGACTATTCATTTTGGATTGTTCTTCCGTCTTTAAATGGGCCTGGATTGCAATATACTTTCTTCTTAGAACTGCCTTTGCTGCGTCCCACAGAAGTTGGGGCTTTGTGCTGTTGTTGTCATTTGTCTCCATATATTGTTTGATCTCTGTTTCAATTTGGTTGTTGATCCATTGATTATTTAGGAGCATGTTGTTAAGCCTGCATGTATTTGTGAGCCTTTTTGATTTCTTTCTAAAATTTATTTCTAGTTTTATACCTTTGTGATCTGAGAAGTTGGTTGGTAGGATTTCAATATTTTTGACTTTACTGAGGTTCTTTTTGTGGCCTAGTATGTGGTCTATTCTGGAAAATGTTCCATGTGCACTTGAGAAGAATGTGTATCCTGCTGCTTTTGGGTGTAGAGTTCTGTAGATGTCTGTTAGGTCCATCTGTTCTAGCATGTTGTTCAGTACCTCTGTGTCTTTACTTATTTTCTGTCTGGTTGATCTGTCCTTTGGAGTGAGTGGTGTATTGAAGTCTCCTAAAATGAATGCATTGCTTTCTATTTCCTCCTTTAATTCTGTTAGTATTTGTTTCACATATGTCGGCGCTCCTGTGTTGGGTGCATATATATGTATAATGGCTATATCCTCTTGTTGGACTGACCGCTTTATCATTATATAATGTCCTTCTTTATCTCTTGCTACTTTCTTTGTTTTGAAGTCTATTTTGTCTGATACAAGTACTGCAACTCCTGCTTTTTTCTCTCTATTGTTTGCATGAAATATTTTTTCCCATCCCTTCACTTTTAGTCTGTGTATATCTTTGGTTTGAGGTGAGTGTCTTGTAAGCAGCATATAGATGGGTCTTGCTTTTTTATCCATTCTGTTACTCTGTGTCTTTTGATTGGTGCATTCAGTCCATTTACATTTAGGGTGATTATCAATAGGTATGTACTTATTGGCATTGCCGGCTTTTAGATTTGTGGTTACCAAACGTTCAAGGGTAGCTTCTTTACTATCTAATAGTCTAACTTAACTCTCTTGTTAAGCTATTATATACACAGTCTGATGATTTTTTATTTCTCTCCCTTCTTATTCTTCCTCCTCCATTCTTTATATATTAGGTGTTTTATTCTGTACTCTTTTGCATTCCTTTGACCGTTTTTGTGGATAGTTGATTTTATTTTTTGCCTTTAGTTAGTATTTGGATGGTCTGCTTTCTTTGCTATGAGTTTATTTTCTCTGGTGACAGCTTTTTAGCCTTAGGAGTGCTTCCATCTATAGGATTCCCTTTAAGATATCTGTAGAGGTGGTTTGTGGGAGGCAAATTCCCTCAACTTTCACTTGTCTAGGAATTGTTTAATCCCTCCCTCAAGTTTAAATGATAATCGTGCTGGATACAGTATTCTTGGTTCAAGGCCCTTCTGTTTCATTGCATTAAATATATCATGCCATTCTCTTCTGGCCTGTAAGGTTTCTGTTGAGAAGTCTGATGTTAGCCTGATGGGTTTTCCTTTGTAGGTGATCTTTTTTCTCTCTCTAGCTGCCTTTAATACTCTGTCCTTATCTTTGATCTTTGATATTTTAATTATTATATGTCTTGGTGTTGTCCTCCTTGTGTCCCTTGTGTTGGGAGATCTGTGGGCTTCCATGGTCTGAGAAACTGTTTCCTTTCCCAGCTTGGGGAAGTTCTCTTCAATTATGTCTTCAAAGACACTTTCTATCCCTTTTTCTCTCTGTTCTTCTTCTGGTACTCCTATAATGCGAATATTGTTCTGTTTGGATTGGTCACACAGTTCTCTTAATACTTTCATTCCTAGAGATCCTTTTATCTCTCCCTGCCTCAGCTTCTCTGTATTCCTGTTCTCTGACTTATATTCCATTGACAATCTCTTGCACCTCATCCGGTCTGCTATTCAGCCCGTCAATTGATTGTTTCATTTCTGTAATATCTCTCCTGACTTCCTCCCTTAGCTCTTGCATATTTCTCCATCAGCATGGTTATGGCTTTTATTCTGAATTCTTTTTCAGGAAGACTGTTTAAATCTATCCCACCCGGCGCTCTCTTTGGGGTTGTCTGGGTGAGTCTTGACTGGACTATATTCTTCTGTCTATAGAAGTGGTCGCAGGCAGGTGCCACGTGTTTCAGCTGGGAGAACAAAGTCCCTTCCTGCTTGTTGGTCTCCTTGCCCTTCTTCGCAGCCTGTGCCAGTTACCCGCACACTGGGAGGCAGTCTCTGGGATACTCCCCTGAGCTATCGTGGATGGGGCTGCCCTCAGTCTAGCCTAGAGCACTGCAGGGGTTTGCAGCCACGCCGGGTGTGTTCTGCACCCCTTGGTGCCTTTCGGCCCTTGCTCTGGCTTCTGCGGCCATTCTTGGTTAGCTGCACGCCTGCCGGGAGGAGATTCTATGCAGCCCTTCCCAGTTAGCTGCGTGCCCACCGGGAGGAGATTCCGTGTGGTTGTTGTGGGCGGGGCTGCTCTCCTGCTGTTCCGCAGCTGTGGTGGATCTGCCGCAGCGCTGGCTGGGAGGAACGAATGGCAGGCTGCTTATCCCCGTGAGTGGCTCTGGGGCTGCTTTACCTAGCAGCCAGTTAGGGGGCTCGAAGTTCCTCAAGATTCCCAGCCTGCTGGGCTGAGTGTGCTGGGATGATTTTGTTCTGCTGTTGGGCCCTTGTCTCTTTAAGACTTTTAAGAAAGCACCTGCTTTTCTTTTGTCCCAGGGGATCTGGCTGTGGGGATCCGCTCACAGTCTCCATCTCGGATCCTGCCCTTCCGTTTCTCTAATCTCCAGTACACCATGCAATGTGTATCTGTGCTCCCAGTGCAGATCACCAGGGCTGGTTATTTAGCAGTCCTGTGCTTCCACTCCCTCCCCACTCTGAATCTTTTCCTCCCACTGGTGTGCTGGGGTTGGGGAGTGCTTGGGTCCCGCTTGGTCACTGCTTTGTTTCTTACCCGCTTCGTGAGGCGCTGAGTTCTCGCAGGTGTATCTGTAGCCTGGCTGTTGTCCTGTATCTTCTGGTCTCTTTTTTAGGTATAGTTGTATTTGCACAAATATATATGGTTTTGGGAGGAGATTTCCGCTGCCCTGCTTACGCCACTATCTTCCCGGAACCTCCCCTCTCCTGTATCTTTTTGAGGCATCCTAAACTGATGCCAAGGCAAGGCCTTTTGGCATCTTTAACACCATCAGCAATAAATTATTAATCTCTGTTGAATATAATTTGTAAGCATTAACTATTTTGTAAGTTTTTCAAAATTGAGAATGTGCCTAGCATGATCATACCAACTCGATTTTCCATAACACTGATTCTTTATGAAATAAAGTTTACCATCTTTCACTTTATATTGTTGTGAGGCATTCCATTTCAAACTTACACACACACACACACACACACACACACACACCATGTCTCTATCTGCCCTTCTGGGAACTGCAGCCTAAGCTGATGTGCTGATTCTGCTGTTATGTTGAAACTGAGCATATGGTCAAACCTCTTTGCACCCTGGCCCTCAGTCTCTCCATTGGAGTGTGAAGTAGGAGTGGGGAGTTGGCTAAGACCAGGCAAGCTCATAGATCCTTCCAGCTCTGATGGCCAATCTGCCTTCTAGGTTGTGATTTGGGGAGTCCTCTGTGGAACCGTCAGACACTTAGACTGCTCTGAGCAATGGATCCTCACACAGACCACAGAACCCACTCCCCTGAGGCAGCTGGTCTGGTGGGGCTGGTTCTCTCAGGGGCACGGGGGCTGAACAGACCAGGCTTGGGCTGTGTTCCTGACAGGCAGGCACCCTGGGCAGTGGACCCCCAGGGAGCTGCACCCCAGAGTGAATTACAGAATGAGAGAAAACATTCTTATGCTGCATCCAGCCCCCACACCTGCTTCATTCAACCATCTCAGCCAGGAATTTCCAACCTGAAGGTGCTTGCTTCTCAAGCTTGTTCAAAATGTCCCCCTTTTGTTCTTCCTGAATATGCCATATTGTAATAAATGCCTGAAAAAGACTGACCCCTCCTCCTTCGCCCAGTGATAGTTTTAAAATCATGGGTTTAGAATCAGTCCCTGTGCTGCACCTGACCCTGTTCCTTCCAGTACCCTGCTCATCTGTGTACATGGGACATGGGCTGTCCTGGCTGCTCTTCCAGGTACCCCTGTTTGGCCAATGAGAAACACTGGAGGGAGGCTGAGGGCAAGAATAATTGGGAAACTAGCATATTTCTCTCTCTTTCTCATTGCCTTAGGTTGACGGAGATCTTGGCAGAAGCTGCATGTTCCATGGCCCCAGCTCCTTATGGACGGGCTCGCTGTGGTTTTCAGCGTGCCCTGGCTTAGGTGGCTCGGTGGCTTTTCTTCGTCCCTCCAGCTGAAGGGCGGCAGGAGTTTCCTGCTGTACTCATCTCTCAGCTATGCTTGATATGATTTCAGAATTAATTGTGTTGCAAATTTTTGAAAATTCAGATTTTTGTAGGCAGAGTTCAAATGGCCCAGATTCACCACTTGTTCTTTGTTCTTCATCTCGAGGTGCATGTGGTTAAGTGTCGTGGCGCCGTCCCTGCGGCTCTGGACCCATTTTCCTGCTGTGCCCTTGGCTCCTCTGCGTGACTGTGCACTGAGAGGTCCTTGCTCCTGACGACTCCATCACCTTTTCAGATTCAGATTTAAGTGAATCATTTGCTTATTTTTTTTTTGCAATTTTTAATCATTCTACAAACAATATTCTAACAGCATTAAATAATTACAAAATTTAATAAAAGCCAGTCTTGACCTCATTGGAATCTCATTAAGAACAGGGGTGCTCTTTTTGCTAAATTGTTGAATATTATTTCATCTGGTTTGGTTTGGTTTGTATTGCCCAGGAGATAGATGGAATCACAGAAGGTGGGTTCACACACTCAACATTTTTAAAATCCAATTTCCTGAATTTACAGATGAAGAAGCTAAAGTCCAAAAAAGGGAAGGGACTCCTCTAAAATCACAGAAGACTTGTGGCTATTAAGAACTGGACCTCAGACCTCCTGCTCCTTAGTCTAGCATCAGCCCTACAAGATCTGGGCTTCGGCTGATGCACTGGTGTCTGGATTGTGATGAGCATATCTTCAGTTGAGTGATACCTAGCTGACCAGTGGAGCGCTTCTTCCCCCAGCAAGTATGGAGTTGTGGGATGGGCAAAGAGTGGGTTTGAGAGATGCAGAAGCAACAAGTCCTGCCCTCTGGGAAACTGAAGAGCCTCCGGGGGTGAGGGTCACACGCAAAGGGCGAGCTGCAGTCTCCTTAAGTGCTTGGGGTGGTCCTGCTGCTCACCGTCTTCCCATATCAGCACAAGGGTGTCATCTCTCCCAGTTCTGTTTATCCCCCCAGGTGGGCATGGACCCCGGCCCAGCTCTGAGACGGGCCTGGGCTGTTCCCCCACTATGATGGGCGCCCTACATTAAAACATTCATTTTGTAAGACTGAAAAGCTTTCAGGTCAAACAAAGACGGCTCAAGTGGGACGCCTTTTTGTGATTTATCAACACACAATGATAGTATCTCTTTAGAAAAAAAGCCCCACTGCTAATATTAATAATTATGCCAGCTTTTGTGTAGCACTTTGCAGTCCATGATGTGCTTTTGAATCCATTATCCCTTCTCATTGTGTCTATGGCAGACTGGGGAAGTGGAGAGTATGGAGGGCTGGCATCTTTGGGGAATTAGCAGCCTTTGTTTCCCTTGGAGTCCAGAGAAGGTGGGTGGGTGCTAATAGCAATTCTTGCTGTGAATGTCCAGCCTCAAACAATCCTCTGAGTTGCTCTTTTCCCAAAGAAGCTTTAGCAAGGCTCTCCAGACCATCCGCTGGAGCTGATGCTAGTTTTGCTGCCTAGAACTTCATTTCTCCTTGAGCTACATGGTTGGCTAGTACTGGACGCCTTCTCAGCCCTTGCAGGCTACTCTGTGAAGGGCTGGGCCCTTCTAGGCCTCCTTCAACACAGCCAGACACCCCAGTGGAACAAAGTTGCTGCCACTGACTGGACCTCGCCAAGTGGCACACAATCCTGAGATTCCCACTGCCACCTGTGCACATTCATAACAGGCTCTTTAGACATGGTAGGTGGCAGAGGGGCTGAAATATAATGGACAAATATTGGTACGTGCAGGAACATGTAGCTTGAAAAATTGTTTCCAGATCTAGTCCCATCTTGCTTTCTTGTTGGGGGCAGGAAAGACAGCAATGAAAGCAAAAACACAAGTACCCCCTCTGCACCATCACCACCACCAAAAACAGTTTTAACTGGGCAATTGAGGGCAGCACTGTTTCTTTGAGTTTTAAGAATGCCCCTCGCCATGCTCCAGTAAAAAACCAGCTAAAATGTTACTCTCATTCCGGTCTGTGACTCATCCTCAAGGGAGAACTTCCCCCTTCCACCCCCTGCCTGCTTTCCTAGGAGGATGTCCGGGTGCAGGACATGTTCACTTCTGGCTTCGATGGGCTTGCCCCCTTGTCCCCAGATAGCCTCTGGCCTCACTAGGTCCACCTCCAAAGTGCCCACTTCTGGGGGAACTTGCAGCCTGTGTTCCTGCCACAAGTGGAGCATGGTGACTGACTCCAGAGGGAGGGAGCTTCTTGGTTCCTTATGCAACACTCCAAGGACAACAGGAACTGAGGAGGGAATGCCGTCATGTGCCATCTAAACAACTCCTCGGCCACTCCTAACTCACCACCCTGTATGTGGTGGGTGCCTTGCCTGAGGCGGTTTTTCTGGGAATACTGATTTTCCTGAGATAGGCCCTGGGAGTCAGGAGTAAGATGCTGCATGCTGGGATTTCCCTGCAAACCTGAAAACTGGCTGACCCTGTTTCTCTTCTACTCCCAGAGGTCTCAATCCCTAGAGACAGCCAGAAATTCATGTCTGACCTCTTCACCATACTTTCTCTCTGTCTCCTCCACTGGCAAATGGAAGACGTTCTACTTCATTTTTTAGGTGGTTGGGAGCATCCTTATGTCCCCCTCCCCTGCTTCTCTGCTTTCGTGACCTTCTTGGAAGACTTTCTCCACCTTCACTGGGCAATAAACAAGCTTTCCCATCTAGCCTGGTAGGCAGGGAAGGGAATGAACCTGGAGTAGTGAAGTCACATTGGGAGTCATTTCCAAAACACACGGCCCGGATGGCTGAGCCCCTGGGATGCAGCAATTCAGGCATCTTCTTTGGGTTGGGTCCCTACAGCCCTCGTCCTACCGGCAGGCCTCCTCCCTCTCCAGGCGACTGCAGCATGCCCTGCTGCCAAGCCGTGTGAGTGACGTGTGTGACCCACAGGCTTTGGGGCACTTTCTCAACATCAGGTTCAGGCCCAGCCCGCTTAATGCAAGTATTTGCCAAAAATTGGGCTGGTGAGCATTCCAAATAGAATTTTGGGTAAGTTTTCACATTTACTATCTTAATTTCTGAATCTCTTTTTACATGGGCTCAAACAAGAAATCTGGAAAGCGTACCCTCCAGATATGCTTTTAAATAAAATAACACATTTTTGTTCATTTGGGGGCCAATCTTCCACAAAATGGAGCCAGAGGCAGTCTGTACCCTGCAATTTGTGCATCCCTTCTGATCTTTTAACATAAAGGTGAACAGCGGATGCATGGCTTTATGAGAATCAGTTATCTGGGGGAACTGGAGTGGGGAGAGGGGGTCTAGAGCTACACCGTTTGTTAACTTGCTCTCTCTTCTCCCCAGATACACACGTGGCTGGGAGCTTGGCAAGGGAGGGCAGGGCATGAGTCATAACAAATTGTATTACATTTTTAGCCTCTTGTCCGTGTGTTTGCAGAGCTACCTGTGGAGTCAGGACGGAGTTCAGTCAGGCACTTGGAGGGGCTTCTAGTGGGATCACAGGGCAGAAAGATGTACATGTATGGCTTCAGATCAGGTTAGATCCTGCCTGAGGACAGAAGCCTTTACTCCTCTCTGTCCCTCCTCCTGGCACTCGCCTCACTGTCCTTCCCTTCTGCAGGTCACCCACACTGTCTCTTCCTGCCTCCCAAACCCACCCCTACCTTCCAGCTTTGGAGTTTAGCTCTGGCCCTCTCCCTGCTGACAGCACCCGCTCCGTTGTCCTTGAGTCCTCCAGATCCTTCCAGATCAGGGCCGTGTCCCCTCTGTGGCTTACCCTCACCCTGCACAGCGCTGTCTCCCCGTGAGCTCCTGCCAGGTCGGCTTTTGAATTATTTGGCCTTTGGCGCCCATGGGCTGACTTTGCTGTGAATGTCGTGCATGCCCTGTCTCCGCTCCCTTTGCTCTTTGTTTGTCCTGAGACCAGGGCTGGGTGCTCTTCTCTGCTTTGTGTTGTCTGCCTTGGGTCCAGGCACATCATCATGAGCAATGACTATGACGGGTGATCGATGACATCTTTTCTTCCTTCATAAACTAAAACCCAAATGACACTCTGTTTACATCTAAATCACGCCCACCAGTCAGAAATGACTGGACAGAGCCACATTCTGAACCAAGTGTGCTAATTCTTCCTCCCTTAGCCTGTGTCTGCTGCCCACACTCCGCCAAGCCTGGGGCCCTGTGGCCGGGGGAAGAGGCCGAGTCACCTCTTTGTAAAAAACAGCCAAAGTTGGAGTTGCCTTTGCCTCTGGAATGGGATTCTGGGGAGTGTTTTATTTTCACCTAGGTTTTCCGGTAAAATCATGAAAACAATGTGAGTGTGTCTGAGATGTATAGAAGTAGACCATCTTTCCTCAAGGGGCCCAGGGCAAATTTGTTAGCAAATGCTGATTTTTCATAAAAGTTCAATATGGGATTATTTCTATAGATTTTTATTGGACAAAACAAGTCTCCTGTATCAGCAAAGTGATGATGGTGGTAATGTGGGGGGCGTATGTGGATGGGCAAAACTGGCTGGGCTTCCTCCTTCCCCTTTGCACATGAGCGAGGACCCACAGACTTTCAGTTCCTTGTTTTCCTAAATCCTGAGAGCGTGGCTGTGGGTCGGTTATGGTCCTGTCGTAACGTTTCTGCTCCAGCCGTAATCTATTGACAGATGACCTGACTGCCTGATGGGAGCGTTTCTTCCCCATGCTGGGTCCAGCCCACTCGCTGCACCATCCCCTTTGCTCTCGTCTGCTCAGAGGGATCTGAATGGTTCGTGTATGAGGCACACATGCAAACAAACCCATGACCAGCTGGAGAAAAAGTTGCTTGAAAATCTGTTTTATTTCCATGGCACCAAATGGCCAGAATCGTCTGTGAAGTTTTTTCCCCTCTAAACTGACAGAATTGACTTACTGTTTTGGCACCTGGGAGGCACGGGTACAGAGAAATGCTTCGAAAGCATCAAAGACCTCCCCAGGCGATGTGATCCATACCCAGGCCTTTAAGTGCCACCTCTGTTCTGGCAGTCCCCGATCTGCATCTCTAGGAAGGCCTCCTCTTCCACGTCCCATTGCCCGCTCAGCCTCTCTAGGTGGGTGTTACACAAGTACGTCAGGCCAACTGTGCCTCTAATAGACTCTTGGTGTTTCCCCATCCCATTCTTTCTCCACTTTCCCACCTCATGAGGTGCCCTGTTGCTTACCTAGTTCCACAAACCAATATCTAGGAGCCCCCTAGGAGTCTTCCCTCATCTTTATGCTTTCATAAGCTAATTTGGTGGATTCTACTTCCAGAATTCATGTGACTCTCCTCCCTTCCCTCTGGTGTGACCCATGTCACCTTGTCAGTGACCAGCATCCCTTCCTGGAAGTTCACAAGAACCTCCCAACAGGATTTCCTGCTGCTTCTGCTCTCCGATCATTTGTCCACACAGCAGTCTCTTCAGAAATTAAATTGGACTCATCCCTCTCCTCTCTAAAACTTCTCACTGAATCTGCTGCCCTAAGAATAAAATCCACGCTCTTTGTCTTGATGAGTAAGGCCTTTCCTGATCTGCCCCTACTTATGTCTGCAGCCCTGCTGCCTCTCCCTTTTCCTCTCATTCCAGCTGCAGTGGCTTTCTCCTGTTCCTGGACCACCCCAGGCTCTTTTCCACCCCAAAGCTTCTGCTCCTGTCGTTCCCACTGCAACGAACACCCTCCTCCTCTGGCCAGATGGCTGGCTGCTTCTTAGGGTAGCAGCTAAAAAGGTACCTCTTTGGTGAAGACCCTCCTGACCGCTCCAGGTGAGTATGCTCTCCATCCACCTTGATGTCCTCCACCACATCTCTTCGTTTTATTCCCAGCACTTCACCTTTTGGAATTACTTAGTTTTCCACTTGTTTAGTGTCTGGTCTGGTTCCCTCCCCAGGTGTGAGGTCTGGGAGGGCAATGCCATATGGATCTTTTTCACCTTAAATCCCCAGTCCTAGCCCAGCCCTGGACCCAGAGTGCTCAACGTGTAACAAATGTTTGTTAAAGAAACAGCAAAGACCTACAGAATGGGGCTACTGACGCTGCTCGGGTAATACCGCACTGGGTTAAGAGATCATGAGTTTGAAGGTGCTGTGTAAGTCAGAGAAGAGTATCAGCGATGTCAGTGGCTAACTGAGTATGGGGGAGAAACAACTATGTGGGGTGGGGAGTCTCTGTGCTTGATTGAAAACCAAAGCAAACTCTGCTCTTCTAATTCTTGGACAAGAGTGAATCAGAGTCAATGCAGCATGATGGTAGCATGACAACTTTTTAGCGTATATTTCCTAGTACTTCCCTCTTTGCTTTGGCCTGTAAGAAGCTTAAAGTTGGGACTCAATTGTCATGCAAAACTTGGTGCAAAATTTTTGGTTAGAAGCAGATAATGTTTTGTGAAAGTCCCTAGAACCCTGCCTGATGCACAGAGGAAGCTCAAAATTAAAAAGCAAATTCACTAAAACAGGGAATAGCCTCACTATTATCATTGCCATTTTTACGCTAAACTACCTCAGCTCCTCCTTCAAATCAGGGAAAGCAACAAGCAGTTTTGTTTCTTATTACTATAAAAATGAAATTTCATAATAGCCCAAGGTGGAAACAATCTAAGTGTCCATCAACTGATCAATGGATAAATAAAGTGTTGTTGCTCCGTACCATGGAATATTATTTGGCAATAAAAAGGGACAGAGTGCTGACGCGTGCTACAGTATGGAGGAGCTTTGAAAATACGATGCTCAGTGGACGAAGTCAGTCCCTGAAGACTACAGATTATATGAGCCCATGGATATGAAATGTCCAGAATAGCCAAATCCATGGAGATGGCAAGTAGATTAACGGTTGCCTATGGCTGGGAGTTTTGAAGAGAATGGAGAGAGACTGACTGCTCATTGGTGTGGAGTAATGAAAATTCGTGGGAAATAAAAATGTTCTGAAACGGATGGTGGTGATGGATGCACCACTCTTTGAATATAGTACAAACCACTGAATTGCTCTTTAAATGGGTGAATTGTATGGTATATGAATACTCTCAATAAAGCTGTTAAAATTGATGAATTAAATTATAGTAAGAGCACCCATGGCTCTCCGACATAGCATGAGTGAGCAGGCCAATCAGAGCAGCTTTGCATCAGATGCCAGCTTTGACTGGATAATAGATCCTCCTTCCCGCCCTCCCTCCCTCCCTCCCTCCCTCCCTCTCTTAAATCTTTTCTCAACATTCTTTTGGTGACCCTGACCCTGAGGTGGATTAGACGTGGCCTTTACCCTCCAGGAGCTAGCTCTCACTAAGAGCAGAGCAGTGTGGAAAGGAGGCACGTAAAGGATGAGGCCGGTGAGGACCGAACCCAACTCACCGGGCACAGGAAGAGTTTTGTGGGGATTCTGATAAGAGACGGTCTTTGTGGGGAAAAACATCTTCTGTCACAGCAAATACTGTTTTATTTCTGTATTCTTAGATGAATTCAACAGACACTTACTGTGTGGAGTGCTGGGCATACAGAGATGAGCAAGAGAGTGTGTGTCCCCAAGGGGCGGGTGGGGCATGTGAGCCAACTTTGGCAGCTGCAGGGTGGGGGCTGGAGGCTAGGGAGACCTGCAGGGAGCTCTTGGGGGCCCTGCGAAGCTTGCTGTGCAGCTAGTGCTGGAAGGATGAGACTGGTTGGCTTGGCAAGGCTGCTCAGAGGCCTGTGTTTTACAGAGAGCTTAGATTGGGGCGGGCCACACACAAGGCTTTCTTGACCTGTTACTGGCCTGACCAAGGTGGAAGGCAACATGGTGGCTTCACCTGGGTCAGGGGATTCGGCTGTGAACTCCTGGCTGGGAGTGGCTTTGAGGCTGGACATGCACCCTAACTGTGGCACTGTCTTTTTTCTGGCACAGGTGGGGTCCCCCTGCTCCCCAAAGCCAGGCAGGTCTGTGCGTCCACATGGGAGAGGAGGGCAGGCTGCCTGGTCCTGGTGGGAGAGTGCCCTGCAGGCAAGGCCCTGCCAGGAGATGCTGGCTCTGTGCAGAAGGCTTGCCACTAGAGGGAGTGCCAGGTCGGTCCAGCACCAGCACGGGGCTCCCAGGGCTGCGGATCTGGTTGGGCGGCAGCCTCGGCTGGGGAGTTCCCGGGAAACTCGCTACTTTGCCCTTTTCCTTTTAAAGACTTCTCAGAAACAACTGGACACAAGAATCCTTGGCACTGTTTGGCTGGGATTTGCAGAGCCCTTGAATTTGGGATGCAGTCTCTGGTCTGTTGCAAACCCTGGGGTGGCCTCCGCAGGGATTCTGGTAGCCCAGAGAGCTGCCCTTTGCTCCTAGCACTTGAAGACCCAAGAAAAGCATCAGGCCTCAGTTTTGGTCCCCTGTGGGGAGTCTGGCCTGGCCCTCAGAGCTGCAAAGGTCTTTGGGTTCCGGGCGGTGGCTCAGCTCTGTACCACCTGGAGAGGTAGTTTGGTGCTTGATGGGAGGGACAGGATGGGAAGTGGGACTCAGGAATGAGGTGAGTCAGGCTGGCAGGACATTAGCGGGTGCCAGAGACCCGCAGACAGGGAAAGCTGGTTCCTGATACTTCAAACATGGGGCCAGGGAAGCTGATGGGCATGGTGGGGTGCATCAGAGTGGCAGCACCCACATTTGGCAAGAATGGCTGCACTGTGGCTTTCCTGGCATGCCTTTAGGTAAAGAACAGCAGAAGCTTATTTGTGGATGCCCCTAATTTCCAGCATGAGAGGCTCCCATGGTTTCAGACTGGGCTGGCCTCCTACAGTGACTGGCTGACGGCTGCTGCCTTTGAAGGCAGGGCCAGGACTGGACAGAGTGTCCAAGAATAAGCCTGATCCTTGGCAACCACTAATATGGCCACTAAGATCTTGGACCACATCCTAGACCTCTTCTGCCTCAAGCCCTGCTAAGGGTGCAGGAGGCTTGGGGTCCATGGTCTCCCTGCAGCATTGACTCCTAGGTCTGGTAGATGGATCATCTTTTCCAGCCCCTGGGCACAGGCAACAGAGGTACAGGGTTGCAGAGGTACAAACCAGGGGACCGTGTGATCTGGGAAGCCAATGCGCCATCTGTAGTGGGAGCAGGTCAGAGCTGCCTGCTGGGGCTCCTGTCACTGTCGTGGTTAATGCTGGTGATTACCATGGTTACCCGAGGCCGGAAGCTCTGACAGTCACAGGCAGAGCAGAAGAAGGATGTCCTCTCCCTGCTTTGAGCCACATGGCTGCCTCTGCCTCCTTGGGAAGGATTCTCCTGGCAAATACAAGAGCCTGGACCAGAGCGGTTATACCGCTGGGGTTCAGCCAACTCATGCATCAACAATCACCCAGACTACGGGCCTCTGGGGGGCCTGTCCTGAGCACATTCAGGGGCAGGGAGGCAGAGGGGGCATCTGGCCCCTGTCCTGTTTGCCCTGTCTTGGGAGGACAGAGAAGGAGGAAGAGATGCTGGTTGGGTCCTCAGGGAGCTCAGTCAGAGGAGGGGAGCAGTTAGAAGGATAGGTGGGGAGTCCAGCATGGGCTTTAGAGGGTCCAGGAGTGATTTTCTGCGCCTGCGCTCCAGTGCTAGCTCTGTGCTGTGCTTGTGCCCTCTCCAAACAGCGCGCTGGCAGGGCCGGCAGGACACCTGCTTTGCCGGTGGTTATGTGCTCAAGCTCCTTCTGGGTCCTGGTTTCCCCATCTGCAAAATGGGATTAATGATTACTCATCCCCACCTACCACAAGTCTGTGGGGAGGTTTTCTTCAATGAATAATTTTGTGCACTCAGGTGAGACAACAGATTTCAAGTCTTTGGAGAAAAGGCCTTATTTATTATTATCATCAACTCATTGAGCAGAAATTTCGTTTATCTCCTTTGCTGCCTCTCCAGTGCTACATGAACTGAGAACCGTATTACCTTGGTGAGATGACGGGTCCCCACTCAGCTGCCCAAATCCTAGCCCTGGGAATTCTTGGGGGCCTGTGGAGGCTGGGTAGCACTTCCTCTGAGCTTGGAAGTGATACCAGGACCAAGAGAGGGACAGGAGGTTCAGGTCCGAATATGGTAGCAGAAGTCCGAAGGTTCTCAAACAGGGTGCCTAGCCTGGGGTCTGAGAGCTGGGGAGAAAGAGGCAGGAGCAGGTGGGTGGAGGAGGCCTGCTTTGAAGCTTTCTCTTTGGTTCATTATTATTATATGTTCACTTTAAAAATGAGAAAATACAGATAAGCAGAAGAAAGAGAATGAAGCAATTAAATCACTTATATTAAATTAAATTCTCATTCTCAGTTCCGGTAAAGTGTCTAACATAGAAAGGCCTCATAAGTGTCTGAGGGAGTGAATGAACACAGAATGACTGTAAACTGTCTGACAAATACCTGCCAGTCTTTTTTTTTTTATTAAGATTTTACTTTTTCAGAGAAGTTTCAGGTTCATAGAAATACTGACAGAAGGAACAGAGAATTCCCAAATGCCCTCTGTCCCCACACATGCACAGCCTCTCCCATTATCAACATCCCCCACCAGAGTGGGACATTTATTACAACCGAGGAACCTGCACTGACACGGCATAAACATCCAGAGCCCATGGTTTATGTTATGGTTCACCCTCGGTGGTGTGCGTCCATGGTATTGCACAAATGTATGATGACATGCCTCCACCATTATAGTATCAAATGGAGTATTCTTCATGGCCCCCAAAATCTTCTGTACTCTGTGTATTAGACATTTTCCCCTCTATATATGCACATCTAAATACCTCCCCCCCATCATATTATCATATAATATGGTTTTCAAAGTAGGGTTATACTCTAAGAATGAAGCAGCCCAGTTTGAAAAAGACACATGCACCCCTATGTTTATCGCAGCACTATTTACAATAGCCAAGAAATGGAAGCAACCTAAGTGTCAATCAGTAGATGAATGGGTAAAGAAAATGTGGTACATATACACAATGGAATATTATTCAGCTGTAAGAAGAAAACAAATTTTACCATTTGCAACAACATGGATGGAGCTAGAGGGTATTATGCTCAGTGAAATAAGCCAGGCGAAGAAAGACAAGTACCAAATGATTTCACTCATCTGTGGAGTATAAGAACAAAGGAAAAACTGAAGGAAGAAAACAGCAGCAGATCCACAGAACCCAAGAATGGACTAACAGTTACCAAAGGGAAAGGGATTGGGGAAGATGGGTGGGAAGGGAGGGATAAGGGGGAAAAAGGGCTATTACAATTAGCACACATAATGGAGTGGGGTGGGGGTGGGGTGGGGGGATACGGGGAAGGCAGTATAACACAGAGAAGACAAGTAGTGATTCTATAACATCCTTCTATGCTGATGGACAGTGACTGCAATGGGGGGTATGTGGTGGGGACTTGATAATGGGGGGAGTCTGGTAGCCATAGTGTTGCTCATGTAATTGTATTTAGTCATAGCAAAAAAAAAAAAGTAGGGTTATACTATACACATTGGTTTGAAACTAATTTTCCCTCTGAAAAATGAAGTGGGGAGAGTAAGTTTGGAACACTTCCTTCTCAATAATTTGGATTTGATCCCTGAAGTCTTTGTGTTATTTCTCATATTATCTCTTCTTCATAGCATGTATTTCATTTTTCTTATTTTTGGGTCTCTTATTTCTTATCTGTCTCTCCAACTAGCCTCCAAGAGAGCCAGGACCATGTATGTCAATTTTGTTTACCACCTGCAGCACCTAGCAGGGTTCAGGGCATATAAATGCTCCATAAATAGGTGATTGATGAACAGTTTAGCAGCACATGTAAGAATGTCTTGATTCTAGGTGACTTTAAGCTCAACCTGAGTAAGACATATGGCTTGTCAGTCTCCGCTGATGCTTGCTCGGAATGAGGGGGGATGAGCCCACCCTGTTTACACAACTGTTGTGGCTGTGGAGCTCAGGGCACAGTTCTGGGTTTACAACATAAGCAGTGTATTAACAAAATGTCATATGCCTGGAGGAAATCGTGATTTGAAACCACGGGCCTTGATGAAAAGAAACTCAGGGCCTTTCATCTGGAGGAGGGAAGGCTTAGGGATAGCTAAGAGCTGCCCACAGATTATCTGAGGCATTGCCATGTTGTGTAAGGAGAGAACTCCTTTTGTGTGCTTTGAGTGGGTTGCCTTGAAGGAGTTGATCGTCTCATCACTGGAGATGTTGCTAGAAGCTTCCCTTGGTGAGTGTGTAGGACTGAATATACGACATCTGAAGTTTCTTTGAATTGTCCACACATCTAAACATGATTTTGAAATGTCTTTGCTGGGCAGCTCCAACCGGCCTGGAACAGGTAGGGAGAACAAACAATTCCTATTCACAGGACTGATCGCTTCTCTGAAGCAGTTCTCCCTGGCCCTGTGACTGTGTGTGTGTGTATGTCAGTGTGATTTGTGGTAGATTGGGTTACTCTTGAACCCTCACTCTCTTCCTCCTCAGGACAGTGTGTACTTATTTGTATTTCGGGTGTGGCCATGTACCCAGGGTACAGAAGTGAGCATGTGCCGAGGCCTTGGGTGTTTGTGTCTGCCCTCTGTTGCTCCCGCCTCCCCATGACATATTTCTACCCTGGTTAGCTACAGTTCCAGAATGAAGAGGCCTATGGAGGGCAGGCCTAACCAAGTCCATCCAACCTGCAGACGCATTACTGAGAAGAAACAAACGTCTCTTGTTGTAAGCCATTGAGATTTGGAGATTGTTACACAGCATTATCACAGCAAAACCTGACTGACTGTTCATTGTATTCACCACCTGAAGCCACTCCCACACAGGCCTTTTTGCAGAGGGCTTCGGGGCTTCGGTGCTTGCTCTCTTGCATATCATTGAGGAATCAAGGTTTAGGAAACAGTTTTTTCCACCTCCAGACTCCTTTCCATGGCCTCTTCCTGGAGTGTGTATCTCCTTCATTAATAGGACAACTAACCACATTTACAAAATTCCAACCCATTCCCAACAAGACCTGTCTACAAGCTCTTAGAACTGATGGTCCCTGACGAGGGCTATTCCTGTTGTGGGAGGACCTCAGCTTTACAGGGAGGACTGAGAGGACAGAGCTCAGAAGACAGAGGGGCCTCTGAAGCTGCAGCAGGAGAAGACACAGCAGGCAGGGGCCTCTGGAAAGATCCGAAGAGGGAAGTGGCTGAGCGCTCATGCCTTATCAGGATAGCGCAGACCCAAACCAGGATGTTTTCTGTGATGGCAGGTAAGCAGCTCCTTAAACCTCTACCTTCGACCTACCCAACACAGGCATGCTGAAGTGGCTTTTAAAATGCCTTTGACTCTTATCTCTTTTGCATCACCCTCTGAAATGAAATCTCAAATGCTTTAGCAGAGTTTGATGCGAAGAACAGTAAGCAGATCGAGGTTGAGGCAGAAACAGAACAGAAGGAGTCAAAAGCCCTGGAGAAAAGCATGAATGGGCTTGGAGAGGACAAATAAAATAGCAGAGACATTTATACGGGCCTCCCCTACCACTCAGAACAAAACAATTATGAGATAAGAGAGGCACGGATGGGAGGAAATTCTTTCATTTTTCACATTGCAAGCTAGAGAGATCCAATAGCCTGTTTATGAAGAACAATAAAGAAGATACATGAACTCAGTAAAGAGGTTGTTACAAATATATTGGGTGGTTTTGAAAGGCCAGGGTTTTCTCCCCCCTTTTGGATAAAGCTGTCAGCTAAGTATTAAAAGATTTTTTTTTTTTGCTTTTACTTTTTTTTTCTAAAAGCAATAACTGGCACCAGCAGTTTGTTACAATTGGCAGAAAGAGTTATCACTTTTATTTAGGATTTGGAAATGCAATCAAAGAGGGGCAGATTGGAGTTTGAATTAAATGAAGCTTAAACAAGCAAAAAGAAAAATCTCCACTGGTCTTTTAAACAAACAAACACAAAAATTACAGCTCCTGGTTGTTAATTTGAGCTATAAAAAATTTGACACTCATATTGATAAAATGGTGCCAAGCAGAATGGCTGCTACTTTTTTGTGTTAAGTACTGAATGTTCTGATCATTTTTAAACATAAAAATACCCATTGTTTTTGGAAACTCTTCGGTAGGACCTGACTAACTTATCGTATGGAAAATCACAACAGATTCATTCTGCTGGTGTAGAGAAAATAATTTCTTCCTAGGATAATTTAAAGAGACCATGAAGTTGGGAGGAACAGTTCTGTTCAGTTACTTGTTTTCACATTCGTTGTGTTTTGTCATTCCTGAATATTAAATCGCTCCCCTAAGTTGTGCAAAAACCCTGCCCGTGACTTGCCTTCACATTATTTCAATTCTTATTTGATTCATCCTGATACACAAAGTCTTCATATTACCTAGTAACTTCCTTACCTAGATCATAGCTCTAAGAATCAGAATAGTAGCCAAAAGTTCCCCTAAGAAGATAAATGTCACAAAGGTTTATATCTTGGGCATTTTACCCACAGGTCTCTGTACTCATTCAAGATTCTTAAATTCCAGCAAGAACAGTAGTCTTGTTTTAAAGCCTAGAGTGAATTATAAGTGAAGAGATGTCCTTCTATGGGTAGGAATAGTAACCACCAGAAGTGACAGCAGACAGCCTGGTAATAAGAGACAGGAAAACTGCAAAACAGAAACAAGGCCACAGAACTCAGTAGTTTGGCATGTTTTAGTAACGGGGTGATAGTTAATGTTATGTGTCATCTTGATGGGCCACTGGAGGCCTAGATATTTGGTGAAACATTATTCTGAGTGTATTCTGGGGATGCGAATGTTTTCGGATAAGGTTAACGTTTGAATTGGTAGACTAGAGAAAGCAGATTGTGTTCCCCAGTGGGGACAGGTTGCATCCAATCAGTTGAAGGTCTGAATAGGACAAAAAAGACTGACCCTCCTGTGAAGAAAAAGGGAATCTTTTCTTCCTGACTGGCCTTGAAATGGGACATTGGCCTTCTCCTGTTTTAGGACTCAGGCTTGAACTCAGACTAGAATTTACACCATTGGCTCTCCTGGATTTCTTGCTTGTGGACCTACAGGTCTTGGGACTTCTCAGCCTCCATAACTTGATGAGCCAATCCTTATATTTCTTATAGTATCTCTATCTTTATCTCTACCTCTCTCTCTCTCTCTCTCTATCACCCTATGGGTTCTGCATGTCTGGAGAACCCAGACTAATACACCAAGCCTTTCCGTGGTCTTGGGGTTCCATGTGACTGAACTGACGGTGCTCACCCTGTATCATCAGGGAAGGTACAGGGCTTCCCTTCCTTGTCACTCAAATCTCAGATCAGCTGTCTCCTCCCTTGGACTCTGCCCAGGAAGGGGATCCATGTCTATTTTTCATGCTCAGGGCTGTGCCTAACTGCCTGCTGCAGATTCTGGGTATCACTCCAGCATCTAGAATACAAGCTCCAAGGGACCTTGAGTGACTTGTCTTTTGCCATCTCCCTGTAACCACACACAGTGAGTTGTCGTCTACAGACACCCACTGAATGACTGAATGTTCTCCATACTATTTCACAGTAGTATTGAATAGACATAGTTGAACAGTTTTTGAATAGCTAAAGTTTTAAAAAATGTTAATGTCTAGAAAGAAAATTCTTAGGCTTGGTAAACATGCTTACTTTATCCCTCGACACCCCCTTCCTCAGGCCTCTCCCAGCCCACCCATTTCCCTCTAGTATGAAATGGTGCACACAGGCACATTCAACCATAGCAAAAGGTAGTACAAGGAAACAATGCAAATTTAATCTTATTTAGTCAATGAAACAATGCTACAATAAGAGGAAAATTCCTTTTTCATAATTTTTATAGAAACACTGGATATGCAAATCTTGAAGTATATGTTGGCTTGGAGTCAGAGCTGCAGTTGAATTCTGCTTCTTTCAGCTAATAGCTTTGTAACCCTGGGCAAGTCCCTTAAACTCTGTAGGTCTCAGTTTCTTCAGCTAATAAATAGGAAAAAATGCCGGGTGACTGTGAGGATTGTAGTCAATGATGTGTGTAAATTATCTTGTGCCTTACCTGGCACCTAATAAATGTTCAATAAATTTTAATTCCCTTTCTCCCTTCTCCTTTCTCCAATTCAATCCAGTATTATGATAGATGTGTTTCCTGTTCAGTGTAAAGCTTTTTAAAGTGCATATAAATCAATTAAATAGGGCAATGCAGTAATTGATCACACAACGTTTATTTAAGAGATCCAGGGGAGAGGGGGAGAAGATTAGGGGCTTGTGGAAACCTCTAGAGAGATCCTAGGAGGGGGAAAGCTCAGATGGGGAATCCTGTGACGTGGTGTGTGCATCCCTTGCTGTAAATTCTGTGAGAAAGGACAAGGTGGGGGTGCTGGGCTGTGATTGGGAATATATGAGCCAGAAGAATGATTGTAAGTGGTCCGGGTTGCCGGGCATGTCACCATAGGAAAAGGCAGCATGCTCAGAGGAGTCACTGAAACGACCATCAGACCTGCCTTCTAAGTGCAAGGCTTGTGAATGGGTGGGTCATCTCCTCAATGAGTACAGAAGATAAACACAGATAAAACTTTCTCACCACTTGCCTGCTATGAAGAGGAAGGCACGTTGGCAGGCAGGCACCTTTCCCCTCTGGCTGTTTCAGAGAACACACCTGGAGGGCAGGATCCCCAGGCTTTATTTGGATAACTTTGGGGAATGCCATTACTGGAGGGTGGGAGTGGAGTGTGTCTTGGACAGGGTGGAAAAGGATCGGGGTTTGAGGAGGGCTCATTCAGTGGCCAAGGAATGACCTCAAAGGGAATCAGATTATAGGCAACCCTAAGAAAACCCTAGATCATTCTTTTCCCTGGGGGAGACTAGGGGGAATTCTCACCCAGTTTCTTACTTCTCTGTACCCTGGCTGACCCATGTTTTAGAGAAGGCATTCGTCAAAATAAGTCACCTAATAATGTGACATTGTCTCGGCCATCTTTCAAGATCAGGTTCAAGGACTTTTCCTTCATGAAGCATTCTTGCCAGCTCTGTCCTGTGCTCCTCCTGGGGGTGAGGCAGGAGCTGTTGTGAGAGGGGAGGACTACTTCTGTGGAGTGTGTGAGTGTTGTGAGATGCTTCTCCCTGGTTTCTTGCATTTATGCACATCTTGGGAGCAGAGGCCCTGATGGCCTTTGTTCTAGACTGTTTTCTGGGATATTTGTATAGCAAGTCAGTCCCTCTGTGGAAGAGAGCAGTGGCAGGTATTTTTACTGTCCAGTATAGTGAAGATAATGTCTCCTTCCAGGACAAAAGTCAGGCAGGCTATGCCCCTTTTAAAAGGTTCAGGTTTCTTAAGCTTGGATTTTGTCAGCTATGAAGTAAACACACTGGTGGGCAGCATCCACCTCCTCCGCCCCCCAACCCGCCCTGCGTTGCCCCTGGGGACTTGTGCAAAGGTGAGGAACCAGTGCAAAGGTGATGCTCATGCTGCTTGCTGGGCCATGAGGAATCAAGTGCTTTGTTTCTGACCCAGGGGTCTCATGCCCTGTACCCAATCCATGAAACTGTGGCAGCTAACTTGTTAGCATGCAATAGGATAAAATCTGGGACCCTCCACAGCTCTTGTTAGTGAACTTCTTACAAGGGAGGCCAGTGACCATCCAAGGCTGGGGCAAGACTGTGTCTACTCATAGGAGGCCAGTGTCATGTCCAGTAACAATGTGGACAGCACTTTCAGTCAGCTGGTTTCCTTTGTCTTTCCTGGCCTCTCTTGCACCTCCTCCAGTTAAGATTTTCTGCATCTCTGGGCCTTGTGAGATGACTGGAGGACCCATTCCACTTTCTCTGGGAAAGGATCTCTGGGCTCTAACAAGCTCTGATGTCTTCTGTTCTATCAGGAGCAGCTCACGTCAAGGCTTCTGGGCCTAATGCCTCCGTCTTGCACTCTGTTGTGGCCCTCTCCTTTCCCCTGCAGGTGTGGCCTGGATCCTCTTCTCCTTCTAATCTAGTTTTCAGTGGTCCACCTGCCCACATGCCTGGCAGCACCTCTTGCTTCATAATTTTTGTTTTGGTAATTTCCACCCTTTGGGAGAGAAGAATGTTCCAGGGATGCCAGCATGGAGTGAAGACTTTCTGGAGAATCTTGTTGATGTGAAGCATGTCCACAGTTCTCCCTGGTCTCTTCACGGCCTGCCTGTGACATGAATGCCTGTCTTTAGTGTCAACTAGACCAGGAGCCTTTGCCAGGCAGGGCCTGGGCCTACTTATTCTGTGTACCCCTGGCTGGCCCTCCCTTTCCACCACCTGGTACTTCCCACTGTACATGACACCCCTAGGGGTGCATAGTGGCTCAGAGGAAGAAGTGAAATGGAACCAGATCCAGAGCCATTCTGCAGTAGGCAGCTGGTGTCCCTCACAATTCCTTCTCTATTTGTACTCTACATCTTTATTCTTCTAACTATGTCATGTTGTAGTAATTGGCCCCTCCTATTGGAAAATACTATTCCTATAATCATGATAAAGACATAAACCAACTAGCCTTGACTGAACATGCCCAGCTGTGGATCTGCTTATGTTCACGCTGAATAGAGCTTAGAGATCACCTCTTAGGGGAACATGGGAGGAAGTGCAAGGAGACAACCCCCATGGTGGCAGTGAGGTACAAGGGAGTGCAGAGAGAAGATACAGCAGACTGGGGCAGTCAGGAGAGGATGCCCAGGAGAAGGAGGTTTGTGCTGGGTGCACCAAACCCTCAGTATTTGCCTGTAGTAGACTGGAAATCCCAGAATTTGGTTCAATATTTACTTCTTTAGGGTTGCGAGACATAAGGTAGCCTTGTATGGATCTGCTTGCACCCCTCTCAGTGTCTGAAAATATATTTTTGGGTCTCTCCCTCTCCTAGTCCCTTCCTTGATTATTTCAAAGGGCAGACAATTGCATTTGATCAGTTTTTTCACAGAGGCATGCATTTCACCTCTTTTAGGAGATAAAATATCCTCTCTCCTGAATGGATGAATATAATGGATTAAGAAATTGAATGATTCTTTCAGCCTTGACTATTCTTGGTTCGCTTTTGGTATTCATCCATCCATCCATCTACTCATCCATCCATCCACCCATCCATCCATCCATCCATCCATCCATCTAACTCAGTGCATTTCACTCAATGATCTCCACTCTGCTGGACTCTGTGCCAGGTCTTGTGCTGGATGCTGGTCCATAGTGTCAACAGAACATGCATGTCCCTGCTCTCAGGGCAGCTGTAAGCTAATAAGGGAACAAAATGAGCAATAAATGCAAATGGCTACCATGGTCCTCAGGAAAAAAGCAGGGTGCTCTGAGAGTGGAGAATAGAGGGGCCTGTCTTAAGTTGGGTGGCCAAAGATAGCTTGGCGACTTCCCTGCAGAGTCCTAAAAAGTAGATCTAACTGGGTGATGAGGAGAAGAAGCACTCTGGGCAGAATGTAGCACGGTGGGCACTGCAGTGCAGGGATACAATGAGAGGAATAGTGAGGAGAGCAGTATGTAAAATAAAAATAAAACCTCACATCAACGAACTAAACAGACCAAGAATTCTGTAATCTTGAGAGGACCTGGGAAATGGGTCTGATGTGAGTGTTTCTGTTTGACAGATGCACTGAGTTTCTTGCTCTCTAGCTGGCCCCAACAGTGGCCGCCCTTGTAAGGTGAAGGAAGGCACAGGGCTGTGAGACTGGACAGTGGGAAATCACAGCTGGTTTTCCAGGCCTCCAGGGACTATGGAGTTTTCATCTTGTACCTCTTTTTCTACAATGTATGTTTTTGCAAATGCTTGCCTAACTGGACTCTCTGGACTCACCTACCCCTGGCTGTCTTGGACTAAGATGGCACGTACTGTGGAGTTGATGCTGAATTCCGGCTGCAGACTTCAGAGACCAGGACACCTATAACAAAGGGCAGAGGGCAGAGGCACCTGTCCTGAAGGTCAGAGGCCATGGCACATGGCATGCTATAGCTTTCTGCACTATGATCAAGAGAAGCTCGTTTAACTTTTTCTAAAATTTTCCTGAGTTAGTGAGATGCCAGGGAGATGCTCATCTGTCAGTTTTGACAATGTAACAGAGTGTACATTATTTATGCAAAAAATAGTCTGTACCAAAGACAAGAAGCCAATGGCAGCACCCAGGAAGACTTAAGCATCCTCCAGGCCCCCTTCCCTCAGAGGTGATCGCCAAAGTAATTTTCTGTCACGCTTCACTAAACTAGAGCACATCATACACACGAGCAGCCTTTGCAGCCCAATGACATCTCTCAGGCCCTGTCTCAATGTCCCCTGGGCAGTCCATTGACGTATCCTGCCTCAGTGGGCCGTTTTGAGCATGGTGGAGTCCAGAAACAAGGGTGGCCCTTGGCTCAGCACCTAGGAAAATCATGGTCTCCAATTCAAGGTTTAATATACCCATCTCTGCATAGCTAGGGGAGGAGCAAAGAGGATGCAGACAGGGAAAATCGGGCACCTGAGTCCACTTCTTCCCTCTATCAAGGCCATGGCCATAACAGCTGCCATTTACTGAGGGCCTACTGTGTGTCAGCTCTGTGCTGAGTACTTTGTCCCAACGATCTCATGTGGTTTTCACACCAATCCTCAGCAGCAGGTACTGCTAGCATGAGAGGAAATGGAGGCTTCTCAAGGACTCAGAGAAGAATTAGTCCCTTTTGCATGCATATCAGAGTAAGGGAACAGATCTGAGTCTGCGAGCTGTGGGTTGGTTATGATTTTCCTCACGGTCTCAAATTTGGGAGCAAGACAAGGTGGTAAGGATGGTTTCCAGGGGGAGAGAGGCCAACTGAAGAGTTCCAAATGGTTCTTGCACATTTTTTGAAAGGTTGATGAAGGCACTTTTAAATTTAGCCACACCATCCCCAAATCCCTGCAGCGTGTTTCGGATGTAGAAAGTGGGACAGAGAAGCTTCAGTTTCAGTTTATGTGGGGCAAGACTAGTTTAGGCAAGCTGCCCTAGCCCTGAAACTGCAAAGGATGCTGAGCAACACACAGTAGGCACTTTATTGTTTATTTTTTTATATATAATTACTTTGGAATTACTTTGCGTTCACTCGGGGATGTGCACCTGCCCCCGTGTGTGTGTTTTTGAGGGCAGCAGCAGCTCCCCCCTTGGTCTCAGTCATGCAGCCGCTCACAGTATCTCACGTGATCCCTTTATACGGGTGTTTGTGATCTGGAACCAACAGGGGCGAGGAGTGGATCCACTCTTCAGAAGGGACCTGTCTGATTTACTCAGGGGCTGGGACCATCTGTCTGGGGCCCTGGGCACCGGGGCCAGGCCTGGAGTTTGAGGCAGGGCAACTTGGCTGAAGATCTGAGCATGTGTAGCTGAGGGCTGCAAGGGAGCCTGACCTGCAGTTCCTTATTCATGATGGTTTTGGACAGAAAAGGTGGAAGGGGGGCCCATTGGTGGCTGTGCGGGGGAAACCCAGTGTTCATGTTTCCCCTTCTCCAGGAGTGAGCTTGTTTGAGAGAGCAGGAGGGCCAGGCTGGCTTCCTTCAGAGGCCAGATCTGCCTTCGCCCTGCATTTGTCTGCAGCTGCAGGTCTTGGCCTGATTGAAACTGACTTTCCCCCAGGCGCTCAGCGCAGGCCTATTAGGCTGACAGCCTGCAATGTGCTGGGAGAGGCCCTGAGTTAGCACCACACCCAGGTAGGCCTCTCTCTGCCCTCCTGGGCTGCATCACAGATGCTCCCTGATGCCTGCACGTGCTGGGGCCCATGCCAGGCTGAGCAGGGGCTGCCTGGAGAACAGGACCAAGACAAAGGACTGCCCTCGGTGCCCTCAGAATCCAGGGGGGAGGCCTGCCCCAGCCCCAGCTGACTGATTCCAAGCAGAGTCTCTCTAGTAAGTGGAAGTCCTCCGGGTGGGTCCCAGGGCAGCTGAGCTCTTAGCGCCAGTCCTGCCTGCCCCAGGCTAGACTGGAGAGTTCACCTTGGGCTTCAGATCAAGGATTCCCAGGTGCCGTAGGCTTACTCTTCTCAGGCTGTCATCAGCCTTCATTAATCACCACTGGACACTCTTGCCAGACTCGAGGACAAGACTGGCAGGGAGTCAGAAGACCTGCATTCTAGACCTGGCCTTGCTGTCAGCCAGCTGCTTGGTCTTGAACAAGTCTTTCTGGGCCTCAGCATCCCTGTCTGTAAGTGAGAGGATTGGTCTATAAGATTTCAAGAGTTCTTTTCTCTTTGATGTTCCAGTTCCTTCTCACCCCCCAACCCCTCTCCTGGCCCTGCTCCTAGAACCCAGCAAGGAATCGATCACACATCTGGTGCTTGATAGATGCTCACTGGCCAGCACAATGCTCTGTAGCCTGGAACCCTGAGTGCACATGGTCTCTAAGCCTCCTTTCTTCCTCCAGAAGATGGGGGACTGTAGGGCACGCCCCCCTCTGCTGGAGAACTGACCACGCCAGTGTGTGGGGCTTGCACTCAGTCCCTCACTTAAAGGACACCTACTGTGTCTGTGGCCCTGGGCTGGTTGGACTGTGAATGCAGAGATGAATGAGGCACCATCTCTCTATTCACCGTCTCTGGCTGGCCCAGGAAGAAGGCGCAGGCTTTGGTTATGTGAGCAGTCTTGTAGAGACCGCCATAGCTTCACACTCAGCTCAGGTGACATTTACATCCTGGGGCATCCCAACGGTGCCCTCTCCTCCAGAACACAAGTTCAAGGTCTTTGCTAGGGCTTCGGCCAGGAGCAGGTAATTGCATCAGACCTGTTACTCAAAGCATCATCCGCACCCTCTGGGAACTTGTTAGAAATGCAGGGTTTTGTCCCCCATCCCAGAACTACCGAATCAGAATCTGCATTTTAACAGGAACCCATAGGAAAGTTTGGGAAGCCCCAGCATGGACCATTCTCCCCAGGCGTGAGGCTCAGGGCTCCAAGAACCGGTGGCCATTGTTAGCCTTTCAGGTGGTTCTTGCTGAGGCCTGCAGGTGAGGGATTTATGTCTCCCGCTCCACCGAGCCAGTGTTGTGTTGACTCCCTGGGTGTCTGTCTTGCTGAGAATGGCTCACAAAGAACCACCCTTCTCTTTGGACCCTTACACTTACTTAGTGGCAGAAAGGCTTCCAAGATTTCAAACTGGACAAATTAAAAAAATCCTAGAGACTCTTCCCAAAGAAACACAGCTCAGTCTTTCCTTTGTAAATGCACACACTCACTCACTCAGAGAAAGAGAGAGAAACAATTAGGAAAGCTTTTTAAAAAGGGATTGCCTATCTCATAGGTTCTTAACCAGGGTCTGCGAGACTAGGGCTTCCAGTGGAGTCTATGAGTCCCTGAATTAATATATGGAATGTGTGTCTGTGTGCATTTTCCTGGTGAGAGACGGGCTACATGCTTTTCCAGGTTCTTGAAGGAGTCTGTGCCCTAAAACGGTCAAAGAACCCTGGGTTCTGGTCCAAGTTCATTTCTTGGGATTTAACATCTTGCTGTTTGGAGACAAATAAGGGACAGACAAAAGGGCTCTTTACGAAAACAACTTCTGTGCTGCCGATTAGGCGTGGCTTTTCTTTCCTCTCTCTGCTCTTCTAAATTTCTCTTTGTTCTTCCTATTATCTCCATCAAGGGCTGTTTTCAGGGCTGATTGGAAACGTAGAGTGGGCCTGGCAGCATGGCAATAGGAGGGCACGTTTGCCAGGAAAAGCATGGGCTCTAGTTGAGAGCAAAGGCAATTAGCCCTCAGAATTGGTCCATGTTCCTTCCTTCCCTTCTTTTTAAACAAGAGAACCCACAAAACCATTTCTAGAAAATGGCAAGGAGCAGATTAGAACCTGCAATTCCCTTGTCCCTGCCCAAATGGGTGTTCTGGGACAGGCGCCATGTCACCATGTTCTGGACTGACCGGGTGCTCTGCTCTTGGGGTCTGATCTTCTATTCATCCTCTGAGGGCACTGCTGCACTGTGGGTGGGCGGCACATCGGGGATAAATCTACACCCTGCGGCTGCGAGGCCAGCCCCACTGGGAAGACGTGATCCCACTGCTCACAACACTTTCCCCCCAATCCCTGTACCTTTCAGCCATGGGGCTGCAGAGGGACACTCAAGACATTGATATGCTGCAGCTAGAAGCACCTCCAAGCACGCCGGCCTGGCTCTTGCTCCCCAGTTTCTGACCCTGTGCTGGCCTGATCTCTTGTTTCTGGATGCAGGTGGCTGGCTCCTTGATCTGGAAAGCAAAAACGACTGCCACATTCATTTCTCTCCACCTTTCCACTCTTCAAATCTTCCTGGTCACTTCTGATAGCCAGTCCCCCTAACCCAACCCCAGCTTCTTGCTAGGCCTTGCTCATTGCAAAGGGAGATTGGGCGAACACAGATTCTTTGCTTCAGCCAATCAGATTTACTTACCACCCCCAGGGGCTCATACCTGTGATCCCCACCTCTGCAGCTTGGCTAACACATTTGCCACCTTCTGGAACTTTCTATTTGATCAAATTATAGCCCTTCCAAATCCTGATTCCCCAATAATTTTAGCATTTCCCATCTGGGATGTATTTGGCCAATCTCCTTTGGGGTCTGGATTCTTCTTTTGCCTGCCTGGGGGCCCTCTAGCCTGACCCTCTCTGTGGGCTGGGAGCTCATTCACTGGACCCAGCCTATTCCGTCACTGGGCTCTTAGCAATGTCTTCTGTATGCTGAGCTGAAATCTGCCTCAGAGTCTTCACTCAGCCGGCACATGTCTCTGGGATTGCATGGTGGATAGAAGCACAGGCTTTGGAATAAACAGACTGGAGTTTAAATTTAAGCTCCTAAATTTGCTAGCTGTGTGACCTCAGGAAAATCACTTAACCTCTCTAAACATGCATTTTCTCACTGCAAACTGGAACTAATAATAATACCTATTTCAGTAGGTTGTTGTGAAGATTAAAGATCTTTGAGGCACAAAGTGGGCATGGGTTCCAGGAATAGTAGCTCTTGTTGTAATTTTACTTTTTGCCTCCCTTAAACATCTTATTTGGCCTTAAATTGCTCTCATTTCATCTAATTTTTCAGGTGTGTGGCTGATCCACTCGATTGCATTGAGCCCTTAGAGGGCAGGGTGATATCTTCATCTCTGCCCCCACCCCACTGTTCTTAGCAGGACAGGTAGCCCCATACATCCTGGTTAGTGGGTGGTGGATGGATGCAAACCATTCAGAGAACACTTGTTCTATACATATTTGAATTATAGAAAACTTGTAAATAGTTCAGATTCAATGTTGATTAACCAAGCTTGTCAGGTTTGTACTCAGTGGGACAGTGATTATTCCCCAAACCCCTCTTCTCTCTCCACATGGCCCTGAAGGAACACAAAAGTAGGGCCCAGTGCCCTGAAGGAGCTGTCCTGAAGAGCATTGCTTCCAAAGTTGTGGCATCCATCCAGGAGGCAGCCTGGCAGTGGGCGATGGCACTGCCAGTCTGAGTCTGAGGACTGCGGCATGCAGCCAGCCCCTCCCTGGAGTGCGCACGGGGAGACCCGGAGCTGTGCGGAGGTGATGCTGGGCGCAGGGTTGTGTAGAGCATTGCTCATGGCGGCATCACCAGACCACATGGACTCCCATCAGAAGAAGGCGCAGGGAGCCGAGGGCCCACATCCCGATCAGTTCCCGTGGTGAGAGGAGCTCCTCTTTTATGGTACCATGTTTTGTGTGGAGCATCTCCAAGGTGACTTCCCGACTGCCAAGACACACTGAAAACCAGACTCCAGGGGGAAGCTGCCTGGACCATGGTGCCTGCCCATTACCTCTCCTTCTGCCTGTTTTTTTCCCAGGCCCCGGCCTGGCTCTAACACCTGAAATACCTGTGAGATCCTCCGATGCTGAGGTTTACTGGCATCTGAACCTCTGGATGTGAGCTCCCCAAAGGATAGAGGCTGTGGTTTTACTTCCATGGGATCAAGGCAGACTGTGGGGATGAAGAAAGTATGGAGATGAAGGACTGAGTGCTTTAACGAAGAGAATGGATCTTTCCTAGTTTACATGCCACCTAGATCTCTTGCAGGGAGTTGGTTTATATTCAATGAAAACATTTTATTTTATTTATTTATTGCAAAGAAAATTGGACTGAGGAACATTAAAGGTCAGAAAGCAGAACTCACAGCAAGACACGGCTTTGGGCAAGCACTGCTCCCAAACCAAGGGGAAGGCAGCACGTGACACATGGCTCCCCCGGGGTCCTGAATGCCACGTCTCAACTCCTTTCACGGGACCGCCTAGAAGGAAAAGGGAAACACAACTCAAACTGGGCAGTGGTCCAGGGGAAGCGGCTGTGTCCATCGGCCTCTCCTGGTACACCCATGCCTGGGGAGAGGCTGCTCCCCTGGGCCTTTGTGGTGGGGGGCCGGGGAACGCCCTTCCACCCCCCAACTAAAGGGCAGCGGTCAACGGGGCAGCCTGAGTCACAGCCAGTGTCCATCCTCCAAGCCTGGGGTATTGCTTCAGGCCCCAGAACTCACCTCGTGTCAAGGGAGATTTATTAAGATGGTGCCCCCTCAGAGTGGGCCTGAAGTGATGGGAGATCATTGGTAGGATTCCAGGGAGGCTAGACTTGGTCAGAGGTCATGCAAAGCAGACCAGGTGTGAAGACATGGAGGAAGAGCCTCTGGAGTCTTGAGGTGCTTCTCTTGGGGAGGAAAGAGCAGGAATGACAGAAAGGCATGGGAGGGGGTCCTCCTTTCTCCTTCTTGGTTCAGCACCAAGTGGAGAACACCCCAGGAGCTCACAGGGTGTCGGGCAGGAGGAGGAAGGGCCCTGGGGCTCTGAGTCACTGCTTGGGAAGAGGCACTTGGGAGGGCAACAGACTGCTGCACGGAGGGTCATCGAGGAACAAATGTGTCTTGTGTTATACCACCTGGATCAGACACACACCTGAAAACTGAGATGAAATAAGAGCAATTTCAGGCCAAATAAGACATTTAAGGGAGGCAAAAAGTAAAATTACAGCAAGAACTACTATTCCTGGATTTGATGTTGCTTGTTAAACTAGTTTAGTGTTTCCTGCCTAATTCAATGTTACTCTGCTTTTGTGTTCAGAATGTCAACCAAGCCCATAGGTATGACTCATTCATTCAACAAACACTTCTAAGCACCAGTTGTATGCTAAGCAGGCCGTGGGAGTGGCCTGATGAGCCTGAACAGACAGTGATAGAGGGAACTACGGAGTAATAGGGGAGGACCCCAAGGACCGGGATGAAGCCCCACCGAACTGGGCAAGCACACACTGGGCCCAAGGTCCCGGCGAAAGGCCCTGCCCTTGGTTTGTCCAGCTCCAGGTCTGTACCTGTCGGCTATGGGCAGTCAGGGCTGGGCAGTGTGGGTGGCCTGGCCATCAGACTTCAGACTTTATACAGCATCCTTGGGAGACATCACATCTCACACCCAGCAGGTCACTCTGACACCTGGGGTTTGGATCACGCTGAGAGTCACTCAAGAGAAACAAGTACAGCTTTCCACATTTTTTTGAATGATAAATACACTCCTTTCACAGACTGACTTTAACATGGGCAAAAAGATGCGTGCATTATGGAAAGAAATGACATTATACCCCCCAGCGTGCTTGCGCGAGGCAGTGAGGACAGGCAAGCGGAGTGCTTGAAGTGCTTGACCAGATGCCCTGCATAGACGTAGTGCTGGCAGCTGGCCTGGGAGGTGCTGGGGCATCTCCCCCGGAGCCACCCACTAGCCTCTCCCAGGGCCACTCTGGAGGTTGCAGAACATACATCTTTAATTTTTTCAATTAACAACAATATAGAACAAATGGAGTGGAGCTTTAATTATTCATAATTCATTTGGGAATAAAATCTTTGTAAACTAAGGGAAAGGAAGGGCTGTATGACTTTTTCTTAAAACAGAAAAAGAACAGTGAAAGAAGGGAGGAAGTCTACTTATTGAGTTGATTTTTCTATGCTTTGACTTTGGTCTGGGAGGTTAGAGACAAGAAGGTAAATGGGAGAGAAGCTCCTTCTCTGCTGGTGGGTAAGAGGGCTGCCTTTTACTCCTATCCTGGCCTGGTCACTGATGGATGACCTATTGCTGTCCCTTCCTGCGTCCACATGAGCTGCCTCTGCCAGAAGGCCTGCACTCTCCAGAGCTGCTGGTACAGAGTCATCTCAGATCCTACATAATGAAGGGTATTGACAGAGTACGTGCAGGGCATTCCAGAGGGATTCCCTGCCCACTGAGAATTTATAGAAAGGCTACCCAACAAACATGCCCATATACATACATATACATCTATATATGCACGTGCACACAGATGTCCCCACACACAGGACAGTCATGGAATCCTAGGTTGGGAAGGGAAACTAGGACATCTTTGGGGTCTAAATTTATAGTCTAAGGGTCCAGGTTCAGAGAAGGGTGGCCAGAACAGACTCAAGAGTCAGAAAAAGCTGCTCCTGAAATTATCCTTGAAAAATAGAGAGGGCTTACATAAAGGCAGGAAAGAAGGAAGGGCATTCCAGGTGAGGGACATGTAGGGGCAAAAGTTCAGAGGTAGGTGGGAATGAGACTGGTCCCAGAGAGTGGAACATCAATCCATTATAGGGCCCTGCTTCCACACTGGGTTCTGGGTTCTGACTGCTCCCCAGACTTCCCGGCCACTGCTCTGGTTCAGATCAGCATCATCCCTTGCTTTTATCGGGTCTCCCTGCTTCCATCAATTTCCAAGTATCTCTTTGAGGCATCTGTTCTGAGGCATCTCATCTGCTTAACCTCTTTAATGATTCCCTATAATCTCCAGAGTTGAGTTCAAGCACTCACACAGGGCAGGCCAGGCCTTCTGTAGAGCAGCTCTGTCCATCTCACTTGTCATCGCTACAGTCACCAACCAAGCTCGACTATCCAATCACAGCTGTTCCATCCTTGTGTCCTTACTGCTGCTTAGAGAGTCCTGCCAGAAGATCTCATCCATTCTGGAAGGCTCATGTCAAATGCTGTTTTTTTCCTTCCTCCCAGTACTTAAAGCCCTCTGTGAATTTGATGCTTGGTAGCTTCTTGCTCAGTAAAACTAATTTGAGGTTCCATTAAGAGATATGAGGACTGTATGTAGGGGGTAGCATAAGTTTGGATTAGGAGGGAGAGATGATATATCGGGATTCTTGGGTGTATGTGACAGAACCCCAGATCAAATGCTTAAGTAAAAAAGGGGATGATGGTGCCGTAATGAAATCATAGAGTATGCAGGAGTTGAGCCGGCTCAGGGTTCTCTCCTCTTTCCCCCTTCTTTCCCTTCTCTACTCCTTTCTGCGTGACAGCTCCCTTCTCTCAGGCTAGCTGTTCCCATGGGATGGAACCACGTATACAGGGAGCTCCAGGCTTAGATCCTCGCAAGTAGAGAGAAGAGAGGATTTTCCCTGCTAGATCCACTTAGAAAAACCTCTCAGAGAAGGCCTCTGACCGGTCCCACTTTAAGCACATGCCCATGTCTGGTTCATTTATATGGCTGGGGTACGGGAAGCTATTACTGCCCAGCTTGGGTCTTCTGGCACCCCGTGATGAGAGGGAGCAGGTTGTTCTGCAGGAAGAAAGCTTTTTGCATGGTGCGTTAGTTTCCTATGGCTGCTGTAAAAAATTACAAATCTGGTGGCTTAAAACAACAGAACCTTATTCTCACATGTTTGGTAGCTAGAAGTTTGAAATCAGATCATAGGGCTAAAATCAAGGTGTTTGTAGAGCCACCCTCCCTTCAGAGGTTCTAGGGGAGAAGCTGTCCGTGCCTCTTCCAGCTTCTGGGGGCTGCTAGCGTTCCTTGGCTTGGCTGAATCACTCCAACTGTCAAGGCCAGCATTTTCAAATCTCTCTCTGTTCCGTCCCACATCACCTTTTCCTTTGTGTATGTCAAATCTCATCTGACTCTCTCTTATAAGGACACTTGTGGTTTTATGTAGGGCTCACCTGGATAATCCAGGATAATTTCCTCATTTCAAGATCCTTAATCACATCTGCAAAGACCCTTTGCTACATAAGGTAGCACTCACAGGGTGGTCCTCCTTCCTCACAGGGTGTAACACCCATTCCAGGGAGTACGTCCTGATATTCTGGGGGGTCATTCTTCAGCCCACTACAGTCTGATTTCTGGGCCCTAAAGATTTACATCTGTCGCACAAGAAAAATGCATTCACTTTGTCCCAATATCCCCAAAGTCCCAACCCATTATGGCATCAACTCAAGCCCCAAATCTTATTTAAGTATTATCAACTCAAGAGGCCCCAAATCTCATTATCTAAATCAGGTATGGGTGACCCTCTGGATCTGATTCATCCCAAGGCAAAATTCTTCTCCATTTGTGGACCTGTGAAACTAGAAAACAAGCTCCCTGATGCCAAAGCACAGTGGTGGGACAGGAATGGGATAAGAGTTATTGGCATTCCCATTCCAAAAAGGGAGAAAATGGAAGAGGGAAGAAGGGAATCACTAGCCCAGAGCAATTTGAAAATCCATGTGGGTAAATTCCATTAGGTTTCAAGGCCTGGGAGTTATACTTTGCAGCTCAAGGCTCAGCCCTCTGGGTCCTTAGCTCCACCCTCTAGACCACCCTGTGACTATGACCTTGGAGTCATTCTTCCTTTTTCTTGAAGGGTAGTATATGCTTGCAGCTGTTGTGGTTTTCATAAGCCCATTTCCTGCCTATAAAATTTTGGGGGTCTGATAGTCTTTCCTTATTTCATCCTGTCTCTGTCCCTTTCAGTCCAAACTGACAATGTTTCTAAGGGTTTATAACATTTTAAAAACCTTGTGAGTCTTCTGTTTATGTCATGGAGATTCACATCATTAAACAAGGGAGTCCTCCACAAAGCTTTCCTAGATAATCCTGTCTCTATTTCTGGCTTTGGTGAGATGGTGGAGGGGATTCAAGTATCATCTACCATATACTCTGTTCAGTACTAGAAAAAGATTGTCCAGCAATATCCTTAGCATTGTCTTCAGAGCAGATGGGGACCTAGAAAGACCAAAAACAAACAAACAAAAACTAATATAGCTTGAATGCAACAATATATGTGGTCTTCATGTTTAGAAACATCCATACTGTCAGAGGCACCTCACTTAACTCAGATCATGTAATAGGGAAACCTCCATCAGGCTAAGGCAGATGGTTCCTCCAAACCCTTTTACTCCCAAAGAAATATGTATGTATCAGGCACTGGGCTTTGCTGACATTACCTTCCCTGATCTTCTTAACAACCTCACTAGGGTTTGTGGCTCATGGAGGTTTGTATGAAACCAAATCAGGATTCAAGTCCTTGTTTCTATTGTATCACATCTTCCTCCAGAGGAAGGCAAGGAGTGGACTGTTCATGGGTTGGCAGTGGGCAGTCAAGGCCTTTGAAAGTTACCTGCGGCCTGTGAAGGACCAAGTACATTCTCTGGATATTATTTAATGTGGGACCAGCATGTCCAGTTCTGATTTGGTTGGTGTTTTTGGGAGATGGTGGAAGGGGCAGAGGATATTGAAAAAGTAGCCAGGGACAGAGAATTGTCTTGGAACCCTAACCTGTGGGGCAGATGGAATCAGCCCTGCCACCGTCACATATACAGCCTCCCATGCTGCTCTGCTTTAGCCCTTCCCCTCTAGAAAACTAACCAGCCTTAGAGGCTGGCTACTGCCATAGCACAGACAGAGATGACAGTGCAAAGGCACAATAGATGCAAAGACTAAGAGTCACAACTGTCCAAACCCAGAAACAGGGCCACTCTCTGTTTAAACTAGAAGACGTACACTCAGAGGCTGAGTCACAGATCCCAGAGGTTCTTCAGAGGCATAAACCCCCAGTCAGACTAGGTGCAAGTCTGGGGACAGAAATGCTGTCATGGAGACACAGTCTCAGATACCCCCAGGTGGGCCCTGAGCCCTGGTTGTAGACACAAAGAGATTCCCACATCACACAGATATACAGACATGGTCACAAGCATGGGGCATGAAGACTGAGACAGAATCCCAGGTGCACAATCCCAGAGAGCCAGGAACCAGCAACAGGTATCAGATACAACTATCCGAAGTGGTGCAGGCCAAGGAACAGACTAAGACAGTCATGGGAACTGGGGTGGGGAATGGAGTTTTCCCCATAGTCCCTGAATTGTCAACTCAGTCCAAAGCTGGGGAAGAGGGGCTGAGTATCCCACATTCTAAAAATGGAGTTTGTCAATAACAGGGGTCAGACATCTCCCCAGAAAACCCTGATCCCAGCTCTCAGTACTCTCACTTGACCCTCTGCCTCCAGCTTTCTTTTCCATAAAGGAAGACAAGTTGGGAGAGAGGGGCCTTTGTCCAAGTGGACAGCAGTACAGGGTTTGTGGCAAGCAGCCTTCTCTTGTGCCGCCCGCTCTCTCCCCCAAAGCTGCATGAGGGTCTCCATGGGGTGGTGTGGGGGGTGCTGACATCTGGGTCCCCAGTGGTCAGGCTGCAGAGGGAGTATGAGAGATCTTGGAAGAACTTGACCCATGACCCTTGGACTTTCAGGGTTACCTGACCATAGGGGCTGTGTCCGCTTGTCCCCTGGAGGTTCCTGAAGGGCTCTGAGAAAGTGCCTTGGAGGAAGAGGATGAGAATAGAGGACTCTTGCCTTTGGGTCTTCTGAGGACGGGATTGGAGGCCTCACTGGCCCTTGTTGCTCAGTGGGAAGGAGCATGGAGATTAGGACGGAGCATGGAGATTAGGACACAGAGGCCCTGGGGCTGTCCAGGTGGCCTGCTGTGGCTAAGTGATGCCCTCAGTGAGAGGAATTGGGCTGTGGACTGCTGGTGGAGGGAAAGGGAGCTATCCTCAGTGACAGAGGGAGCTGGGGCGACGCTGGACACAGCCCTAAGGACTGCAGCACCATTTACCCAACACATATCCCAGCCACAACCAGTGGCCAGTGAAACCAGATGGAGCCAGGGCATGATCGGGGACACCGCCCCACACCTCAGGTGACCAATCATGAGAGAGGACACCTGTCATCTCTCCCACCCCCACTCTCTGACTTCTGTTTCCAGCAGAGAGAGGCCAGTGACCCCTCCCCAGCCCCCAATCCAGGCAGCCTATCTGCTCTGGGTGTAAATAGGGTAAATCCTGTGGACTCTACCAGACTTCCAATTACTGAGGGTGACTGGAGACCAGTTGGATCCACTCAAGATGTCACTGAGTGACAGGGAAGGGTTTTGACAGAGCATGGTTGAAGGCAGCTATAAAAACAAAGCACTTTCATGATTATCCTTCACTGTAATGAGACAGCTCAATAAACTGTGTATGACCAGCTGACCTGCCTCAGAGTAGCCATACCAGCTGTTCATGGTAGATATCTGATTGGTTGGTGCTGGACCAGGCGTTAAATATTGTGAATATCACCCTTACAGACAGGTATAATCACAGTGGCAGGAAACATTCACCAGAACAGTTATAATCAGAAACAACCACCAGTATAATCAAACAATCATATTTCTAGGAACTGCAAATACTTATGCACAGACACAGCTCTGGACCTGGAAAGTCATGGGAGGTTCACAGATATGGTCAGTCTTGGATGGTTGTAGCTCAGAGGCACCAGAGCTCGGACCAGGGTATGGAGAGGGTGCACAGATAGGTCCCACAGTCACAGAAAACAAGTACGAACGAAGCCTCAAATGAAGACACACACAGGCACAGACAGTCTCAGGCACAGAAATGAAACACCCTAGACCTGATGATTCTGGGAGATGGTATTTCAGAGGAATGAGTCCTTTTAAATTCTGGGGAATAACAAAGGAAAGCCAGTGCCCTAAAGATCAGCCTGTTGTTCCTGGAGTCCTGGTTTTATCTGCTCCCCAGGAGGCCATCCTATTTACTCCAGCAGGTATGGCGAGGAGATGTCAGACACAAGGTCATGGGCAGGAGACACTCTGGGGAGGGGCAGGGGGCCAGGACAAGACGAGGCAGAGGATTTCCACCTGTGGTTATCATCATTGTGGCATGAGCTCACAGGTGTGTAAGCAGGCTCCTGGTGAGTGGGTGGTGGAGGGCTCTCAGACAGAAAGCCGCTGTGCTCAAGTGGCTTTCTCTAAGACGGCCCCATCCCTGGCATTGCCCAGTTTGGGAACAGTGTCTTGAAGTGATAGAAGGGCTCACCGGAGCCGTTTGTTTGTCAACAGCAGATTGTGGAGGAGTACTCTCAATGAAGATATTAATAGAGATGAGAGTATAGTGAGAAAGATCTAGAAATGGTTACCAGACGGGGAATACAAGCATGATTAACACAACAAATGATAACATATTACATTCTGTTACTAATTTCTAATTTCTTCTCACTTAGGTAATAATCTCATCTCTGGTCCAGTTAAGATTCTTCATTTCTCCTGGGTGTCTGTCCCATACTGTTCTCATTGGGTCAGCTCTGGATTGTAGAATTTTGATCTGGAAGAAATGCTGCTTGTGCACATGCCCAGAGGTGCTTTATGGACTAAATCTTTGTCATTGTATTGCCGAGAAGCTGTACATCCCTTGATTCCCCTCTGAACATGGCTGTGATCTGCTCTCTGCGGTACCAGGCGATGGCTTCTCTGTCTGTTGGCTTGAGATCACAATGCCTCATGCCTGAAGGCTCTGTGTTCCCTTGATACATGACTCTGCATGAGGAAAACTAATGACTGAAGTCCAAGCTTACATGTATTCCTCCTTTGGCAGACATGGTCATGGTAGCAATTCTGCAAATAGCACTGAATACCTTCATTCACATGAAACACTCAAAGGTTTCTGGCTCGATCATTTCACTTCTAATATCACCTAAAGTGCATATCCACCAGGGTTATTTGTGGATCTGTGACCTCAGCTTCTCAGAACCTCTCTTTTGCACCCTTAGGCAAGGGCTACGTCTTACATTGAAATTCAGGGAACTGTATGGAGACTTCTGATTTTCTGGTACATTGGTCAGCTCTTTGATTTGCTAGAGATTTCCAGAGGACACCTTCCTCTCTTCAAACTGGTTTTGTAAGTCCAAACTATGCCCTTTTAACCCAGAGTTATTCTAGGGAACCAGAGATACGTTTATCCAATATAGATGTTTTTGCACACTTCTGAATGTTGATGAACCAGTGAATGCCCTTGGGGTTGGGGGCCACTGGAGTTGTGCCTGGGCTCTGTGAGGTTTTCTCAGGCATTTAAGGTTCTTCTTAGAGAGAAGGAAGCCTTTGCCCACAGCTGAGATCACCAAAGCTTATCACTGTTACCTGTAAGCCATGTCTGTGCATCGGTGGCATGACTGGGAAGCATACCTTGGATAACAAAAACCTGGAGCTATATAACCTGAAGCACCTGTGTTACCTGTCTACCTTGGCATCCCCTCTCCCTGCCCCTGTGTCTGGCGTAGAGCAAGGCAGGGTAGGCAAAGGGGAAACTCAGTAATGCTTAGAGATCTTGATTTCTCTCTGAATCTCTTGTTATGATCTCAATCTCTTTCTCCTCTTGGTTTCCAAGATTCTCTCTTGACAGGTGCCCCAGACGATGCCACATTATTGATTATATCAATCACCTGTAACATCCCCAAAGGCTGGATGTAGAGAGAAATGACTGGTCCTAATGGCCCAGCTAGGTTTATCATCCTCTGGCTGCTGATGTAAGATGTCTGCTGCAGGCTCTGTAGCAAGGAAAAGGAGGCTGGTGTGGGGCAGCAGCCAGGATGGGATTCTGGAGACCAGGGTTGTAGCTCTAGCTCTGCCGCCGGCTCACTGGGTGCCCTTGGGTGGGATTTTCCTCCTCTCAGTCTTGGTCTCCTAATTCTAAAAACAATAAAGAACACTTACTCAGTCATGAAGTAGTGGGCTAAATGTGTTCTTTGAATTCTCTCACTGCAATCTAAGAAACCTATGAAGTACATACTGTTATTATTCCAAGGTGAGGAAGTGAAGGCTCAGAGAGGGTAGGTGAGTTGCTGAGTTCTTACTGCTGGGAAACCATACACTGGGTTTCAACCTTTCTAAGATGTATGAGTTTGGAGCCAACTCTCTGAAGCCCTCCACAATCCTGCCTTGTCAGCCACCCTTGGGGAGTCTGGTAAGACAGAGCACTTTCTGCAAACTTTGATGCTATCCCTGTGGCTGCTGCAGCAGGTCCATGAACATCGCAAAGGTCCTTCTCATCTTGGGGCCTGTAATTAAGAGACTCTGGCTCACCCTTACAATGTGCTGCTGGGATTCAGAATGCATTTACATCTATATTACATTTGTACTTACAGTCCTTTAATAAATAAAACATGTATGTGTAGAAACATGTTTTCATTATTTGGTAAAACTCAGTCTCCTTCAGGACACCTCCTGTGTTCTAGCTGCCCAGTAGAGGCTGCCAGCTGGAACCAGCCCCCAGAGAGCCAGGCTGGAGCTGAAACTGGACACTGTCTGCAGTGGGGGCCACTTGACATAATGAGACAGGTGTTTATGGAAGATCATTCTTGAGGCAGTGGGGAAGAAGTTTGGAATAGGGAGAGGGACAGTGGAGAAGAAGGTGGGGAGATGGGCTGGAGATTCATTTTTAAGGTGGAACCTCAAAGATTTTAGCCAGAGGCTTACTGGCTGTCATGTGCTCAGCTCCATGCCAGACCCCACTCAATGAAGATTTCACTTTACTTGGGATTCTGGGAGCCTATAGTTTCCCATCAGAGCCCTCTCTTTCCCTCTGCTCACCCTATTTTTGGGCTTAGAGACCAGAAGCCCGATCCAAGTGTGTCATGCCTGGGACAATGTCTGTGTTGGCATTTCTGGCACACTCTGTTTGCCCTTCCAGTTTATCCTACTGTAGGATTAGTGTGTCCAGAATTCAGGATGCACATTTATCCAAATAAGGATGGCCTCAAACTGAAAGAGAATCCTAAGAGCCCCTGGTGGCAGGTGGCTGCAGTGACGGTCCCAGGTCTGCAGCCCAGGGCTCTGTGGGGAGAGGTTGGGTGCTCTGTCCCGGGTCCCCTGGAGCCCTGGGGGGTGGGACGAAGGGTTGCCAGGTGTGCTTTAATGATTGTTTTCTCTGAAGAATTTTGGACTCTGTGCTATACAATTTTCATCCTTTTTGCAAAATGGATGATAATTTGGGTCTATCTTGACTGCTGGTTTTGCATTGCTAATATGGGTGAGAGGAGGATTTTGCCCAAGTTCTCTTAAAATATGAGAATTTGAATCCAAATATGTGAATTTTTAATTGCAATCCTGGCAGCCCTGGGTGGGTTTTGTGTAAGGCATCTGTTCCTTCCTCCATGCCCCTCCTGCAGTCTCTGCCTCTCATTCCTTTTTCCTTTCAAGCCTTTTCCTGGGCAGGGTCTTCCCCCTGATTTTCCTGCCTGGGGCAGAGCAGAGTTTGCCCAGCAGCCCCACCCAGCTCTGCCTCTGGCCCCGGGGAGGGATCAGTAGCCATGTTTTATCACTTTCCACTACAAATGCTCTTTTCCAGGGGCTCTTCACCAAGATGCACACGTTTGTTTGGGCTTGGAAGCCGGCATTGTGGGTGAGGTCTCGGCCCTCACACAGGCTGGTGGTTCTGTGTGAAATCTCATTACTGTCAGTTCAGCCATTTCCCTTGTTCAGAAACTAGGTGGTTGACGCGTTCAGATGCCGTTTATTTGTCCTGTTTGCATTGCAGGGGCAGCGGCTGTTAAAGAAGCACCCGTTTTCCTCTGATCCTGCCCACCCTGCTAGTGATCAAACATGGAACGTGTTGGTGCTGTCAGGAAGCCAGGGAATGTACATTTTTCCCGTGCACCTTAGCTTTGCACAGCAACGTGGTCTGACATTTAAAATTAATCAACGCGGTAAAGTTATTAACGTTTGAATGTTAGCACTGAAATACCCACAGTGAGCTCTTCTCCCGTGTCGGTGTTTGTCTGATAAGGATTCCCAGGCTGTGTCAGAGCTGAAAGCAACGAGTCACACTTGCTTTTATTAATCCTACTGCCAGGCCTCACCTTGGGAGATCTCTAAGTACTCTGGAGGAGCACCCTGGTTTCTCCAGGTGAAGGCCGGAGGAGCTGACACACGCCCAGTAGGCTTCTTCTACCTGAAAAACAGAGAGGACGCGGAGAGAAGCCAACAGGATTTTTGACAGCTGCTGGGAACCATTGCTCTCGGGCTGTAGTGAGCACAGATTCCCTTGGTCGTGGGGAATGAGCTCACACACATTTCTTTGTGTCTGGAGGGTGTGACAGCAGCTCGCCAGGATCTATCCACAGCGGTCCACCTGGCTGCGCCTGTCTACGGCATGGTTTAATGTCCACATGTTAGCTTCTGGGTGGCTTGCCACAGATGGAGTTACAAGATAGATTGGTGAGCATGTTCAATAACCTCTCAGGCAGTCAGGATGGTCGAGGCAGGAAAGGCATTCTAGAAGGTGGAACAGCATGAATAAAAGTATGGTGAGAAGGAAAGTAGGAGAAATGGGAGGAAATGATTTAGGGAAAGCAGGCTATCTCTCTGGGCATGATGATAGGATGAGGGTGAAGGGTTTTGCAAGAAGCAGTTCCGGGAGTACCTTAATGCCAGTCAGAGAAGCAGATGTCATGGTCACAACTGCACTTCCTGAGGATTCACGCGACAGAGATTGGAGGATGGATTAGAGGGGGACACTGGAACCAGCTATGCCCGGGTGAGATTCCTGTCTTGAGCGCTCCTCTCCTTCCTTAGTCTCCTTCGAGCTCCTCTGCCTGGGGCATTTCCTTCTGCCTCCAACACTCAGGCGCCTGGTGCCTCTTCACCTGCTCAGCCTGCCCCTTATGAATCAGTGGTCGCCAGGGTTCTGTCATCTGGTTACTGGTGTTCTGACTCTGCACACTCTCCCGGGCGACCTCTGCTCCTCACAGCTGTAGCTGCCATCCATGTGCAGCTGACGAGATGCCCCGTCTCCTCCTGCCCAGACTTTGCTCTGAGCGCCAGTGCTCAGTACCCAGCCGCGTACCAACCTGGCCCACCCCCGTGGAGCCTCTCCAACGGGGCGCCGTCTCCCCCCTGTGAGTCACGGTGGAGGGCTCCCTACTTCATCCGATGGCAGATGTCCTCCGGGCTTAGAGGATGCCCAGCCTTGCTCCTCTATGCTCTATCCAGCATGCTAAAACTGCCCCCTCTTTTTGGACTCTGGAACTTAACATCTCTTGCATTTCCATTTCCATTCCTCCCTCCCTCACATGCTATCCTTCCCCTTTCTCGCTGCCTGTAGAAATCCTTCTTGGGCCCCAAACAGACAGAGTCAAACATCAGCTCCAGCAAGAAGCTGCTGCCTGGCCTCTCACTTGGTTTGATTGGGTTTTGGTGGCCTTAAATGAACTCTGCTTCCCTGCCTGGCTGGTTTCTCCAGGATGGGTGTTGGCTAAGGCTCTGTGATAGTGTGGCCCTTCAGGGATCAGGCTACACCCTGAACATAAGAGGTGGGCCTTATCCTAATTGGAGGTCTTACCTCCTGCCCAATCGTGATTTATGAGGCAAGACCCCAAAGCAAATGGGACCCCATAAGTGGCTCACAGCATGACCGTTGTTCTAGCATTGGGGATGGATGGAAATGGAGGCTACGAGTGTGAGAAGCAAGACAGTGCTTGTCAGGAGAGGTCAGGCCAGGAGCTAGCTGGAAGCATGAAGCGCAGCAGGGCTTGTGCACGTAGGTGTGTCGGCTGGACGCGGGAGAGCAGGAGTGCCTTGGGCAATTCTGTGGTCTGGGGCAGGGGCGGGTCCACTTCCTGGGGTACTTGACCTTCCAGCCTTAGACTTTCCATTCTTTTCCTTCTTATTTATCCTGCTCTGTTCTGTCAGCATACAGCAGAGACTTGCAAACTCAAGTCTGTTTCAGCTGAGTTTAGGCAAGCCAAGCGGATTGCTTTCTGCTGGTGACGCTCCCGGGACTGGGTGGCGGGCATCCGAGTGAGGGTCTCCGAGGCAGGCGGAGCTGGCAGTCCAGTCCTCTTGCACCCACCCCTCCCAAGGACCCCTTTTGGAGCAGAATTTGAAAAGTGCCAGGTGTTATTTTTCTCAAAAGGCAATTCCCTTACTGCAGAACCGATGGGGGCTTCTTGAAGATCAGGAGTTGTGTCTTTGCCATCATATCTGAGCCTCTCTCAGAGCAGGCTCCATACAGACCTTTTATTTTCTTCCCCATTCTTCCCTCCCCTCATTCTCCCATCTTCAGAAATACATTTATTGTGGAATGAATCTAATTTACCAGTTTGAAAATGAGAGTTCAGGGAGAAATGGAAGTCTATGCACTTTTGCAGTTAATAGCTGTGTGTGTGTTGATGTGTGTATGTTGTGTGTGGTGTGTAAGCACGTGTGAGGATATGAGCATGTGTGAACATGCGTGTGTTGGTGTGCGAGCATGTGTGTGTGGGCAGGAGGGAAAGTAGTAAAGAGCTGCCTTGGGGCGAGTTTAATGGTGGGATAGGGGAGGCAAAACTCGCCCTGGACACCAGCAATCTTCACCACCCAGTTTGTTTACGCCCTTCAGACCTGGTGCGCCCTTGGCCGGGGTCTGCTTTTCTGGCCTGTGAGCCTCATTTGGCTGTGCAGCTGCAGTTGTGAGGACCGGTTAATTGAGAGGGAGCAGGTGTTTCCTCTCCCCGTGTCCACCACGCCTTTCTGCATTTGCAAACTTGTTTTGCTCCGGTTTAGCAATAGGCTCTAGGCCAGAGGACGCCTCCTGCATGGCCCTGCTCTCCTTATAAAGACACTGTATGGCGGCCTCAAGTGTTTCCTGGAAGGGACTAACTGCATTCTCCAGGTGAGGATAGCGATTTCCCTGACCACTCCTCCGCCCTTAGTACTGAGGTACGGAAATGGCAAAGCCCACCCCTTAAAAAGAAGCATCCTAATGTGAGGAAACAGTTATCATGCTGCTCTGGAAAATGTTCAATAAAAATAGCTTTAAGGCTTTAATACTTGAGGCTTTAAGATTTCTCTTCTAGTGCTGTGACTGAGTAATAAATTCCCATTTTGCATGGAGATAAAATTATTCAAGTTATTATATAAAATATATAACACTAAAGCTATATATTTATTTATGTACATCCCCAGAAACGCACAAAAAGCCAGTGGGATCCAGAATCTACATTTTGTCAGCCATCATGGTTTCAGCAAGGTCCTTAAGCATGTGACTAGGAGAAAGCCTTGATTTCCATTTTAGGCCCCAGTGACTAGTTTAATTTTGAAGTTTCCTTTCAAAATGTGAACTAGTTTGTGTACAGTATTTATTTATTTATTTGCTTATGGAACACTGGAGAATAAGAGGGGGGCCTTGTGAATCCATGCATTCCGAGACTGACATGGAGATGTGTTAATTAGTTATTTAATATGGCTACTGTTATTTCCCAAGGAAAAAAAATATCCGCACATATGACAAGTAATTGCTATTAATCTTAATTATTATAATAACCTTCCTATAAACAATAACTGGCTAACCTATCACGTGTTTATTTCATAACTGACAAGAGGGATCTTTTAAATCTCATGATAAATTAATGCTTTTACCATTAGCTTCAGTATGTTGGCCATGGTGAAGAAAAATGATTGCTCAGTTTATAAGCCGTTGAAAACATTTTTCTAGTCTAGCTGTAATATTCTAGATTTCTCATCCTAATATAACTCTTAATTTTTTATTTTCTTTTCTCCAAACCTCTTTCCAGTTTTGACTCTCTTTTTAAATGACTTTTGTTTCCTAATTGCCCAGAGTGAATGCATGTTGTCTGTCTTGTAATAATGTTTACAAGAATCCTCAAAGGATTTAGTGATTGGTTTCAATGATCCAAATGCTTGTGTTGCTGATGGGTTATTATTATTTTTTGCCTCAGGCCATAGTAGATCATGCTTAACCTTGTCTGAAATAACTAGGGGGATAGGCTGATTTAGCATCTCCAGGTTTATTGTGAAAGAAAAGAGGTTAAGACACTTGCCCTGAGATTCCCAGTGAATTTAGCTGTAGAAACATGGCCAGAATGTATGTACACATGGGTTGCCAAATTCTTGATTCCAAAATATCATCAAACAACCTATAGATACGCAAAGCTTTTTATCGCTTAAGCTGATAAGCACCAGCTTGACAGAGTCTAGTTGCATCTCCCTGGGGAAAGACCAAAGTTGGAATGTTTACTGAGAATTTCAAGTCTGGTTTAAGGTGGATCTTTCAATGCAGGAGCTGGGTTAGAACTAAGAATCATGATTTAATAGTTTAGGATTGGTGAACCCACTGAGGTGAGGAGTTTGATGCGAGGGGATCATAGGGTCCTAACATATAAACTGCCACTTGATGCTGTTTAAGAGTTAAGTCTTTCAGACAGTTCGTGGTTTGAACAAAGTTTACCTTCCTGGTTAAGAGTCTCCTGGAAAAGGAAAGTCATGTTAATGCGAACAGTGAACTGTGTGTATGGTTTGATTCTTTGTATTATGTATTTGGTTGTTTATGCCTTTAGTTATTTTTTATTCATCTTTAGATATTTGTTGATTCTGTACTTGCACTATCATAGGCTACTGTCTATCTCATATTAGTCTTAGTCATTGCATCCCAGTGAATTCCACCCCCTCACTCCAGAGACACCAAATACTCTGAAATGGAGACAGAATTTCAGCCCCTGTTGACCTTGAGCCATAAAGTCCAAATTGACCTTCAGAGAAATACTTCCTGGTGCAAGTGAAACCTGGAGTCACCCTAGGTGAAATTACTCACTGAGACCCTGTCCTCCTGGACGTGGAGACACTCATAGGGAATGCTTGGGCTAACGTATTTTGTGCTTGGGTATGACCAGCCTTTGAGTAAATGGTTCTCAACCAGTGTGCCCTACTACACTAGAGAAGGAATTGTGACCCTTTACAGGTAAGCAGCCAGAATACTGAGCAATGATTTCTGTAAAAACTCCCTCTGGTAGGGCTAGGAATGCAATGTTGAGCTGAATGGATGGTGTGACACAGTGCAGGGAGGTTAGAATATGTTGCAAAAATGACAGCATCATGCTACATCTATGCCATAGAATGATCATGTTTCACTGCAAAAATGCCAGTACTTTGCTTTCTTTATATGTAAAAGAGCAGGTAAGTCAGTCTCCTCAGGCAGTGGCACAATGCTGCAGGAAGTGGTGTGCAATCTGCATTGGGTGCAGTCCCTTCCACTGCACTGGCAAAAATTCTAGCATTTGAAAGTATGCCAGAAACACAAAAACTAGAGAATACCACTTTGATTAGTCTGTTAATGTATTATTTAAGTTAACTCTGGCTCTTGACGTATACTGCCCAAATTGCGATGGCTAAACACAATAAAGGTGTATTCCTCCGTCAGGCTCCTGTTGGGCAGGTGATGTTTCTCCAAATGGTGGTTCAAGGATCCAGACATTTTCCATCTTTAGGCTGCATTATTACCTAAGACCTCAGGGTCTCCCGCTTCCAGCCGGCAGAAGGGGAAAAGGAAAGTGGGAATAAAAATGCCCACTTCTGAAAAACCTCAGCTTGCAGGTGATACATATCTCTTCCATGCACATTCCTTTGGGAAGAGTAGGGACACACTTAAATGCAAGGGAGGAGCTGGGTTAAGATTTCCTCCATCCCTTTGGGTAAATTAGTACCCCATGCTCTAATGAAACCACATTTTAGTGTTTAGAAGGGTTCAGTGAAGTTGTCAGGCCACTGTTGCTGAGCTTACATTTTCTCATATAATTGTACTATTGCACCAGCATTCACCAGTCAAGTCTCCTTATGACAGAGAATGAAAATCTTTTCTTCTGGATAATATGAGTTAGTGGTTAATAAAACACATCCTTGTTTATTTCTCAAGGTGAATGCCCTGTGGCTGCCTGCATGGAGCGCTCTGCAGTGGAAATGGGGCTCTTCGGTCATTATTTGGTGAACTTGAATCTTTCTGTAACTAAAAGGATATTTGGCCAGTAAGCATATGAAAAGATGCTCCACATTACTAATCACTAGGGAAATGTAAGTCAAAACCACAACGAGATACCATGTCACACACATTTTTTACATATGTATGAAAACAGGCGTTGGTGGGAATGTGGAGGATTTAGAATCCTTATGTAGCACTGGTGGGAATGTAAAATGGTGCAGCCACTGTGGAAATGGTGTGGAAGTTTCTCAAAAAATTAGAATTACCGTATGGTCCAGCAATTCTACTTCTGGGTATTTACCCAAAAGAATTGAAAACAGGGACTTGAACAGATATTTGTATACCCGTGTGTGCATAGCAATATTATTCACAATAGCTAAAAGGTGGAGGCACCCTAGTATCCATTGAAGATGAATGGATAAGCAAATGTGCTACATCCATAAAACTAAATATTATTTAGCCTGAGGAAGGAGGGATACTCTGACACATGGCACAACATTGATGAACCTTGAAGACATCTTGCTAAGTGACATAAGCCAGTTAGAAAAGGAAAAATGCGGTGTGATTCCATTGATAGGAGGTACCTGGAGTAGGTCACACTCACAGAAACAAAGAAGAATGGTGGTGACCAGGGGCTCAGGCGGGGAGGGGAAAAGGGGAGTCAGTATTAACTGGGTATGGAGTTTCAGTTTGGTAAGATGAAGAATGTTCTGATGGGTGGTGATGATGAATCCATGACCTGCATACTTGAAAATGGTTCAAGTTGTAAATCTTGTGTGTATTTTACCACAATTAAAAAAAAGACATTTGTCCTTATATTTTCACCATCTGAACATCTGTGGAGCCAGAAAAAGATGAGTTCTAGGTGAGAGTGACCCCTAGTAAAGGTCAGACAGCAGGCTTCTAGTTTTGGTGGGCTGACCTATCTGTAAACAGAGCTCAGTCTTCTTCTGCCTCCATCAGAAGGTCATGGGGACCCCTCCTGTAGCCGTAGATAGGAGCTGAAGGAGAAGAGCCAGGGCAATAGTAGTGGCTGGCAGGGCGTTGAGCCATCTGCTCTGCCGCTTACCTGTGCCCAATGGCTCTGGCAGTGTCACCTCCCAGCGGGATCACTTTGGTCTTTCAAGGGACTGCTACTGGGCCCACCTGACCTTAGGACTTAGCAAGTCTTACAGAACCCAGTGTATGGTGGTGTCACATGGGCACATGCCAGATTCTGTCTCTGCCAGGGCCCAGTATCTTGCCAGAAACTACATTTTGAGTGGTATTTAGTTCTCTGCTGCAGGTGACATGGCCTTGTTCCAGAACTCCAGGGGACACTGCTAGGCTCTTATTAGACTTTGCTGTGAACATCACATGGCAGCTTTCCCCTCCCCTCTAACAGGGTGGTAGATCAGAATATAGGAAGGCACATTTCAGAAGAAACAGGGAAAAGAGATGGGAGTGTTATCTTTGAGCTCATGACTGTTGGGGGCTTGGAAGGGGGAGAGTGCTGTCTCCCTGTCAAGTGTTCGTTCTGTGTGAATTTTATTTAGACCATGTGCATGTATTATTTTGATACAAATAACCATTAGTTAAAAATAAATATTATCACTTTTTCCCCATGATTCAGTCATTCCTTTATTCATGCATTTATGTCAGCCTTTAATCCATTCATTCAGTAAATATTTCTTGAGCTCCTTTCTCCTCTGGGGCAGAAATTGGGCTGGATGTGGGCGAGAGAAGTGAGGGATCATGGTCTCTTGTCTTCATATAGTTTGAGCCTTGGAGAACAATCAATGCTTTAACTTATAGGAGCACAGACAGTGGAGCAGCTCTGGGGAGTTTTCTATTGGTGGCTACTGGAGTACCCCCACCCCCCAGCTTCATTTGGGCCAATTTAAATAGGAAAATCTCATGAATGGGGTGCCTAGGTGTCTTGCTGGGCTGGTATCTTGTGAATTTGCATTGGTGGAGCTGAGCTGGGGGGGCAACTCTAGGACACTGGCTGGACCTGTCCTCAGATCCAGCAGGTTGTGATCTCTCGTTCCCTGTCTGTGCCAGGCATGGGACAAAGGCCAGGGTAGAAGAGAAGGAAGGGAATGAGTGAGAAGGAGGGAGGGTGCTCAGGTGGGAGAGGAGCAAGAGAGATGGAACTGAACAGAGGCTACCACCGGGAGACTGCCAAGGAGGAAAGAAGCAACTTGGTTTAGACATTGTTTTCAAATGCCATTGAAGTGGTTTCTTCCTTTTTATTTTCCATCTGGATGGAAATTTTGTTATTTTTATACTATTACACAACAAATGGAACTGTACCTTAGAGAGCACCATGTGTATAGCTGTTCTGATGTACTTTGGACAGTTCTATCACATTTCTGACTTTTTTTTTTTTACTTCCCTGGGGTTTTGGGAGTGGGGGCCCAGACTCCCCCGATGCTCTGCTCGTGCTAGGGCTGTGTCCACATGCAAAGCCTTGCTGGGCCATAGGGAGGCTCTGAGAAGCCAGCGCCAGACCTTGGGGAGCCTCTGGAGTGAGGCCTGGGCTCTGGTGAAAGGTAGAGGGGCCGCGAGTGGAGGCAGAGGTGGGTTTTGGGGGGCATGGGGTGGCCAGCATCAGCCTCAGTGGAAATGCAGGGCTGACTCTGCAAAGTTGCAGTTGTCATGGGAGGAGAGGAAATCCGTGAGCTGAGTGGCAGGTGGCAGTGGTAGGCTCTGCTTGGAGATAGGAGATGAGCAAATTGACAGTGAGCAGTGGGGGGGCGGGGGGGGGGGGACACCAGTGTTCACTGAAGAGCTGCAGTGAGGATGGGACCTGCTGTCTGCACACAGGTGTCCTCAATCTCCTTGGGCCTGGTTTTCCTTGTTTTTTGGGGAATGAGCAAGTGTGAGGCCTGGAGCTGGTAAGAGTAGAGGAGGGGGGCAGTCTTCAGGCCCCCAGATGCCCTTGAAATGCTCACTGAGGAGTGGCTTGCTGGAGCATCACGTGAAACTGTCCCTGATCACCCTGCACCCACTCGATCGACCACTTTTTACTTTGAATGAAATGCACAAATATTTCTGTAGCATGTTCTTGTGCATAATGATCATGGCTAATAGCTAGGAAGTGCTCACTATGGGACAGTCTGTTCCCCATGATCTCACTTAGCTCCTCCAGCTGTGCTATGAGGTGAGGTTCCTTCTTCTACATGTCTGATTCCTCTACACCACTGGGATCCTGTGGCAGGCATGGACTGTGTCTTTTGCAACCTTATGTACCGGGTGTGCAATGTATGAGTGTGTGAGCGGATGGACTGAGTCAGGCACCAGCCCTTCTCTAGAGAAAACATTGTCCAATTGGATGTCCACTGATTTTACATCTCACATTCTGTGCTCTAGATACTTCAAGTAGCCTTCTGACCTGTGAGTTGGCCCCTCAGATCTGGAGATATCTTAGCGCCAGAATGAAATAAGTTTTCCAAAGCCCTGGAAGGAGAGCCCATTGTGAATTGTTAACAAGTGTTCAGCCCAGAGAAACCGGGTCTGGGCTCATCCATTTATCTTTGGGAGGGAAGGGATAGGGTGGGATGAGAAAGGGCTTTTGGTTTTAAAGAATCATTTCTAATGTCCATGATATAAGGTTATCTTCAGTCATTTGTGCTTTGGTCTGGCTCTTACAGAGTGGCCATGCTAGGGCTTGTGGGAATCATGTTACCCAGTGGAAATCACTCCATTATGTGTTCAACATCGGACGTGTACAGGACACCTGTTAAGTACCGAGCACTGTGGTTAGGGCTCTACAGGGTTTGCACAAGACAGTCGGGGTAGGGCCTGTGCTAAGACACCCTCTTCTCCTGCGATGTGCATAGACCAGTGGCTGTGTCCCGACCTGAGACCCAGGCTGGGTGGGTGTGAGTCCTGCCATCTGACCTTGTAAGTCCTTCATACCTTGTTTTCCTCAGTGCAGAAGGTCATTTTCCTGTTATATGGGTTTTGAACTTAAAAAAAATTTTATTGAAATATACATATGGAAAAGGGCAAAAATATAAGAATATGGCTGACTGAATTTTGCCAGAGTAAAATAAACACACCCATAAAACCCAGAATGTCATGAGCACCCAGAATGTCACCAGCCCCTCAGAAGCCTCCCTCGTGCCTCCCCAGAGCAGGAGAGGGTGCAGTAGTCCCCACCCCAAGGATAACTCTGAGCTCACCCCTAGCTCGGTTAGTTGTGACTATTTGCATACTTCACATAGAACCACATGATAGGGGGTCTCTTGTGCTCAGTCTCTTTTTCTCAACCTCATGCTGGTGAGAGTCCTCCATATTGTTGTGTGTAATTATAGTTGTTCCTTCCCACTTTATTTGGGAGGGTTCTGGTACCACAGGGTTGCTACGTACTAGCCTTTTGGTGCGCATATGCACACATTTCTGTTGGGCATGTACCTAGGAATGGAGTGGCTGGGCCAGAAGGTATATGTTTGTCCAGCTTTAGCAGATAAGCTAGACCGTTTTCCAAAGAGGTTATAACCAGCAGTGAGGGAGGTTTTCAGCTTCCCCATGTCCACATCAACACTGAGACTTGGTTTTTTGTTCAGCCCTGCTGGTGGGTGCATAGTGGCCCTGCACTGGGGTTACAGTTCGCATACCATGGGGTTGTTTGGATAATTAAATATGTCGATGTATGAAAGACACTTCGTGCCTGCATGCCGTGAGCATGTGCCACGGTTACCCCAAGCTCATGAAGTGTGCCGGGAGGTGAGGGATGTCCTGGGGTGCTGCCTCCCCTCAAGGGGTCACGGTATGCTTTTTCTGAGACTCCTCTTTCAGCGCGAGCTGTGGGGTCTGGTTTGAAGTTGTCAGTGATTGCAGCCGAGATTCTCAGAAGTGAGTGACCGAGGAGTCCAGGATCCCTGGTGACTGAAGGATGAGACAGACGCTTTGCCTCCCAGAGTCTGTTAATGAGCAGCTCCCCCAGGAGGGATTTATTCTTTGACTACCTGCTCGGTTCCCACTAAGAGTGGGAACAGGTGCTAAGTTAACAATTTAGGTTTTTTTCTTCCAAGATGCTTCCAGCTCCAGTCAGCATGAAGTACTGGGAGCTCGGATTTAATTCATCAGCCTTCTGTGTCCTAAAGGTGTCTCCTGCTGCACAGACACTGGGGGCTGGAAAAGGACAGGGGAGGGCACCTCTGGGAACTGAAATGGTGGCCTGCCGCCTGGAGTCCCTCTTCCTCAGGTTCCAAAGACATCCTACAGTTCAGCCCTCCCTCATCCCCACAGGCAACCAGTGGCCCAGGCTGGTCTGTCTTACCTGTTAACCCCCTTCGATCTGTTCTCACAGCCTCTGCCTTAAATCAGGCCAAGATGGTCTGCCATTTGGACTCTTGGGAGCCTCCAGCTGCTTCCAGAGAGTTCTTCCCAAGAGAACTTGGCTGTATTAGTCTGCTAGGGCTGCCATAGTAAAGGACCACAGACTAGGCTTAAACAACAGAAATGTATTTTCTCAGTTCTGGAGGCTGAAAGTCCAAGACCAAGGGGTTGGCAGGGTTAGTTCTTTCTGAGGCCTCCCTCCTCGGCTTGCAGACAGCTGTCTTCTCTCTCTGCCTCACATGGTATCTGCTCTGGGTGCATTTTGTCCTAATCTCCTCTTTTTATAAAGACATCAATCGTATTAGATTATGGCCCAGGCATATGACTTTATTTTACTTTAATCCCCTCTTTAAAGACCTTATCTCCAAACATGGTCACATTCTGAGGTACCACAATTTGGGGGTGGGGGACACAATTCAGCTCGTAACACTGACCGTGCATTTTTTTGCACGTGACACGTTCAGGTCACATTTCCCCAAATGTGGTTTTTAATTTGCTCTCTTGCTTTTGCTCATTCTGTTCTCATCATTCAAGTGCTTCCATCTCTGTCTTTCCAAAGCCTGCCAGCTCGGGCCCCACCTCCGCCAGAAAGCCTTCAGTCTTCGCACACTGCCCTCCTTGCTCTTCTACCATGCTTTCTAGCCATTCCATATGCTTGAATACCTAATCACAATTTTATTCTCCCTCTGTTGTTTCACAGAGTGTGTTGTATCTATTCAGCTCAACCGTGTGCTCTTTGAGGACAAAATTCACGTTTTTCATTCACCTCTGCATCTGCTTCATGTCCGGCGTGCAGCTGGTCATAAATAAAATTGTTGATTAATGAAAAACTGTCTTCCATGTGCCCTGTGAGGAGTTCCTTAAATGCTTAACAAAATACCTCCTTGGTGGGGTGGAGGCATGTTGTCACCCCTAAATGGCTTCAGGAGTCCGTGGCAAAGTCATTTTCACTTTAAGAGGCAATGAATGCAGGGATCTGGGAAAGATTTAAACATGAGTCTTAAATTATTTGCTTAGCTATGATTTTTATTTTACAAGAAGCTGAGACAGTGCTGGGAGCTATTTGCAGAAGGCGTGTGTAGGAGAGATGAGAGAGACTAGGAGTGGATTTACTTAGATGTTGCCTCATAGAAAAATATGTGTGCACTGGGCAGGGTCTTCTCTGATTCAGAGGCATGAAGAACTCCAGGTCCTGCCCCTGGGCTCACTGGAGGGAGATTTGATTTCTGTTCCTGCGTTTTTGTCTGTCCGCTGGGGATGCATTGAGCTAAGCCACTGTTGAGAATGGCCCCTCAGAGGAAGCAAAGGAAGATCGGCTATTTATAGGCTGAAGTCAGACATGCCCCACCTTTTCAGCCTGTAATTTACAGTATATGATGAGAAAATGAACTTCTATTGCCGTAGGAATGTGAAAGGACAGGAGACCGATTTTTCAGCAGCTTGGGGTTTGGTGTACGTGCTTATGAAGTGTCTGTGAAAATGGCCACTTTGCTTTGCCAGGAGACTGCTTTCCCTGGTTCATAGTCATTGATGTGAAGAGTGCCCATGTCCTCTCTCTCAGGTCTGGGGGCATATTCACAGCTGTGTGGGTGGAGCAGGGAGGGAAGTTTCCATACCAGGGAGGGGGAAAAAGAGGGACAGTGAAGAATCAACAAGGATAGGGCAGATTCCAGGCAGTGCTCTGGTTTTTAAAGCAGTGAGAGCAGTGTCCAAAATGTGGCCTCTTTGGCCTCTCTGAGGGATGGCTTAGGTTGACGTCTTGACCAGAATCTTAGCTATTTGGGCTGTATCTCTTGGCCCAATTCACGGCCCAAGCTCAGAGACTGGTGATAGGTTTCCATTCTTAACCCACTGTATTTCTGGAGCTCTCCAGAGAGCATGCAAAACTCAGTATGTTCTCAAATAACAAACTTTTATCAAATATCTCACGGGTAAGGCATTGAGCTATGTGTAAATGTGAATAAGACACACATGATCCCTGCTCTGGATTTAGAGGGACACTGTCAACATTTCTAACCTCCCACAAGCCCTGCCCTTCACCAGGGTGTTCGGTAAGGGAGACTATGGGCAGTAGTCACATCTGTGCTGGCTCCTGAACCCAACCCTTGACTGCTAAACTTGCATTTCCAACATAAATCCTTGGTATAAATAAGGTTGTTAGGGAAGTTGTGTGGAATAGGATGAGAAGAGATGAGGACAGAACTTCAGAGAAGACCAGCAGATGAAGTTAAACACATGAAAGATGTAGTGAATGAGCAGAAGGAGAGTTAGAAGGAAATGGAATCTGGGGTCATGGAAGTATAGTTGTCAGAGAGTTTTAAGGAGAGAGTAATCAATAATTTTAAAAGCAGAAGAATAAAAATTTGGTAACTAGAAGGTCGTAGGTAACTCTTGGGGCCATTGTTTGAGAGAGGTCTTGGGAGTGGAGGCAGTTGGTTGAAGAGTGAATGGGAGGGGAGGAGGTGTAGAGAGCTAGAGAGCTGTGGCTAGAGAGCTTCCCTATAGATGTTCATTAGATCAAGTTTTTAATTATGTTGTTCATATCTTCTATATCTTTGCTAATTTTCATTTTCCTTAATATACTAGTTATTAGTATATTATATTAGTATAATATATATATTAGTATAGTTACTAGTATAGTATATAAATGAGATAGGTGCTGAAATTTCCCATTGTCATTACTGATTTGTCCATTTCACATGGTAGTTCTGTCAGTCTTTGCTTTATATACCTCACATTTGTATTCTTAGGTGTGGACCGTATTAGAATTGTGGTATCTTCCTGGGAACTAATTCTTTTTCTTATTAGGTAGTGCACATCTTTGTCTCTCATGCTTTCCCCTGGCACTCCATTTTGTCACCTTTCTTCCGGTATATCTTTTTTCCATCTTGTTAGTTACATGCAATAGCTGTCTCTTGAGTTTGTTTCTTAGAAACAGAAAATAACTAGATTTAGTTTTTCTATCTAATCTGACAAACTGGGGTTTAATGATTGCGTTAAAACCATTTAATTTCCATTCTATCCATTTAATTTCTTGTGATGACTGATATATTTGAATTTATTCTATTTTATCTTTGTTTTGATTTCTCCTCCGCTTTCCTGACATCTTTGAATAGATAGCATTTCCTTTATTCTTTCTTAACCCCTTCTACTTATTTGAAAGTTGTTATTTTTTTTGCCATTTTCTAGTGGTCACTTTAAACATGATTTCATGTATATTTTATATCAGTCAAAATTAATACCTCAGTCATCTGGAAAATTTCAAAGAATTTATAAAGCTTTAACTGTGATCACAGTCTCCCATATTACAAGTTTCTTTTATCCAGTATTTCTAGTTCCTTCTTGATTTTTATTATTCTTAAATTAATCATTAATTATTATTTATATTGTTATTGTTTATGTTCATGTACATGCTTATTCTTGCTCACCATTTCATCTTAAATCTTACTCCTTTGGCTTCTGTTCCATTTTCCTAATTTTTATCCATTAATAGAAAAAAAAAGGTATTCTCTCAGCAAGGTCTGTTAGTGGTAAATTCTTTCAGTCTTTACTCTTTTTCTTCATTGATAATTTCAGAGAGTATAGACTTGTACATGGACAGTTACTTTTTTTCTCAGCTCTTTGAAAATAATATCCTATTGTCTTGTGTCTTATATTGGGCTGTCAAGACATTTGCTGATATTTTTTGCAAGTAATATGCCCCTTTTCATCTGGCACTATCTTTGGTGATGGTATAAACTGACCGCAAATATTATTTTTTGTTAACCTTCCTAGAATTCTACCCTGAATTTTATTTGATTGAATTTTTTTTGAACTCTGCTTATTGAATTATTGCAGAGTTCTACTGGATTAGCAAAACATAATTTTACATATATATTTTTGGATAAAAATAAATAAAAGTTAAGATTCTAATAATTTGTTCTCACTCCCTAATGGATCATCTTGTGAATACCGTGTGGTTTTGAAAGTGGGGTATGTGCAAAATCAGCCATTTCTGGAGGCTTGTTATCATTTTAAGAAGCTTGCCTGTAAAAAAAAGGGTGGAGAGGAAATTATGTAATTGATATACATTCAATTTTCTTAATATAAGAGGTAGACGTGACAATTTGTGATTTGGGAAGAAAGAACCAAAAGGAGGGGGTGTGGACTCTGAATATAAAGATAGAAGGGAAAACAGGTGAGCAGAGATTGTGGAGAGCTTGAAAAGGAAAAACTTTTTCCCTCAGAGATGGGGATTCTGTATCTTCTGCCTTTGATTCTTAAACTTCCAGAACTTTCTTCTGAAGGCAAAGTTCACTCAAGCCATCCTTTATCTCCCTGACACTGACCCTGACCATGGCCTTGATCAAATTCTTCAATAACATTTTTTCACCTAATGAAAAACTGTAAGCTTCCAAAATGCATTCAAGTTCTTCTGAGATTTAGACTTTTCTTAAATTGGTTCATTTCTTGAATGATCTTACTTCTCATTTCTCCTTTTCACATACTCTGGCTAGTGAAATTAATCTACTTGTTTTCTGAATGTGCCTACATGTTCTCATCTCCCCATTTTTGATCCTGAGTCCTTTCACCCTGGCAGGCTGGTTACTTTCTATTTTCTCATCTATCTAGAGATCTCTCTTTCAAGGTCCAACACACATGTCTCTTCTTCTATGGGATTCCCTGAACTAGGAGGAATCTCCTTCTTCTATGCCCCGATAGAGCACTGGGCCCTCCTTGGGGATAACTGTTACCACCTACCTTGTATTCTGTTATTGTATACAAGTTTCTTCTATCAGGTTAAGAACTTATGAGGGCAGAAAACATGTCTAATTTACCTCTGTGAACTTCAGGGTGCTTCATGCAAGAGATGGCCCTGAAGGGTCATGAACAAATGTGAAAGGGATTTTTATTTACATCAGTATAAAAACTGTTGCCAAGAATTATGAGAACTGTTTCTATTAACTGGGTGGTCTGCAGGTCTCATGGCAGATGAGGGTGCTTCAATAGAGTGTCTGTAAACCTTAGGGCAGGAGAGAGCCTCATGCTGGGTTCCCCACTCAGCTCTCATCTATGGAGGGGCTGTACAATTAATTCTGCAAATTTGTGTAGCAGAGAAGGAGTGAGAGACTTAGTCGGGAGAATACTCTGCAGCTTCATTGCAAGAGAGGAGAGCCCCTGACTTTGGTTTCTAAGACTTAACCTAGCCCACAGTCCACTCCCACCTTGAGATCTCTGGGAGAATGAAGTTGGCCGTTGCCCTTCTCTGGGACATCTACAAACACGGGTGAAGAAGGAATGGATTAGAATATCTCTGAGGATGTGCCACTCTGACAGTCTGTGGAGACTCTCAGGACAGACCTTCTTGCCTGCCATCTTCCTTTTTTTCTATTGCTTGGTCATTTGACTGCATTTGGCCCCCTTTGTGGTATTCAGAGAGCATCAGCCAATTAATCTGTCCACCTAATACCAAGAGGCTGAATATTCATAAGCCTATAATCAGTCCCTAGAGTTTCTCTAACTTCTCCAAAGGAGTGACACAGAGCAGTGAGTAGAAGCCTGAAATTGTCCCAGGATCTGACAAAGATGAGGCTCTCCCTTTGCAATGAAGGCAAAAGCCTGTACTGTCCCAGGCCTCGCTGAACCTGAGGATGGCTGGTCGTCTACCTGTAATTCAAACTGATAGCCAGGCAGGAACTTTCCAGGAAGTTTTGTGAGATCTGTCACAGAATAAGACCTGTAGGAAGGTATCACAGACTCACATTTTGCCCCATTTAAAGACAGCAAAGTAGCTCCTTCATTTTTCTCTCCAGTGCTCAGCATGGCCCAGTTATTCAAGGAGCTTGGCATTATTAACCACTAAAGACACTTCATCCTCTTGACAACCCCTCTGGCATAGGGTATGTTCTTGAGAAAAATTTGTGCCTTGGTTGGCTGATAATGCCAATACCCCCCAACCAAATGCTGTCCTTTTCCTCATGAACTTCCAGGGAAGGAGGGAGTGAACTGACCTCTAAGTGCCTACTCTGTTCTCAGACCTATGCTAGGGACTTGACATGCTTGGTGCTTGATACAGGAAGATTCACACTCATCCTCCTTTCCCAGGAGTTCATGATGAGAATGACAGCTGGAAATACGCTAAGCTTCTTGTCATACAAATTAAAGGCTTTGTTCTAAGAACAGCAAATGTGGTTGCCTGCAAGAGCAATTTCCAGCAGCTTTTCTGTGCCTGGAGTCTATGTGCAGAGCAAACTGCCCACAGCGGGCAGAGGCATTGGCTGGCGAAATTTTATATGATTAGTGGGGTGGAGTTAAGACCCTCAGCAGCTCAGTGCCCTGCCAGCCCTGCTAAGCAGCCACCCCTTGGTTCAGAGCAAGGCTTTCCACAGCGGTTGTTTTCCTCTTTTTTTCTGAATTGCAGAATGTGGCAGAATGATGGACAGGATTGGGAGGAGCAGTCATGGACCTGAATTCTTTGACACTTCAGTATGTGGTAGGTTCTGGAGGGCAGGGATGGCCAACTAGTTTCTGGGGTCCATTTGACAATAACTTACTAAGCCCTTTCCATGCACCCAGTAGGCCCTGGATCTTTTGTTGTCTCTGTACTAAGATAGCACCTTCCCCCAAGGATGCTCTGAGTCTAGTTGGGGAGCCAGAGGTGTGCAAGGATCTGAGGCAGAATATGAACAGTATAATGCAGTGTGTCTCAGTCTTTTAAACATATGTCTCCTGTGGAGAAACATAAATCTTGAAAATTCCTTTAAAGTTTGTGTTTCAAAAGGAATAGAGTGGATATTTTTTTTTTGGTTTCCAAATATGAAGTTAGAATATTGAATATATTTAAAAAACTACACATATCCTCCCTGCGATGTTAAAATTTTCTTTATCGAGGTATAACATGCATATATAGTAAGTATATGAATTTTACATATGTATACATTGGTATGAATACCACCCAGATATAGATGGGATATTTCCAGCACCCCAGGAAGCTCCCTCATGTCCCTTCCAAGTGAAATCCCCTCATCCCATTCTCTCAGAAGTAACCACTGTTCTAATTACTATCAATGCAGATTAGTTTTGCTGGATCTTGAACTTCACATACATGGAATCATGCACTTATGATTTGTGTCTGGCGCCTTTCCTCATATTACATGTTGCATGTAGCGGTAGTCTAATTCTTTTTCACTGCTAGGTAGTTTTCCCATATGTGATTCCCACATAGTTTATGTACCCATTCAACTCATTTGAGAAACACTGGTGTGGTAGAAAAAGAGTTGTGTTTGCAGCCAGACAGACTTAGAAAGTCACAACTTCTTTTTTTACTATCATGTGACCCAGAGCAAAGCCGTGGGCCCCTGGAGTCCTGGTTCCTTCACTCGCAGAATGGGGGACATTGTACTTCTCTTACAGCGTGAGGATAGGAGCCAATGTGAGCAAGGCCACTGGGGCAGGGCCTGGCACATAGTTGGCATTCAGCAGCTGGCAGCAGTGATCACAAAGGGAGGTAAGGGGCGTGTGTTTGCTGCTGTGGGTGCACAGAGCTCCAAGAGCTCCCTCTGCATCAGGGTGGCAGGGAAGGTGTTAGCCAGGCTTGCAGGGTGGGTTGCACTGTGGTAACAGGTGCCTCGGGGGTGAGCATTGTGGGAGCAAAGTCACAGAGGGCATGCTGGAGGGAATGGGGGATGCACACAAAAGGGGGACGCTGTGGAGTCTTCATGCCTGAGGCAGCTCCATGGAAGCTGAGAGTGCATTTAAAATCACAGCCCAAGACTGTGCTCAGGGCCAGAGGAAAACACTGAAAGCTTGAGCTGCAGGAGCCCAAAGGTAATAGATCCTGTGTGCTAGAGTTCTGGAAAACCATCTGGGAGAAAGTGGGGCTGGAGCTGGCCCTTGAGTGTTGGGCTGAGAAGAGAAGAGAGGATGGACAGGAAGGTAAGAGCAAGTCCAGGGCCTGGGAAGTGGGACAGCTGCAGCGGGTCTGGGGGATGGCAAAACCCACCTGGTCCCCTCTGCAGCTACCACTGCTACTCTGGCTCGTGGGTTTTGAGCACTTCCTATGTGCCAGGCACTATGTTAAATAACACATAGATATTCTTATTTAATCTTCAGTGATTAAATGAAGTAGATCCATTTCTCACCTCCATTTACAGGGGAAGAGGTAGGTTCAGGGAGGTTAACTAGTTAGCCTGAGGTTTTACAGCCATTTCCCCCAGGGTTTACTTTTCCTTTTTAGGAGGATGAAGATACAGCACATTGCCTCACATCCCCTGGAGCTGAGCTAGTGTCTTTGGTGGTCATCGTATATCCCTTCTAAGTACCTCAAAACTGGGAGGACAGTTGGTTCCGATTCAATTGCCCTAAAGGGCTGTGGCTGTGAGGCTGTGAGTGTTCCAGAGACGTATGTAAACATTGTCCATGTTCTTGGTAGAGAATGAAAGCTGAGTCTTTCATTTTCTCTCCTACCTATTCTGGTCTGGCTTGAGGAGAGAATTTGTAACAGGGTGTATTATGGGCTGAACTGTGTCCCCCTCCCCAAATTTATGTGTTGTAATCCTAACTCCCACACCTCAGAATGTGACTGTACTTGGAAATAGGGTCTTTTAAGAGGCAACTAAGTTAAAATGAGGTCATTAGGCTGGGCCTAATTCAGTGTGACTGGTGTCCTTATAAGAATTGGAAATTAGGACTCAGACACACAGAAGGAAGACCAGTGTGAAGGTATGGGGCAAAGATAACCACCTATCAGCCAAAGAGAAAGGCTTCAAAAGACACCAAAGCTGCTGGTTCCTTGATTGAGACATTCGGAAAACATGACTGTGAGAAAAGTCTGTTGGTGAAGCCACCCAGGCTGTGAGACTCTGCCATGGCAGAGCTCACAAATAGACGGTGTCATTCAAGTTATCGGAAGCTCAGAGAGAAAACTTAAGGTTTTAATCATCACTATCATGAATGTACTTTGCATGTGTAAATATTGAAAGGCCATTTTGTGGGTGACCTTAACTTGGATATAAACAGGATGACATGTTTCTTACCAACAAAGCCGAACTTTCTTTTTAAAATCACTACTGTACCGCAGTCCCAGTGAGTATTCAACCATTGGTGCTGCCTGGTGAAACTAGGTCATCTATTGATTTGATAAATACAAAATAATTAACCTTAATTTACCCGCTTATTTTTTGAGAAATGCTTGTGCCCCTTGTCTTGAGCCCTTGGGAACAGAGAGGTGGAATACCGGAAGGAAGACCTACTATAGGCCTTGGGTTCCCTCTGCCAAACATCCTTTGAGAAGAGATGTGTCTAGACTCCGGGGGCAGCCAGAGAGCTCACGGAGGAGATACATCACAGAGATACATGTCCTGCGACAGTCATAAATGTCTCAGCTTGTGATGCGTTTGGGTGAGTTACAGAACCCATAGTTTTGATCAAGTGTCTGGCTCTACTCGATTAGCAGAAGGATAATGAGAACTGAACGGCAAGGGGGTTGGATGAGTGATGACAGCAGGCGCGCCTGGGAGAGGCGTGGCAAGGAGCCCGTCGCTTGGTTCTCAACCTTCCCGGGTGGGGCCGGACCTTCGCAGGGTGGGTATCCTGTGGTGGGCTTCTGAACATGAATATCCCTCTTGTTGAGGCATTCTCCTCTCAAGACACTTCCACCTGTATCCACCGTAGTTTCTCCTTCCTGCAGCTCCACAGACAGAGAGCAGGAAGTAAGTGTTGGGTTTTCAGATGAACCAGCTGGCGCAGGAAGTTGGGGAGTGGGAACAGAGGCCCCTAGCGGTGGGCGGAAGGACTTCAGCCCAGGTCTTGCCCTGGTGTCCAGAGGGCTCTGGCTGTGGGTGCAGGCTTGTCTTCTGTGGCACTTTATATATTTTTCCCTCACTTGGTTTATTCCTTTCCCTCTTTTTTCCCTTCTTGACTCCCCCCTTCCTTCCTTCCTCATTTCATCACTGCTCTTGTTTTTCTCCTTCCTTCTACTCCTTTCCAATATCTTTCTTGTAGAAGTCCCTTTCTGTTCTCTTCCTTTTATCTTTCTCCCTTGCATTCTTTTTCTTTAGATCAATCTTTACTGGAGTTTTGCATTCAACACACACCAGTCATTGTTGGGCATTGGGGACTCACTGGAAAAGAGGGAAGAGCCACAGAGCTGCAGGTCCAGAGTAGAACATGATAATTAAATAAGTAATTATTATAAGGTGGAGTTGGGGTTTTAGAAGGTCCAATGAGTAACTCTTGTCTTTCTCACCCAAGATCTGAGCCAACTAAGAAATAAGATCAAAGGGTAAGGCAGATAGGAAATCAAAATAGCACTGAAATTTAGGAGGCATATGTGGCTTATATGTTCAGGCATGTGGGCTCCCTGACCCTGAATCTCACAGTTCATTCAGCTAGTCTGCCCTTGGTAGGCAGTCTGGGCCCAGGGCAAGCCCCCCAATCCCAGCCAGAGAGACTGCGTCTGGGTAAAACCCACAGCGGGAGGCGCAGTTGGTTTGGCATGTGCTTCCCATGGGGAACTGGCTTCCAAGAGAAAGGATGAGGAGGGTGGCTGGATAATCCAGGCCAGGTCCCCTTCTCCATCCCCTTCATATGAATCAGTATAGACTCAGCATGTAAATAATGCAGCAATAAACAGGGGTGCATATATCTTTTCAGATCAGGGATTTTGTTTTCTTTGGGTAAATTCCTAGCAGTAGAAGTACTGAGTCAAGTGGTATTTCTATTTTTAGTTTTTTGAGGAACCTCCATAGTGTTTTCCACAGTGGGTGCATCAGTTTACATTCCCACCAATAGTGTGGGAGGGTTCCCATTTCTCCACATCTTCACCAACACTTGTTATTTCTTGTCTTTTGGATAGTGGCCATTCTGACTTGTGTGAGGTGATATTTTATTGTGGTTTTTATTTGCATTTCCCTTATGATTAGTGATGTGGAGCATCTTCTCATGTGTCTGTTGGCAGAAATGTCTGTTCAAGTCATCTGCCCATTTTTTAACAGGTTATTTGTTTTTTTTGGTGTTGAGGTGTATGAGTTCTTTATATATTTTGGATGTGAACCCCTTACTGGATAAATCATTTACAAATATATTCTCCCATACTGTAGGTTGACTTTTTGTTCTGCAAATGTGTCCTTTGCTGTACAGAAGCCTTTTAGTTTGATGTAGTCCCACTTGTTTCACTTTTTATTTTGTTTCCCTTGCCAGAGGAGATGTGTCCAGGAAAAAATTGCTCATATTTATGTTCAAGAGATTTTTGCTACATTATTTATGATAGCCAAGATGTGGAAGCAACCTAAGTGTCCATCAGTAGATGAATGGATAAAGAAGTTGTGGTACATATACACAATGGAATATTACTCAGCCATAAAATGAAAAGAAATCCTGCCCTTTGCAACAACATGGTTGGATCTAAAGGACATTATGCTCAGTGAAATAAGCCAGACAGAAATACCATATGATTTTACTTATTTGTGGAATATAAATACAAACAAAAAAACAAAACAGCAGTGGACTCATAGACACTGAGAAGAGATTAGTGGTTACTATGGGGGAGGGGTTGGGGTAGGTGGATAGGGAGGTGAGGGGATAAAAGGTCACAGAAATTCTCAATCATAATGTAGGCTGGTCAGGAGGATAGTAGTACAGCATGGAGAATGTAGATAATGATTCCGTAACATCTTCCTATGTTTACAGATAGTAACTGTACTAGTGGGGGTGAGGATTTAATAATATGGGTAACTCTTGAACCACTGTGTTGTGTACTTGAAACTAATATAAGACTGTATATCAATATAATATCTATATCTATAGATATAGATATATAATTAAAAAAAATCCCAGCATGGCTGAGCGAGGGGCAGAGAAAGAGGCCAGGAGTAGGTATGATGCTAGTGGAAGCATGCCTCATACGGAGGGAAACACCAGGAGTGGGAAAGAATGATCCCCGACACCACCACCCACAGCAGAGGTCTTTGTGTGTCTGTGAGTGTGTGTGTGTGTGTGGCAGTGCACACCTAGTCTCACCTAATGTGGAAGTGACATTTAATCTGAGATTTAAAGGATTCTTACCCACCTGGAGGTGATAAACTGCCAAACATAATCCAGAACAAATTAAGTACATTTACTTCTCTCCTTCCCTCTCTAACCTTCTTCTTTATAAAACAAAACTCTGGGGAAGTATTTCGTTCAGTTATTCTGTCAACAAATACATATTTAATGCCTAGTAAGTGCAAGCCACTTCACCAGGCAGGTGAAATAGAGAGATTAATGCGATGTGGCATCTGCCCTCCAGGAGCCTCTGGATTATATGATGAGCAAGACATCTTCATAGGTAGTGGACATGCACTGTGGGGGCTGGTGTATCTATTGCTTATTGTTGAAACAAAGTAAGAGCTGTTAGTGAGCTACATGAGGGGTTTTTGGGTTCACTGTGGGGAAGAAGAAACTTCTTGTTAAGGTGAGGGGGTGGTATTTGAACCAAGCCTTGAATGATGAGTTGGGTTTATGAGTCCTCTCTGTTGAGCCTTGTCTTGAATTGTGTAAAAATTAGGGTCTATCAAAGGCAGAAACAATAAGGGAAACAAGACCCAGAGAGGTAGACGTAGAGACAGTCATGAAGAAGCCGTATCCGGGCAGGGTTCTGAGCCCCCGCGTGCAGGTCTCCGCTGTAGGGTGTTGTCACTTCCCTCCTGAGGTCCCGGTACACCTCCATTATTGCTTGGACTTCATGACTTTCTTGTGCCTCAGAAAGAGAAAGGAGCTTATTAAGTGAAGTGGCTGCCAAATGTATTTTAAGAGGAACAAAGCCGAGATCATTTTTTTTTCTCACCACATACCATACATAATTGTGTGAGGGGTAGGATTTATTTGGTGTGCATTATGATTTTTTTCCCTCAAGCTTAATTACAGTGTTAAAAAGGCAACTACAGCTTGAAAGAAACAAATTCCACCGTCATGGAGACCAGCATGACCATCCTGGGTTTGAAACACAGTTTCTTTGTGAAGGGAATTAATTGTATATGAAACTTTGGGGCTTATGTAAAACACATTTTTATGAAAATAAACTTGAACAGTCATTAAAATGAATAGTTGTTTTAAATAAGACTCAAACTGTGTGGTGGTGCCAAGGAATTTTAGAGGCCTCCTTTATTGGCTTTGTTTTGGGTTCAACTCTGCATTTTCTAAGACAATATCAGGGCCCTGGAGGTAAGTCTTAGCTTGTAATTGGGAATCAAATGTATAATTCCAATGATAGATTATTAGGGGAAGTAGGGAAATGAAAAAAGCTTGAACAGTATTTAGGGCTAAATAACTTCATGAATAAGTAATTCTGTGTTTGAAAAATCCAACATGTTAGCAGGAAGTATTGTCTGATAGTTTTGGCCTCAGGCCAAGAAACCAATTAATGGAACTCCGCCTTCCAGCTTTGGGATACTCCCTGGGCAACCTATAACTTGGAGCTGTGAGGCCTGATGCCTACTTTCTCATCTGCCAGTGCTGACAACTGGTGTCTCTGGCTTAGAGATCTCTGTGGTTCAGGGGTGAGTCCAGAGTTGAGCCCTCAGCCAGGATAGGCTACTCTGAAACCTGAGCTTAATGCACTTCTCTGGGGCTCATCAGAGAAAAATTGCCATGGACCTTAAGGGGCTCACACAGCTGTGTCCAGAAAGCTGGGGGAGGGGGATGGAGGTTAGACACCTCTGTGCTTGCTGTTCCTCGCACCTCTCCTCCCTGTTGGAAAGGTAGAGGTAGAGAAGCACTGCTCAGCAATGTACACAGATGGGAGAGTGACATCCTTTTAACTGGTGGGCACTTGAGCTCATGTCTCCAATCCTTGGAAAAATGCCTCACCATGTTCTACACCCCCCACCCCAACACCCATGCGGTCCCTGCCCCACTAAATCATTAGCGTTACTCCTCTCCTTCAGGGCATATTTTCCTCCCTGCGCTAAGATCCTTGTGGTTATTTAGACAAAAGTCTGCATAAGGGGGAAGAGGGGAAGGTCGGGATGCTGTATGTGGTGATGTACAAGAAGAGTTCCTCATCTGGTTTTGTATTGAGGTGCCTGGTTTAGCTGATGGCCCACTGGCCTCAATTCTAGAATAAGTAATGACATCATTTTGTATTTCCTGTTGGGTTGTTGAGAGTTCTCAGTGATACAATGCTGTGTCATATAGAGCAGTACTCTTCTCCACCCACTTCTCTGATTCCCTGCATATATTTCTTACTTGTTTTGAACAGAGAGCCCCCGTGGCAATCAGAGGCCTCCAGAATGGTGACAACTCATGTAGTGAAGTGAGATAGCGCCCTGGTGATATCTGCCAGGTAGTAGAAAGCTCCCAGGGTGGTGTCTCTTGTAACCTCCAGGTGCCAGTCTGAGTTGTGAAGGTGATCTTGGCTTCTGCAAGAGGTGCAGGATGCACCATTACCACTACTGGCCTCTCTGCCGATTTATGTCTGTCTTCCCACCACAGTGCAGGTGTCTGTAGATGGGATGTGATGGTATCAGAGACATTGTTCTCAACTGTTGCCTGGCCCCTTGGAACAGTAAAGCTGCTTAGGTGGCTCTCCTTCGTCCATAGGTACAAGGCTGACCCCCACATCCCCATTGTCAATTGCCTGAGAGTGAGGACCAGGTGGGCTCTACCTTCTGCTCCACAAAGAGGGGCCCGGAGCAAGGCAGAGGACACTATAGGTGCGTGGGAAGACCTGTCCAGTGATTTATTTTTGGTGGTGAAAACATGTTCAGACCTAGACGTTCTGAAGTGTGCTTTGGTCAGGCACCCAGATGCAGACTGGAAACCTGGAGGCTTGACATTTCCCATTTCCTCCAGGGGCACAGCTCAGTGAATCAATTCATACCCATTAAGATTTTCAGAATGACGGGAGGAGAAAATCCTTCCAGTGAACGCTCTTAGGGTACTGTGACCGAGCACCATTTCCTTGGACCTAGACTGTTTTCTCATTTTGAAAATCCCATCAATTGCAATCCCCTCCTCGAGCTGAGCATCTGGGGTTTACTCTCCTATTTCTATAGCAAAGGCTTGTAGATTTATGAATTACATACTTGTTAGTAACACCATGTTGGCCCATGTTTAAGAAGTAATGTGGAAAGAGCTTTCAATTTTTCCTGGGTTTGTACATCTAATGTGATAATTACCCTTCAAAAGAGTGGGGGTGGCCACCAGGGTCCAGAAACTTGGCATGCAGACCTGGGCTCTGCTCCTAACTAGTTGTGGGATCCTTGTTTGTAGGTTTCTCAGGTGAAATTTGTGCATGTGCGTGTGTGTGTGTGTGATGTCTTAAGCAAACTGTTTTTCTGTGGGAGCAGAATTGAATTTAAAAAAACCTAAATTAAGCACATCTTCTCCAGGAGCACATCTGTTGCACAGAGGAGGGCCATTCCATCAATACAGTTGCCTGCAGAGCAATGAAGTCATCCCCATCTAATTCCTAAAACCAGGAAGGAGAACAGACCACTATTAAATATTAAAGGTGTTCACATTTTGCTGTCCTCTTCCAGAGAACACAAAGAACACTGACATATTTTTTGGAGTTCAAGTGAATGGCTAATGGACTGGAGAAGCTTTTGACTCAACTGGAGCAATACATAAAGAGAAAACTTAATTACAGTTAGGATTCAGGGGGTTAACTGGATAAACAAGTAGCCTCCATATTTCAGAGCATCTAAGACACTATTGATTTTAAGAGACACCATTAGTTTTAGGTACCCCTGAGAAAAAAAAAGTACTGCCAATTAAACTATGACCATAGTGCTTTTTAACTTAGAATTGCAACTTTATACTTATTGAAAGAGCTCTTTAAAGCTCATGTAGATACTTGCACATACATTAAAATGAACATATAAGCAAAATACTTTGGTTGCAATATTCCTAAGCTGTCTTCAGAAGACAGGCTCTCTGACTTAGAGCTGCTGGTGTCTGTGGTTCTCTGTGCAGTGCCTCCCTCTGTGAGCTTAAGAGCAGGGATCGTGAGCGTTCTTCCCAGAGCACTACACTATAGATCTGGAGTTTTCTTCCTGGCACCATTTACAAATTCCAGAGCTGATGCTTTCTTGATCTTATCAGAACATAAGAGTCCAGGACTTATTTTTTCCCCTCAAGTGATCTCTAAATTGTTCATTGAAAGACCAAAGTTTGTAATTATGTAATCTTGCTACCAGAACAACAAGTAAGTGCCCTCAATGTGTGGGCAATGACATGCCATAACCTCCACCTTTCTTTGCAACAATTGCGGATGCTGCCACCAACAGTATGAGGGCTGCCCTGGAAAGCTGCTTCCTCCTCCCTCTTTTCTTCCTCCCTGATCTCAGAGAGCTGTTATGTGTACAACAGTCTCAGGTATAACTCATCCAACTGATGCATGGATGGGGATGTCTGTTATTCTAAGTGGCCAAGCCCTATATGTTTATTCCATGGAAATGAGAAGTAGGAGAGAGAGGACAGGGTTTAGGGTCTTGTCCCTGAGGATCAGTGACTGCACCCAGGAGTAATATGTAGTTAAAGAAATGATTCGGCTTAAATAGCTCCTGCCCAGGAAATCTTACCCGGTACCTTTGGCATGCTAACATGGCACTCGTTCTGAGCTCTGTCCCAGCACAGTCCTTGCTGTGTGTGTGTGGCATGTCTCTATTTGGCTGTGATGACCTCCTTAAGAGCTGCAACCAGATTCACTTATCCCTGTAACCCAACGCACAGTGCCATGCCCAGGCCTTAGTAGACTATGGATGAACATTTGCCAAAAGACTGAGAATGGAAAGAATGGGGCAGGAAATGTTCAGGGGCAGGGAAATGACAGCCAAATTTAGAGAAGGTGGGGTTGGGCTGTTTGGCAGAGGTGGAAGGTGTGCGACAGGAAGCAGTGGAAAGTCAGAGCAGGAGGGGGTGCTGGTGCCAGAGGGCAGGTTACTTGGCTGTACAGAGTCTGACAAAGACTATTTTAGAGAACCCGTGTGTCATCCAGTATGTACTTCGAGTCACAGATGGCAATAAATGTGGCAAAATTAATTGATCAGTATTAACCCATATGTCAGATGAGGTTATCCAAATAGAGATATTGATACCCCTGAAACTTCAGTAAAGTAGCTTATTTTCTAATAATAATATTCATTCACAGATTCTGCTAAGGTTAATGGTCATGGACCAGGTGCTGAGGACATGTGGATGGATAGCGCATAATTTGTTCCTTGAAAGAGATCACCATCTAGTAGAGGAGACAAATCTGTGAATATCCACACATGTAACTTTGGATATATAAATATATAAGGTATATGCAAGATAGAAAAATATTTGGGGTTCAGTGTATTCAGAGTTCTGTGGAGGCACAGAAGTGGGATTATCTTTACATGGGTGTGTTGCCAAAGGAAATTCCACAGGGCCAAGACAGTTCTTAAAATATTTACAACCAAGACAAACAATTGTCCTCTATAGAGGTATTTCCCGCAGAAGACTAGTATCCCCTGACAAAAAGGGTTCTGTGGTTAATTAAGTGTAGAAAACAGTGCATACTCCATTTCCATCTTGGAATTCATAGTAAGTGTTAAGGTATTAAAGCTCCTTCAAGATCAGCCATAAAAACAAGCAAATAAATAACACACAAAATGCCAACTCATTTGTTTTGGTTTAATCTATTTTTCCAAACTTAGTGGACCACTGAACCTTCCTGTGGCAGAACACCTATTAGTATCTTAACATCTATGATGATCTCACCTTCTCATTAGAGTGTAGGAAACCTGACTGATGCCTGATTTGGGCGGGAGCTCACCTGAAGGCAGTGGGAACTGGGTAGCCTTTCCATTGCTATTCTTAGAGTTCCCAGGAAGAATTGATATTTGTTATATAGGATGTGTGTGAATGCATGTGTTCATAAGCCTGGTTTGTGCTTTCAGTATCCAAAATTCTCTTAACAAAGACCAACAAAATATAGCTTCTTCTTCGAAAGCTGTAAAACTTTATGTGGGAATGACTGCTGTATTGATATCAACTGTTATTTCACTATAAAATGCAAATAATATTTATGAACGAATTTAGAGACTGGAAAAGTACATACACTTCGGATACTATCCTTAGTAAGTACTTCTACTAAATAGAATAAGGAAGGGCTGGCTAGACAGGCTGGCTAGTTGCAATGTTTTCTTAGACTTTTTAGGTTTATATGTAATTTTGGTACCAATACAGGAATCACTTGTCAAATTACTTGGATATTTTTCATCTCAGTGGCTGAATATTGTAAAGCTCAAAGCAAAAAGGACCCCTATTGTTATAATGAAAAAGTTCAGCTTTAACTGAGTAATAAAAATAAATGTTCACCAATAAACTTATTCTGAAGATTCTATTGTGTCCAGAATGTTTGAAATGACTTTGGCTTTTTGATCACCAATGATATCCCCATGAAATATGTCTGCAAAGTGAAATCTCCTATAACAAACCCACATTTCTGGTTTAACCAGAAATATATTCTGATTCATAGACCTATAGTCAACGTTCAATGTAAATTTATTGCTTGATTGGCTGAGAGCACTAAAATATGGACAAATAAGGAAGTCCCTTCTTTTACTCCAGGAAGAGACCACAGCAGAGTTTAGCAAAGCACTGTAGCCCATGACCAGAAAAACATCACAAGCAGTTGCTTTGTGATCATTTGAGACATGGATTCAGGGCTGACACTATTCCCTTTGTGTGTATTTGAGTAGAAAAAAGGCTTTTGAGAAGAATTTATTAAATTAATGAATGAGTGAATGAATGCATGCATGCGTGCCAGGTCACTTTACGCAACATTCAGACTTGAGCTTTTTACACATCAGAGGGCAGATCTGTGGATTTCTGAGGCAGGGCAGCACTCTCCCTTTGACGTCTACACTCATCATAAACCTGACCAGATGATATTCAGTGAGTCCTCAGACCTGAGAACATTTCTTTTCACCTTCCTTCCAAAGTGTGTTCCCCTTGACAGCCCTCCAGCCAAGCCCCTCTGTCTGGGAAAGGTGCCGGGAGGGAGGAGTCCATGAGCAAGCCTTGAAAGGCATGGAAGGGTAAGGAGAAAAGCACATCTCATTGTGCACACAACTCCTTCTGCCTTGGCTTTGCCTGTGTGAGCTTGTGGGAGAGGCTGGAAAGCACATTCTTTAAAATCCTGGACCTTAAAAGGAATGCATCTTGGGCTGAAATGTCAGCTTGGCTCTGCCCTGACCACAGGACAGTTCTTTTATTGCTGACTTTTTGACATGATAAAACCCAGCCCCTTTCCTTTCACTAGGGATGGTTCCTAGAACTGATGGAATTTCGAGCCCTCACTCAGCCCAACTGTATTGGATTTTTATCACAATCCAAAGATTTTACAAATTGCATTTATATCCTTCCTCTTTGGCTTCCCCCACCACCCCGCCTCTGAACCATGTCTTATCCAGAACCAGCAGCAGTGGATGTACAAGCAAGCCTTTGCTCTGGACCCTGGGGTCAGCCAAGTCCCATTCATTTCTCTCCACCTTTTAAAGTCTGAGCCTCCACTGCTCCTGCCCGGAGTAGGTTGGGTCAGGCTGTGGGTGGCCCGAGGATGAGCTCATCTGCTTGTCTCCCTGCCCAGCTCACAGCTCATCTTGCTGAGTTAAATCTGAATTCCTCAAACATCATTCTTCAGCTATTTTCATCTTCGGAGATTTTAAGCATTGCTTTTTTAAGTGTATTCCAACTTTGTTTGGAAACTTGGCTTTGCTGACATCTGACCTTATAACGGGACCCCTGAGTTTAACTGCCCAGTGTTACTTTGGAATCGACCAAAGATTACTTCTTCCCTTTTCTTGCATCTGGAAAGACAAACTGTAACTGGCTTTGCTTACCCCTGTCCTGGATTTTCTTAGGCAGGCTTTGTACATCTGAGCAAGATCACAGTGATCAATCTGGAGACTTTCTCAAAGGAAGGGCTGATCAACAGACAAACAGTCATTGGGTACCTGCTTTCTGAAAGACACTGAAGAGTGGTCTGATAAGACCCCTGCATATAAAGTGGAGCCTCCGTTTAGACAAAAGCTTCATTTGTTCATTTGTTTGTTCAGGTATTCTATGTCCTAGCATTTCAGTAAGTGAGCAAAGACAACAGATGGTCTGCCTTTGGGGGTGTAGTCTTAAGATGAGACAAGATGTCCACAAAGCAAAGCGATATCCCAGCAGGACTAAGATATCATAAGCAAAGTCTCTGGGTTCACAGGAAGGGGAAGGAGGTGTGGCTGAGAGTGAAGCAAACATGGTAAAGAGTGAGTCCTGAGCACAGGGTAAAGCTTCTGCAGGGCCGCAGGGGGCAGAGGAGGACTGTGAGTGCAGGACACTGAGTACTTGTTCAGGCAGAGGCATGTTCCTGAGACATGAGCTACATCTGGCTGTCACTGTTCAATTAGCCCCAGTCAATTCTTCCTCCCTGTGTGGTGGGCTATGGTCCCTGGAAATCACGGTAGCTCTAGAAAGACTTGTGTCTCCATGTCTAGCCGCACCTGGCAGGGATGACCAGGAAAACCTAGCAGTCACCTTAATTTTGGTGACCACTTTCCATCCTTGTACCTTTCTCCAAACCAGATTCTAGCCATTTCTGTTTTCTAGGTTCCTAAGTGACTTTGATTTTCAATATAGTTACAAGTGTCTTGGGGCTTTAAATTTAATGAAATGGCCTTTAAATAAGTACAGAGACACTGGAGAAAAGAGCATGACATATTTTCACCTTCTCTCCTGGGCCATTAACCACAGGTCCTTGCTTGCTTGACTGGAGCAGTGCTGGCAGAACTGGAGGGCTTGTCTGCAGGAGGAGGGGAAAGTACTTGAGGAGTCTGCATTTTAAGTGTTGAATTCCTTTGGTTTTTAATAGCTTTGTGTCCCTGTGCACAGAGGTGGGCTGTCATATTTTTAGTTATTCCAGTGGATGATGTGAGTAGGTGGCATATTACTTGGCTGGAGGGGTGTTTGTGATCTGTCCCTGTAAAGTCTTTTGAAAGTCCTCATGTCTTCTCTTTTTATCATGTCTTTCTACTGTATGTGTGTGGATGTACATAGATATACAGACACAACTGGTGTCCTTGAGAGGTATACAGCATGTGGGCTGTGATGGCTATTTTGCAAGCATGTTGGTAACACCAGTGCAGTGTTGCAACAAAGCCCTGGCTTGGGGATTGGAAGGCTTCAGATCTGGTTCTGGTTTTTATTCCTTCATGGCCCTTGGCAGGTTATTTTCCCTTTTGCCTCTTATCTTTCTTGATTGCACTATTAGGTGTTTGACAATACAATCTTTAGGGGCTTTCCATGATTCTAAGGACTCTTCCTCCCTATCTTACTGGTCTTGCTTGATAAGAGGCAGGGATTAGATATTGACACCGACCAGACCTTTGGTTCCATTGGCCTACAGTGGGAATGGAGTGGGAGTGTAAATTTGGCAAGTAATGTCTTGTAAGGTGTGTTCCAGCCAAAGCTGACAATTGAGTCCAAATGTGTTATCTGTCAATTGGCTCCAAGGAAATCATAGGAGATTTGTAAATTGGTGATGGCACTTTATATTTTCTGAATACAATAAAATCTCATAATCACATTCTAGGTTCTGTGGGATTTGGTTCCAACCAGTTTTTTCCCCTAGTTTTATTGAGATATAATTGACTTATAACACTGTATAAGTTTAAGATGTACAATGTGAGGATAATGTGATGATTGGATATATGTATATTTTGCAAAATGACTACTACAATAAGGTTAGTTAACACACCACCTCACAGCTATCTTTTTTTCTGTAGTGAGAATATTGCTACTCTCTTAGCAACTTTTGAGTATACAATACAGTATTTTAAACTATAGCTAACATGCCATATATTAGATTCACTTTTAATTGGAAGTTTGTACCCTTTTACTAACATCTCCCCCTTTACTCTCTAGCCTCTGGCAACCATCAATCTACCTTCTGTTTCTATAAGTTGTGTTTTTTAAGATTCCAAATAGAAGTGAGATCATCCAGTATTTATCTTTGTCTTATTTACTTAGCATAATGCCCTCAGGGTCCACCCATGTTGTCACAAATGGCAGAAGTGCCTATTTTTAATGGCTTAATAATATTCCATTATGTATCTCTATATCTATCTATCTATGCTGTTGAGTTCAGTTTACTAGTATTTTACTGAGAATTTTTGTATCTATATTCGTCAGGGATATTGACCTAGTTTTCTTTTATTGTGATATCCTTATCTGAATATTTTTCTTTGTTATCAGAGTAATGCTAACCTTGTGAAATGAGTTTGAGAGTGGTCCCTCTTCAAGTTTTTGAAAGAGTTTGAGAAGGACTGGCAATAATTTTTCTTTAAATGTTTGGTAGAATTCATCAGTGAAAACATCTGATTTTGGACTTACGTTTGTTGAGAGATTTTTGTGTACTAATTCTACTCTTTACTCATTATTTTTCTGTTCAGATATTATACTTCTTCATGATTTAGTACTGTTAAGTTGTGTGTTTCTAGGAATTTATCCACTTCTAGGTTGCCCAACTTATTGGTATTTAATTGTCCATCGTAGTCTTTTATGATCATTTGTATTTTTGTGATATTAGTTGCATGACTCATCTTTCATTTATACTTTTATTTACTTGAGTCTTCTCTGCTTGGTTAGTTTAGCTAAAACTTTGTCAATTTTGTTTATCTTTTCAAGATATTCTATGTCTTTGATCAGAGAATTTAATCCATTTATATTTAAAGTGATTATTGATAAATAAGGACTTTCTATTTTCACTTTGTTGTTTTCTCATGGTTTTGTTTTCCTTTGTTCCTTTTTTCCTCTCTTGCTGCCTTCCTGTGGGATTTGATGACTTTTTATGGTAGAATGCTTTGATTCTTTTATTTCAGTTTTTGTGTGTATCCTCTACAGGTTTTTCCTTTGTGGTTACCATGAGACTTGCATAAATTATAGTTATAACATCCTATTTAAGCTGATAAATTAACTTTGGTGGCATACAGAAACTATACTTCTCCCCTCCTCACATTTTAGGTTATTAGTGTTATAATTTTCATCTTTTTAATATTATGTATCCAATAATACATTATTTTACTTGTAGTTATTTTTAGCATGTATTTTTAGCATATATTGTTTCTTAACTCTTAAACTACAGTGGAAAGTAATTTATGCACCACCATTACAATAATAGGGGATTTGACTATAAATTTACCTTTACTGGTGAGTTTTACACACAAAACATTTTACACTCACAAAAACATTCATATGTTTTTACATTGTTAATTAGCATTCTTTCATTTCAGTTTAAAGAACTCACATCAACATTTCTTATAAGACAGGTCTAGTGGTGATGAACTCCCTAAGGTTTTGTTTGTTTGGGAAACTTTATCTGCCCTTCATTTCTGAAGGACAGCACTGCCAAGTATAGTATTCTTGGTTGACAGTTTTTTCTCTTTCACTATTTTAAACATATCACCTCCCACCCCCTGCCTTGGCCTGCAAGATTTCTGCTGAGAAATCCACCCATTATCTTATTAGAGCTCCCTTGCATGTGAGGAGTCCTTTTTTTGTCATTGTTGCTTTCAAAATTCTCTTTTTGTGACTTTTGGCAGGTCCCTTAGAAAAGGAGTAATAAAATATTTAACAGCACAGTCTCTGACCTAGACAAGTAAGATAAACATATATTTCCTCAAATAAAACCTATTTCTACTGGCTGTACATGCATAAAAACAAGATTCTCAGTGCTTGTTTGTCTTATTTCTAATTACATATAGGTCAGTCCTTTGTGGCTACCACTGCCTATGAATGAATGAGTAATGATCATAACAAACACGATGGTACTTTGGTGTGTGTCAGCTGAACCATAACTGCTGTAGGCCACCTGTGATAGCAAGGGTGCTCTGGTACACTGGCTTAAATAAAGAATTTACTGTCTTAGGTAAGAAGCCCTGAGGTAGGCTGGCTCCAAGTTGATTATTTCAGTAACTCAGCTGCATATGGAAGGCTAGGACTCGTTTCATGTTTCTGCTTTGCTGTCTTTAGCAATGGGCATTGCCTTCAGGCTGCTTCCCCTCACAATACGTGATCGCTTCCTAATAATTCTTGAGTGAGAGCAAGACAGGTTATATTTCTTTATATCAGAAAGAAAAAATTTTCCCAGAAGCCCTAGCAGATCTCATCTAACATACCATTGTCCAGAATTTGGTCACAGGCCTGTGCTTAAACCAGTCACTGGCAAGGAGAATGACACCTACATGATTGGCTTTTACCTGTCAGAATTTATCCAAGTTAGGAGGAGGAGGAGAGGACAATGAACAATCAGAGCTCTCCCAGCTGGTAAGAAAGGGAGATCAGCCTCTGGCTAGGCAATGAAAGATATCAGTATCACCCTTTCATAAAAGGGAGAGGGATTCTGCTTGATTTTCTTAAAAGACCATGTACTTATCCAAATATTATGTGAAAAACAAAACAACACAAAACGAATCATATTTACATCTAAATAAAACTGAATATGATCCAAGTATGGGCTAGCCTTTGGTTGGAAGTCTCTGCATTTTTCAGTAGGGTTGTGCAGCTTGACACTTTGCAAATCCTGAGAATTATTCAGCCACTTAAGCCTTCAGGGTAACTGCTTATGATCTGAGACAAACAAGATAAACATACATGTCCTCAAATAAAATCTATTTCTACTGACTGTATAAGGCTTATGAACAAAATTCTCAGGACTTGTTTGTCTTCTCATTACATATAGATCAGTCCTTTGTGTCTCCCACTGCCTATTCAAAAAAAAGCTAAGTATCTCAGCAAGACTCCCAAGGCCCTCTGTGTTCAGGTTTACTCTAACTCTTCAGCCTGAGCACCTTTTGTATCCTTATGGGTCCCTCACTTTGCAGCCACATGGCTATACATGCAGTCTTTAGAGATGTTATGTTCTTGTTCTCTATTATTTTCAGCCTTTCACTCTTGGTTTATACGGCAATCTCTACTCATCCTTCAAGGCCGAGCTCAATTGCCACGTATTTTATCATAATCACTACCTTTTCCAGGCAGCTCCTGTACAGCTGCCTGTGTGCAGCCTTCTGTTATGCCATTATATCCTTGCTCTGGTTACTTACTCTGCTGGGATGTGGGCTCCTTAAGCCAGAGGGGTTGCTCTCCTGCTCTGCGACACCTGTTTCTGGCACAGATGATCTATATAACGGGGTAAGGCTGGTAAATAAATGGTTTTACATGTAAGCTTACAGTTTTCTTAATAAATTGGAGATAACTTGGTAGATGTGTTATTTATTGTCCTCCTTCATGTCCAAATTGGTGTCGAAATCTGATACTTGTGAATAGATTAGCTACTTGGAAATGGGCACATCTCTTCATATTTACCTTGATGTATATGTACTAATGGCAGCAAGAACCATTAGCAAATTCATTATTTTTGAATCCAAGTTACAGTCCTACTGTTAAGGTTTGATTTGTTTTATTCTGCGATTAAAGCCATTAGGCACTATTAGCAAATGACAATGTTTATGCATGTTTGAATATCAGCTGGGCTGCATTTCATAGCAGGAGCCCAAGCTAAATTAGTATTCTCTGAGTCTGACATCTAGAATGGTAATACATAGATTTGCTGTGATAGAAGGATAAATAGAACCTGATTGCCTTTGCTAATTATTCTTCCTGAGTGCAGACACTGGCTGGAATTTAGTTTGAGTTGAATTTGGCCTCTGTCCTTTCTGATCTTGAATAATCAGTGACTTTTGAGCAGGACCTGGAGATAGTCTAAAAGTGCCCTGGCTCTGCTCTGCCTTTTGAGCTTTCCTTTATCCAGGAGGTTGTAATGGGCTTGTCTGCCTCTTTAAATAGTTGGGAATGGAATTTTCGGATCAGAGCATGGCTTCTCCCAAACCTGGCTTCTTCCAAAAGGAGAAAGACGCTGCCTTTCAAAGCATACTCTGATCAGGTCAGACCCTTTCCTTTCCAGCTGTGACCTAATTAGGGGAGGATTGGCTTGAATGTACCAGAACTGAGAGGCAAGAATTCTCATATACCCACTTGCAAGGGAGGGTGGGAAATGTAACTTGGCAGCTCTGTCTGGCAAGTGGTGAGAAACAGTTTAGAAAATAACTAACCAGTATCTGGGGCAATCCACTATGATTCTTTCAAGCAGGTGAGCTGACCCGTGTCAAGAGGGTTTTCATATGTGGGCCACTTTCTCAGTCTATCATCTCTTTCTTTGCTGCCACAAGAAAGCTGACTTCCAATCTCATCCTTCCCTGAATAGTCTTCTAGCTTTCTCCAGGCAAAGGCAGAGAAAATAGCTTGAGCGCAGACAGAGCCACAAACCTGAATTCCTGGAGATCCTAACACGGTGAGGGGCATATGGCAAACCTTTCTTGAGCGATGACTGGCTGGCTGAATGATTTCAGGTAAGCCTAAGGTTCTTGTCATCTGACTTCGACATATATTCATTTTAGAAGACTCATCTCTTTACCCTTTGCACCAGCCTTCTGGATTGTTATCTAACAGTTCATCTTTCCCAGGGAGATGGTTCAATTAAGACAACTCAAAATGAGTCCGTGATTTGAAGGTACAGCTGACTGCACTCTGATTAACTTCCTATTCATCAGTCACAGAGATATATGAAGGGAATTACCAGGGCAGGCAGACGAAAGGGCAGGCAGGCTAGATGGGGAGGGAGGTAGCGACCGGGAGATTGGGGTTTGCGGGTGCAAAGAAGCTGAGAAAGGTGCCAGGAGGGGGTGGGGGTCCCCAAGAGGAGGAGAATCCTGGAATATAGCATGAGGATAGCACACAGTCTTCTAGGAAATGTAACTTTGATGTCTCAGCATTAGAGGTTCTGGCTCTAAAGTTAAACTGACTCTTCTTATGATGTGAAAAGGAAAATAAATGTGAGATGATGGACAAGGCTGAAGACGCAGAGGCTCAACTGAAGGAAATTTTGAGGCCTCACCACCCAACCTCCCCTCAGCTCCACGGTCCCAGTACCTGCCTGAAAGCATGAGTGATGATGCTTTTCATCCTGAGAGCTGCCGCTCCCCTGAAGGGGGCTGGTACTGTTGCAAAGACCTCCCTTCCCTCATGTCTCATTACTGAGGATAGCCTGAAAACACAACCTCGCAGCCAAGCCCAGACCCCTTACCTGATGCCAGATCCCTACATCCCCTCTCTACCAAGCATCCTGCTTGGATGTCTATGGAGCAACTCCAGCACAACATGGAAAAAACCTAGCTCTTCCTCTTCTCAACTCTGGTGAGCCTCCCCCTGTAGTCTCTCGCTTGAAAATGACGCCACTATCCACACAGTTTACAGCGATGTGGACATCCTCTGGGACCCCCCTCCTCTCTCTCACTTATGATGTTCAGTAGTCCACCAGATCCTACAGTTGCACCCTCTTATATATAACTGCCCTGCCACTCCCCTTATTCAGACTGCCAGGATGTTTCACCTGGGTCATGGTACCAGTCTCCTAACTAAGGCTCCTTGCCTCCAGTCTTGCCCAACCCCAATCCAACTTCTACACATATAACAAATTGCCCATACTGGAGTGAAAATTGCTTTAGTCTTCGGCTTCCCATTGTCTTCACTGCAAAAACTGATCTCCTAAATCATTGTGTCTGACCACTGTATATGCATCCATCCTCATCTCTGGCCACTCTTGCTTTTCACTCCCTGCTTCAGCCACATGGAAGGGCTAGTCCCCAGAAGACAGCGTGCCTTTTTCTCCACACCTACAACTTCCTCTGCCTGAAGCTCTTCTATCTCCACTGTACTCCCATTTACCCACAAGCATTTGTTCATGTCTCATGAGGCAAGCTGGGCATGGCTTCCTGATCTTCCAACTTGGGACCTCCTTTCTCTGCTTTCACGACAGTCTGGGCTTATTTCTGTATGAATTTATCATATCATACTGCATTGATATATTTCCTTTCCAGTTTTCACTAGCAGACGACCATGACTTCTTTCTGGACCATTCGTACGTATAGTTATCATGGCACACCCAACCCAAAGTTGGACCTCTTGCTGCTAGAGTTAGCCTGCTCCAATTTAATCTTGAGTGTTATTTCTATGTACAAATATAATTTGATCACTACTCAGCTTAAAACTCTTTAGGGTTTTCTGCCTTGCCTTTAAGATAAAATTTTAAAATTCTGAAAATCTTTTTCATGGCCCTTTTTAATCAATCCCATTTACCTTCCCAGTCTCATTTTCCCCACCCTCTTTCATTGGAGTCTCTCTAAGCTATAGCCACTGTAAGGATCCCCAGATGCACCTGCCTTCTCTAGTTTTGCCTGTAGATCTTTGCACTTGCTGTAGCCTCTGCTAGAAGTTTCCTCCTCTCTACTTGTGCTTTCCTCCAGCAGCTAATTACAGTTTACACTGAGTTAGATTTCACTTTCTCTGTCACACGTTCCCTAAGTTCTGAGAGTGTTCCGTGGTTCCCTGCCCTGTCCCAGTGGGTGGGTGGGAATTGAATCTGATTTGTTCTTGTATCACAGAGTATAACACAGTGCCTGGCAACGGGCCCAGAGAACGGGTGTGTGATTAGTGTAGTAGCAAAAGGCCCTGTGCTCAGAAGAGCCCTGCACTTGAGGTTTAATATCTATGGTTGTGAACTTGGAAGTCTTAATAATATCTTTGAGCTTGTGCTTTTTAAGTGGAATCCAGTAGGGCAATGGAACATGCACTGGGTATCTCACCCTCTTACCACATCTTCACAACAGGTTCTCCTCCGCTTTGATCCAGCAACTTCTGCCACTCTGTGCTCCCAGAGGGGACCAGGGTAAGGGTGGCCCACTGAGACACAGGGTGGGACCCTGGGCACCTGGGACGGAATGCACTTGACTGTGAGTATACCTAAGGCAGGTCCTTTCCTGTAAGAGGCAGGTCTTTTCCCTTATGCAACTTTGTCTTGAGGCCTTCTGTTAGCCTTGCAGAGTCTTTCTGGAATGGTGCACTCCAGAGAGGCAGAGGGAGCAAGAAAAAGGGAATACCCTTTCCTGCTTTTGGGATAAGTGGCCCTACATTTCCTGCATTTCCATGTTGCAAAAAGCCCTGTGAACTGTAGTTTGCCGAAGATAAACTATAAGCCTGGTTTATACTAGGCACTCACGGATGGCTGGGTCTTTGTCTTCTTAAATATTTCTCTAATCCACCTACATCCCTTCCTTTCAGCTTCCATGACCCTAATCCAGGACCAAGCCACTCTCTTGGACTATTACAACAGCCTCTTGTGGTCTTTGTATCTAAGCCTAGTGGAGAGTTTGCAGAGAGCAGGACCCCAATAGGTAACGACCAATAAATGAAAGAATTAAATAGGTAGGAAAAATAGTCTTTAAAATGCATGCTGTCAGTTTTGCAGGTTAGAGTGTTTTGTTAAAATGCCTCTCAGGTCCACTGTTGATAAATATCCCTCGGAATGATTTACTCAGTTCTGCACTGTGGCCTCTGCTAGGAGCTGGTCAGAGCCTTGGGCTGATCTGTGTGGACAGGTGCTGTTTCACCTTCCACCTTCGGAGAGCCAGGCTGGAGAACAACCAGGCCTACAAAGGTTAAAAGCCATTTCTGAGGCATTTGGATGACCAAGGCGCAGAGTTATTACCAGAAACAAAGACCTATTAGGTCTTCAGTGTTATTGCAAGTGATATCTAGATAATAAGAGCTCTGCTAAAAGAGGAAGCCATGTGGCCACTAGCTCATGCATGCAGGGGAGGGGATGTTGAGAGACTGGTGCTTGGTTTTGGTTTTATTCCCCTGCCTCAGTTTGCCCAGTGAGGCATTTTGCCTCTGGGCCTCTAGGAGGTTTGCTGTAGTGTATGAGAAAATTGCTTCTGAAGTTGTGCAAGGTTGCCCATGTTTCTGGCTGGTTCAGTTTCTGCCACTCTGGCTTCACTAATCCTCAGTGCAGACTAAATGGTCCATTGGGCTGAATCTACTTTGCCTTTAAAGACCCATCATCCAGTCAAGGTTCCAGGCACAGAATTTATGCCCACCCATTACTGCATGGGTTACATCCTCTAATGCTTCTGTGGCTCTTACCACTGGGCAACAGGCGAGAAACTCAGAGCCACAATGCCCATAGCTGCACACGCTATTGTGGGCACATTCTGCTAATAAGTGCTGAGAAGTACATTCAGTGGCCTTTATAATAACATTGGACTGTTTTATTGTTATATTTTTCTGAGTTCATGCAGTTCAGAACAAGGCAAGATACGTCTGTCAAATATTGTTTTGACAGGTGTCATTGACACGCAGGGCAAGCGTGGTCAGTGTGCGGAAGGTCCTTCAGTGGTGTGTGGTTCCACTGGCCCTGGTGACTCAGGTGAGAGGTGTGAATTCTGCTTTTTGGTGATTGATGCAGCTCTAAACCAACAAGTAATAAAGTCGTCTGCTTTTCTCCTTTTACTTCCTTTACTAATGGGAGATGGAGTTCAGATACTGTGGACGATTTGGAAGTTCTTTCCAAGGTCTGTGTGGGACCCACCGCTGCATTCACACTGAGGTCGTACTTTCTGAAGGCTACTCCCAGCTGGGGGCTAAACATGGCATGAGTGCAAAGGCAGGCCCATTCCAGCAAAATGCAGGACCGCCCCAGGAGGTGAATTTGGTTGGTTAATTCCAGTGAAACTTTCTTGGAACTTGCTGTAGTCCAGGACTTCCTCCCTGAATCCCCTTTCTTTCCCTTTCTCCTTTCAGAAATGTCAGGCCGCCGTAATCTGAAGACGCTCCCTTCATTTTCCTGCTCCCTCCTCCAAACTATCTCTTGCATGTCTAATTCCATCTTGATGCCCCCTTCTCAGGGACCTAATGAGTGCAGTCCCTTCCCTTGATCTATGCATTCTCAGGAATAAGTCAACTTGTAATGTTTGTATTTCATGCTGATGGGAGAGGGTCTGCTGGTGCAAGGTAACCAGCCATTCTGTTTAAAAGGTGGAGGAGACACAGTTGGAGAAGGGAGACTGGAAAGAGGCCTGGAGTTTTGATGTCTTTGAAAGTTGTGGAAACCGACAGTGCTTCACTTGTGGGGCCCAGAGAAGAGTGAGCACAGAAGCTGTGGTAGCAGGTGTGGAGGTTTCCATGCCCGGCCTGTTTCCAGTTAATAACACCAGGATAAAGGGGAGCTGAGTCCACAGAGGTGGTGATTGAGGAAAGACTAGATCTATAGCCAATGACCCAAGTCTCCATTTTCCAATGAAAGTGAAAATATGGCAAATCAAACTTGTGGGATACATCTTAACTGTAGTTAGATGAATTTATAGCACTGTATATAGTGGCTGTATTAGAGAAGATGAAACATCTCAAATCAATAATGTAAACTGGAAATTGTCAGACTATGGCAGATGGGCAAAACTGAACTGTAAATAATGTTCTATTGAAAGAGCTATGTTCATTCATTTATGCATTGTCTATGGCTGCTTTCGTGCAAAAACAATAGAATTGATTAGTTGCAAAAGAGATCATATGAATCTCAAAGCCTAAAATAATTACTTTCTGACCCTTTATGAAAAAAATTTGCTGACCCCTGATCTAAGCTTCCATCTTAGAAACTAGGAGAACAAATGAAAAACAAAGTAAGCATAAGAAAGGAAAGAGTAGAAATCAATGACATAGAAAAAAAAAGAATAATCAATTAAAGTACAAAATGGTCCTTTGAGAAGATCAATAAAATTGATAAATCTCAAGCCATATAGAACAGAGAAAAGGTATAAATTACCAATATCAGAAATGAGAGAAGGCACATCACTAAAGATTCTTCAAACATCAAAATATAATTCAGAAATATTATGAACAGTTTTATGCCCCTGAATTTGACAATTTAGATAAATGGACAGGCTCCTCAAAAGACAGACTACCAAAGTTTATTCTAAAAGAAATAGATAACCTGAAAAGCTCTATATCCATTAAAGAAATTGAATTTTTAAGTAAAAGGAATTCCCACAACTAAATTCTAGGTCCAAATGGCTTCAATGGAGCATCCCATAAATATGTAAAGGAAAAAAAGATACCAGTTGTGTAGACTCTTCCAGAAAGTTATGGGAGGGAGCATTTCCCCATTCATTCTATGAGGCCAGAATTACTCTGATACTAAAATGAGAGATAGACATTATAAGAAAAGAAATTGGCTGGCCAATATCCCTTTAAAATTGATGAAAAATTCTGAGTTTTAGCTAATTGGATTCAATAATAAATGAAAAGACTAATACATCATGACCAAATGAGGTTAAACCCCAAAATGCAAGATTAATTCAACATTTGAAAAATCAATCAATGTAATTCACCATATTAAAAAACTAAAAAGAAAACCTGATCACCTCAGTCAGTACAGCAAAAGCATGTGGCATTCATCATAAAACTTATAGCAAAGTAGAAATAGAAATAGACTTTCTCAGCCTGATTAAGTATGTCTATGAAAAACTTACAGCAAATATTATACTTAATCCTGAAAGAATTAATGCTTTCCACCTAAGACCACATTCAATATTCTACTAGAGGAACTAACTGGTGCGTTAAGGCAAGAAAAAGAAATAAAAAACATCCAAACTGGAAATAAATTGTTAAAACTGTACTTTATTTGCAAATGACATGATCATCTATGTAAAAAAATTCCAAGGAATTTACAAAAACAGTATAAAATGAGTGTAGGTAGAATAATAAATGAAATTAGAAAGGTTGCAGGTTTTGAGATTGATATAAAAATCAATTGTAATATATTCCATACATTATGCAACAATGACCAGAGAATGAAAATTTAAAAAGCAACTCTATTAAAAATAGTATAATAAATATAAAACACATAAGGATAAATTTGACAAAAATTGTATAAGCTGTACCCTGAACACTAAAAAGCATTGTTGAGAACATTAAAGAAGGCACAGATAACTGGAGATGTAGGCTGTGCTCATGGATCAAAAGATTTAATAGTGTCAAGAAGTCAACTCTATCCAAACTGATGTATAGATTCCAATTAACTCCAGTTAAGTTCCAGCAGCCATCTTTTTCTATAAATTTATAAGTGGGTTCTAAAATTTATATAGAATTGCATAAGATCTAGAATTAAACTTGTAGCAATATTCAAAACAACTTTGAAAAAGAATAAAACTTGATTTCAAGACATAAAATTTCAATAATAAAGGAAATGTAATGTAGACATACATATATGCTTTTAGATCAATGGAACAGAATAGAGAGTGGAGAAATAGATACACATATATTTAAACAACTGATTTTCTATAAAGGCTCAGTGTAGTTTAACAGTGAAATGACTTTTTTAACCAATGACTAGAACAATTGTAACATACAGAAAAATGGATCTTGACTCTTACCTCACACCATATAAAAAAAAAATAAGTTAAAATGGATCACAAACCTAAATGCAAGGACTAAACTACAAAACTTGCAGGAGAAAATCTTAGTGCTTTTGGGCTTGGTAAAGATTTCTTAAACATGACCAAAAAAGAAAAAAATTGTAAACATAAAAATTCAATAAGTTGAAAATCAGTTAAATTAAAAACTTCTTTTCTCAAAAGAAAAGGCAAACCAAGACGATAAGAAAACATTTGCAAAACATGAATCTTACAAAGAACTGTTACCAAGAGTGCATAAAAATTCCTCCCACCCAATTGTAGAAAGACAAATGACCCAATTTAAAAAAACGACAAAAATTCTTCACCGAAAAAGTCTTCACCAAAGAAGATATACGGATAACAAGTAAGTACATGGAAAGATGCTGAACATCACTGGTCATTAGGAAAATGCAAGTCGCGCTGTAATGACATGATGCAACATTTCCATTGCAATGGCTAAAAATAAAAACTACCAATTGTTGGCCAGGATGGAGCAATAGTAATTCTCAGAAACTGCTGGTAAAAATGTAAAATGGTACAACCATTTTGGAAAAACTTGGCAGTTTCTTAATAAGATAAATGTAGGCCCACTATGCAGCACAGTCATTCTACTCTGGGTATTTAGTCAAAAGAAATGAATGCATATATCCATACAAAGCTTTATAAGAAAAGCCTATAAACATTTTATGTGTTGTGGCTCAAACCTAGGAAAAGGCCAAATGTTTATCAACAGGTGAATCACTAAGTTGTGACATAATGAAATACTACTCAGTAATAAAAAGAATAAACTACTGGTACATGCAGTAACATGGATGAATCTCAAAATGATTTTCCAGAGTGAAAGAATCAAGACAGAATGGGTACATGCTATGTGTTTCTGTGTATAAACAATTTTAGAAAATGCAAACTGATATATAGTAAAAGAAGATCAATGGATAACTGGAGAAAGGGAGAGGGTGAGTCAAGCCTGGATTACAAAATGACATGAAGAAACTTTTTGAGATTATAGACATGTTCATTATCTTGATTTTGGCAATGGCTTCCCATGTGTATATATATGTCATATGTTATCAAATTGTATACTTTAAATATGTCCTGCTATTTGTACATTGATTGCACCATAATAGAGCTGTAAAGGAAGCAAATTTCTACTGGTAAACTGAAATCAAAATGCCTGAACCAAAATTAAGGAAGCTAAAGAGAAAAATAGATAAACAGTCATAAATGGAGATTTTAACATCCATAGCCTGGTCACTGATACAACAAAGATCAATAAGGATATAGATGTTTGAATGACATCATCCAAATTGAGCTCTTTGACAGTCAGAAAAATTTCTCCATAATCTCTGAGTGCACATAAAATACTCACTAAGACAGATCATATTCTGGACCTAAAACAAGAATCAGTAAATTTCAAAGCATTGAATTTAGATATCTAGAAAATTCCCTATTTTTTGGAAATATGCCTACATGTGTAAAATAACCATGGGGTCAAAGGAGAAATCACAAGAAAAAAAAGCAAATCTAGCAAACAAAATCACCATGAAAATACAACCTAACAAAATGTGTTCAATACAGTTCAACCAATTCATAAAGAGAAATTTGTACCTTAAATTTATATTAGCAAGGAAGAAATGTTTGAAATCAATTATTTAAGCTTCCATCTAAAGAAGCTAGAAAATGAAGACCAAATTCATATCAAACTAAGAAGGATATAAAAAAGATAAAACCAGAAATCAAGGAAATAAAAAACAAATAATAAAGACAATCTAAAGAGCTAAAACCTGATAAGGAGATACAAAAAAATTACAGACCAATATCTCTATACATAAGGACACAAAATCATCAGCAAGTTATAGGTGAAATAAATCTAACAATCTGTAAAAAGGGCCAATTGTGGTTATCTAAGAATGCAAAGTTTGTTTAATATAAAAAATCAGCCACTGTTGGTCACCATGTCATCAGAATAAAAGAACCCCACATGATCATCTTAACAGATGAAGAAAATCAATACCTATTCATGATATAAACTTTTGACAAACTAGAAATTGAAGGGAACTTTGTCAGTATATACAGGGAATCTATGAAAAACATAGCAAATCTCATACATGAAACATGAAATATTAATCATGGAACTTTAAACATCATACAGTGAAATATAAAATGCTTACTTTCTTCCAAGAAAAAGATATTTACCCTCAAAATTTCTAGTCTACATTATGCTGCAGGTCCTAGAAATAGTGCAATAAGGTAAGAAAGAAATTGGAAGTTTGGAAAGAAATAGGACAGAAGAAGTAAGGCTATCTTTATTTCTAGATGACATGGTGATGTATGTAGAAAATCCTAGGAAATCTATGGGGAAAAGAACTGCAAAAAAGTGAATTTAGCAATTTCATAGGATCAAAGGTCAGTACATAAAAATCAGCTACACTTCTAGATTTTAGCAACAAACAATGAAAAATGAAATGGAATAAAAATATCATTTATATAAAATTAAAAGCATGACATACATTGGAATACATTTAATATAATATGTGCTAGATCTTTATGCTGACTACTATAAAATATGGAACAGAGAAATTAAGGAAGACCTAATAAATGGAGTGATATGTCATGTTAATACATTGGAAGACCCAGTATTATTAAGATGTTTATTATCCCTAAATTGGCCTATAGAGTCAACATAATTCCAATCAAAATTAAACCAGCTACCCCTCCCAGCCTTTGTTTAAAGAAATTGACAAACTCATTCTAAAAATATATAGAAATGTTAAGGACCTAGAATAAAACTTTCTGAGAAAGAACAAAGTTGGAAGACATCCTACCTGATTTCAAGACTTATTATAAAGCTACAGTAACTAAAGCAATGTGTTATTTTTTTTAGGGTAGACAGATGGATCAGTGGTACAGATTAGGAAATCTGAAAATAAAGCCACACAAATACAGTCAACTTATTTTCAACAATGATGACAATGTGATTAAATGAGGAGGGGAAATATTCTTCACAAACAATGTTGGAATAACTTGATATCCATATATTAAAAAATTCATAAATCTTAAACACTAATTCATACTGTACACAAATTATTCAAGGTGTGTATACACCTAAATATACAAGGCAAAACTATAAGGCTCTGGAAGAAAACATAGGAGAATATTTTCTTGACCACAGTAAGCAACATTTGTTTAAAGGACATTAAAAAGCACTACTTTTAAGAGAGAAAAATATAAACTGGACTTCATTAAAGTGAGAAACATCTGCTCTTCAAAAGACACTCTTCAGAAAGTTCAAAGGCAAGCCATAGCTTGGTGAAAATATTTGCAAAATAATTTTAAACAGACTCTTTCAAAGGAAGATACATGAAATGCCACTAAACACATGAAAAAAAAAAACAAGAAAAAGCTCTTTATTATCAGTCATTGGATAAATATACATTAAAACCAGAAAGAGATACCACCTTACACCCACTTAGATGATTAAAATTAAAATGTGTATCAATGTTGGACACAAAGTTGAACAGTTGGCACTCTGGGGAAAAATGATATGACCACTTTGAAACTGTTAGGCTATTTCTAAGAGAGTTAAATATACAACTATCTTATAGTCCAGCAAATCCGTTATTGGGCATTTATCCAAGAGGAAAGACAATATACAACAATGCATTTAGTAATTTGCAGTTGACATGTATAGAAAACCCTAAAGACTCCACCAAAAAACTATTTAGAACTAATAACTGGAGGAAAGTTGCAGGATACAAAATCAATGTACAGAAATCTGTTGCATTTCTGTATACTAACAATGAACTAGCAGAAACAGAAATAAGGAAAACAATTCATTTACAATTGCATCAAAAAGAATAAAATATCTAGGAATAAACCTAACCAAGGAGGTGATAGACCTGTATTCTGAAAACAATAAGACACTGATGAGAGAAATTAAGACACAAATAAATGGAAATCCATCTTATGCTCATGGATAGGAATAATTAATATTGTGAAAATGGTCATCCTTCCCAAAGCAATTTGCAGATTCAATACAATCCTTATCAAAACACCAATGGCATTTTTCAGTGAACTAGAGAAAATAATGCTAAAATACATATGGAACCACAAAATAGGCAACATAATCTTGAGAACGAAGGACAAAGTTGAGAGTATTATGCTCCCTGACTTGAAGCTATTCTATAAAGCTATGATAATCAAAGCAGTATGGTACTGGCACAGGGACAGACCCAGAGACTAACGGAACAGAATAGAGAGCCCAGAAATAAACCCACACATATATGGTCAATTAATATATAATAAAGGAGCCATGAATATACAATGGAGAAAAGTCAGTTTCTTCAATAAATGGTGTTGGGAAAACTAGACAGCTACATGCAGGAGAATGAACCTGCGTTACTGCCTAACCCTATACACAAAAGTAAACTCAAAATGGATTAAAGACCTAAATATAAGACATGAAACCATAAAACTCTTAGAAGAAAACATAGGCAAAAATCTCCTGAACATAAGCATGAGGAGTTTTTTTTCTGGACCCATCTCCCTGGGCAAGGGAAATAAAAGCAAAAATGAACAAGTGGGACTATATTAAACTAAAAAGCTTCTGTATAGCAAAGGACACCATCAACAAAATTAAAAGGTAGTCTACAACATGAGAGAACATATTTAAAAATGATTTATCCAATAAGGGGTTAACAGAAATATTTGAAGAACTCATATGACTCAACACCAAAAAAAAAAAAAACAACCTGATTAAAAAGTGGGCAGAGAACCTGAAAAGAAGAAATACAGATGGCCAACAGGCACATGAAAAGATGCTCCACATCACTAATCATCAGGAAAATGCAAATCAAAACCACAATGAGATATCACCTCACATAAGTTAGAATGGCCACTATCCAAAAGACAAGAAATAACAAGTGGTGTTGGTGAGGATGTGGAGAAAAGAGAGCTCTCTTATACTGTTGGTGAGAATGTAAATTGGTGTAGCCACTATGGAAAGCAGTATCGAGGTTCCTCAAAAAACTAAAAATAGAAATAACATATGACCCAGTAACTCCACTTCTAGGAATTTACCCAAAGAAAACATTATCTCTGATTTGAAAATATATATGCACCCCTATGTTTACTGCCACATTATTTACAATAACAAAGATATGGAAGTCCATCAATAGATGAATGGATAAAGAAGGTGTGGTACGTATACACAATGGGATATTATCCAGCCATAGAAAGAAAGAAATCCTGTCATTTGCGACAATGTGGATGGACGTAGAGAGTATTATGCTAAGTGAAATAAGCCAGGTAGAGAAAGACAAATACCATATGATTCACATATATGTGGAATCTAAAAACAAAACAAAACAAAATGAACAAACTAGCAGTAAACCATCGACACTGAGAAGTGACTGATGGTTACCACTGGGGAGGGGTTGGGGTGAGTGAAGGGGATAAAGAGACACAAAATCTCAATCATTATATGAGTTGGTCACAGGGGTGGTAGTACAGCTCTCCTCCTCTCCCGTGTTGTGGCCTCTCTCCCCCATTCAGGCCTCTGACAGGTGGCCTTGAGATGACCCAGAATGAGAGGATCGGGCTGGGCATTACCCTGTCTGGCCCAGAACCTCTGGCCCCACCCCAGGGAATCAGCTTACCCTCTAAGGTCCACTTCCCTGCAGCAACAGCCTCACGGTGGGGTTTCCAGGTCTTCTTTGACCTCAGTCCTTCATTTCATGTTCTGTCCTCCTTCATGCCAAACCCAGCTCTCAGAAAAGGATCTACATTGACTGCCAAGCCTCCTCTCTCAAGTTGGCTTCCAATTTCTTAAGCCCAAACCCTTCCTGGGGTTTGCAGATCTCAGACCAAATTGTAGGGAGTTGAGGGGTTTTCCTGGACACACTGACTGCCCACACTTCCTGGGCAGTTGAACCTACTGGCCTGCCTAACTTCCCTGCAGCTTACTGGTCTCTCATCTCCAGCCCCCATGACCCTGATTTGGGCAAAGCCCCTGTTCTTGTCATTCGGGGTCAGGGGCCGCCTCCGGGAGGGCTCTGGGAGAGCCATTATCAAGGCTCACCTTGGCACCTCTGCTGAAGGGCACTCGGTTCCTCACTCTTCAAGGTTTTTCCTCTCAGGTAGTTCATGCTGTGCAGAAGATTCCTCTTGCTCTCAAATGAGCTGTAAGTTTCTGGTTTATTGGAAACGTGTAATATTTGTACGGAGCTGGATGAAGTGTTAAGTTGGGGGAGGAAACATCCATAGACAGAGGGCTTTTCTGTTAAGGTGTAATTGCTTTCTTATCACCTTTATGGAAAAAGTGCCCATTCGCCTAGTTCCTTGAAATGTAGTTTTCCCTCTTCGATTTATTTTAAAGATTATTGAGATTTTAAAATATCCCTTACGATAGTTATTTCCAGGGTTGGTTTGATGCAACCAAAGGTAGGATGGGTGGGCTTGGATACCTGTGTGTCCTTCTCTCCTCTGGAGGTAATGCCATCTCTTGCAAAGAGCCTTCTCCCATCTCCTTCCAGTCTCCATCACTGGCTTCTTATGCTCACAGAGATCTTTTTTCTTTCTGATTACATTCAACCCCATTGGCCTTGTCAGGAGGTGAGCTGTTTATGTGCCTATCTCTTCATGCATTTAGCTAACAGTGGTGGTCACGTGTGCTGAATTTCACATTCTTACCAGCACCCAGAATTATGTGCAGTGCATGGGAGGTCCCAGTGTTTGCTGAATGCCCAGTAGCTTTCTAATCATCAGGAAAAAGCAAACAAACAAAAAGTCCTCTTGAAATGCCTGGGCTGCCGCAGACTGGTTACTGTAACCCAGTTCCTGGTTTTCACCTTTGAAAAATAAGGCTTTGTTTCTGACCAGTGGTTTGAAAATATAAAAATCTTGGCCAGTGTGGTTAGTCAGTCAACCTGATCGTCAGGCTGAATATTTTCTCATGTATATGGTTGGCTTGCTTGAAACACAGTCCAAAAAGGATCAGAGGGATGATTTTTAAGGAAGGTTCTACTAATTCCAATTTGGCATCCTATTGGATGATGGAGCCTGGGTATTGTGTCATTCATAGGTAACCTGCAAAGCAGGTAGATTACTATTGCTAGGTAAACCATGACTTTTCATTCCTAAGCTGTCACTTTTAAATTCTTAACCCCAATGTCATAGCAGTGCATTGTACTGAATAATAATTGTATTTCTCACAGGACATTCCCAATTTTTTTTGCATGAGGAACAGCTTTTTAATTTTAATCAAAGCATTTCCTTTTGAACTTCAAGGCAGAACTGCTAATTTACTTCTTTTAAGGCCCTGACAAGGAGACACCTCCAGTTGAGCCAAAGGTTGTTCGCTGTTTACTAGCGTGGACCTCATTTTGAGTATTAATGAAGTGGAGACTAATAGGAACAAATTGATCACTTCATAATTTGTCAAGTGAAGTGTGGCCAGCTGAAAATTTCATTATCAGCACTATTCTAGGGGAACGAGGAAAGAAGTTTGAAAAATCAGTTCCATAAAGTTCCTTGTTAGGGTGAGGAGGATTCTTGGCTGTCATTCATCGAAGAATCCGCTGTGGTTTCCGTGAGTGGCAAATATAAAAGTGATTTGTGAAGTTACTCTCAACTCCCTTTGAAATGAGGGAGAGCCTCACTGTGTTTCCTGAAACTGAAATATGGTGGAAGGAGCAACACTAAGGGTTGCTGCTGTAGCTCCCGAAACTATGATGTAGCTGCACGTTTACTGACACAGAGAGATATTCACATAATGTTAGTGTAAAAAGTGGGCTACAAAATAGGATATAAAGTATGATCCTATTTTTGTCTTAAAAGAAGTACATGTATCTGCATGGCCTAAGTCAGGGAAGATATACTTCATAATCACCGTAAGAAATACGGAAGAAAATCAATAAACATGCAACCAAATGTGCAAAGCCTACAAACATACAGTTCCTAAAAAAATCCAAATGTGCAAAAATAAGCACATATTTTATACTTCATTTGTAATAACAGAAAGGCAATTTAAAATGATACTGAGAATATTTATTTTTGCATATTGGTTTGGCAAAAATGTTTGAAAGAAACATTTTGATGAGGGAGAAGACAAAAGGTGTGCCTATACATCCCCAGTGGTGATTTATTTTCATACAAAGTTTAAAAAACATATATTGCTTATAGCTTTATCAAGGTGTAGTGAACAGAGAAAACTGCACACAGTACGCTGTGCATTGCACACACAAGGTATACACTAAAGTGTGCGATCTGATAACATATGACATATGTAAACACTCGCGAAACCACCACAACAGTCAAGATTCTGAACATACCCATCTCCCTCGGAGTCCCTTCCTGCCCTTTGTCATGTTTCCCTCCTGCCCCTCCATGTCCCACCTGACCGCAGGCATCCACTGATCTACTTGCAGTCATTACTGACTGTGTTTTCTAGAATTTTATACAAGCGGAACCATGCCACAGGTCCTCTCTTTCTGTCTGGCTTCTCTTACTAATCACCTGAGTTTAGAGAGGCAAATTCATCCAAGGTAACCCAGAGAGTAAATGACAGAGACAGAATATGAACGCAGCCGCCCTTACCCTAGAATCCACATTCCAGCAACAAATGCTGAAATATTGTTTATATGATTTAGAAATATCTTAAAATCCCAATAGGGGAATGGGTTAACCATTTCATATTTATGTAATAATATTTATGTAAGGATTTTCAAATACAAGAATATTTGAAAAAGACTTTAAAGGTATAAAATAAAATAACACCAGTTATCCTGAGTGATGAAATCATGGGTAATCTTCGTTTTCTTCCTTTTTCCCTTTGTAGAGTTTTCAGATTTTCATGACTTTGCTCATAAAGAAAATAAATAAATAATAATAATAAAAAAGGATTGCAGCCCTGGGTGCCTCTAGGTACCCTAGCCATGAATGAGTTCTAAAAGCTGGCGTTTGGCCTACATTTCTGATGTTTGGAGGTTTCCTTTTCTTTTCTTTCTCAGCTTTTCTGTCTTCCTGAATTTTACTGTATCCTTTGTGGTCCAGCTGATGTTCCAGCTCTTCTGGGATATCTTCTCTGGTTACATCTACCGTGTTTTTCTGCAGTGCGGAGCAGTCTGTGTAGGACCCTTTAACCAGACTAATACTTGTCTCTGGTGAGGTTCCTCTTTTCCAGGTATGGTTAGGAACTCTTCGAGGGCAGGGCCAGACTCTCTGAGATCATTTTCCCCTTATCTAGCCTGGGGGGCCACGGTGAGCACATGGCGACGATCAGACGCCCTCATCTGAGCACAGGGCTCCAGCCTGAACAGCTGCTTCCCTGCATGTCGGCTCACTCAACCATCCCCAAACCCTCCATAGTGGCGGTGGCTGAGGGCGGCAGTCGGGGAACCTGTATTGTACACAGACGTGTAATGAAGCCTCGACTGGGGAAGCAACTTCTGGAATACCACAGCTACCAAGTAGCCGAGCAGGCATTACACTACAGGTGTTGCAAGTGCTAGCGGTGGCTCTTTCTGTTCTGTAGAGGGCTGGGGAATGGTCATGAAGCTCCAGTTCCAAGCCCGGCTCTCCCATCCCACCCTCCCCTTGCCTGATTTTGGTCTCTTGCGCTGGCTGCCTTTGGCTACTTTCTCTCTGGCTTGGAGGTATGCACACGGCCCTGGAGGCCATCACTACTTCCCCGTGGAGTATCTATCCAGTTGGTTAGAAGACACCTGCTTTTGAAAATTAAGCTTGGCTTCTATTATTGTCTCAACATTTCTAGGACCCAGATATTCTTAACTTCCCTCTGCCATTGCTTGGGTACTAATTTGAATGCCATGGGCCTATTTAGTTGGTTCCCGAGCTCAAAGGGATGTGGAGCTCAGACCTCTGCCTTCCTGGGCTGGGTGAAGCACCCTTCCCTTTTTCAGTGAATTAAGAGCTTTGCTATGGAAATCCCTTGCTGAACCCCACAACTGTTAACCCCAAATGTGTCCAATATGGCACACATTGACCTTGGAATTTGTAGACTTTAGAGTTCTAAGTGGATGCTTTTCTGGATCTCAGGAGAAATTGGCCAGTGGCTGGGAAAAGTTGCTATGCGCCCCTGGAGACTTGGGCAGGCTGGCAGCAGACAAAACAAGACACTGGGGCCTCAGTCCAGGAGGTGGCTTTAGCCAGACGCAATAGTTTTGATGCTAGGCTTAGTTTTATTGGTTATGCACCACTTTGCCTTTTCTGAACACAGTAAGGAGGAGTTCACACTCATTCAACCCTTTCTTCAGGAACGGCAGCCTCTCTGCTTTCTCCTTCCAGGTATTTGTAGTTGCCAAGACCATGCTCAGAAACATCTGCCTCCTTATTTTGACTCATTTTGCTTTTTTCTGTTTCTTACAATCCCCAACATAGAGTCAATTCTCCTCTGTCTCTGTATAGCCCATGGTTCCATTTGCTCTCAGGACTTTCTTCTGGGGTTCTGCTCTTTCTTGGTGGTTTGGCTCAAATTCCTACTTCCTCCAGGAAGCCTTCCTGATAACTCCTGCCCTATCAATCTTTCCCTCCAGAGAATTCCTTCGGGGGATGTTAGTATGTTTGGTTGTGACTTTATCATTGCACTGCTTCCTTCTCTGATTTCTCCTTGGTCAGGCAGCACCTGTCAAAGTAGACTGTGAACTTGAGGTCAAGAGTGTTCCTGCAATGCCCAGCACTGCACCTGGTAATTGCTCAATGGCTTGACATTTTAAGGTGTTGTGGAATCTCCTTCCTTTAATTATAGCATCTCCTGATACTGTAATAATTCAGATGAGAGATAATGAGAGCTCTAGTCATGGGGTAGAGAATAAGGTATTTAGGGTTTGCATAGATAGTGCTTAGAGCTCATAGCCATTGAGGAATGGAGAAGTGAAACATCTAGAATTATCCAGGTTTTGGCTCAAACTAGGATAGTGAGGCCATTCATTGAGATAGAGACTATAGGAAGAGGAGTGTGTCTGTGTGTGTGTGTTGCATAAGTGTGTTTGTGCTATGCAAGTGTTATGTATGTATATATGTGTGGAGAGGTTGTGGAGATGATGCATTCCATTTTGGATATGTTACATTGGAGGCACGTCCAGCCCAAGCCCTCTCTTGGGCAGGAGCTCACATGGTTCAGACTCCAGCAAGAGAGTTGTGGACAAAGAGTTGCTCCTCAGGAATTCTAGCTGCTTCTGTGAGTTAGCCAAGAGAAAAGAGAGCCGGAGCAATGAGCCCACGCCAAGGTCCTTAGCAATGCTGAGAGTCAAGTCAGGAAAATCAACACAGTGTGAGTTCCCTGGCATCTCCCTGAATCCCAGGGCAGGTCATCTTTGACAGGCTGGTTATGGGCTGCTGGCCTCTGATATATGAAAGGATGGCTTTTTTTTTTCCCCTGGAGAGAATCAGCCATATAGTTTTAATCTTATTGAAAGGTGAAATATACTTGCAAAAATTTGAATATTACAATGTTTTAAGAACATGCACCATAAAATCGTGGCTAAGAACCTTTATTCTGGTATGTTCTATCTCAGATAAAATACAGTACTTAAAAAAAATAATTTATTTTGGTATCATTAATCTACAATTACATGTGCAATATTATGGTTATTAAACTACCCCCTTCATCAGGTCCCCCCCACCAACCCCATTACAGTCACTGTCCATCAGCGCAGTGAGATGCTATCGAATCACTACTTGTCTTCTCTGAGTTGTACAGCCCTCCCCGTGCCCCCCCAACATTATATCTGCTAATTGTAATGCCCCCTTTTCCCCCTTGTCCCCCCCTTCCCACCCATCCTCCCCAATCCCTTTCCCTTTGGTAACTATTAGTCTGTTCTTGGGTTCTGTGTCTGCTGCTGTTTAGTTCCTTCAGTTTTTTTCTTTGTTCTTATACTCCACATATGAGTGAAATCATTTGGCACTTGTCTTTTTCCGCCTGGCTACTTCACTGAGCATAATACCCTCTAGCTCCATCCATGTTGTTGCAAATGATAGGATTTGTTTTCTTCTTATGGCTGAATAATATTCCATTGTGTATATGTACCACTTCTTCTTTATCCATTCATCTACTGATGGACACTTAGGTTGCTTCCATTTCTTGGCTATTGTAAATAGTGCTGCAATAAACATAGGGGTGCATCTGTCCTTTTCAAATTGGGCTGCTGCATTCTTAGGGTAAATTCCTAGGAGTGGAATTCCTGGGTCAAATGGTATTTCTATTTTGAGTTTTTTGAGGAACCTCCATACTGCTTTTCACAGTGGTTGAACTAATTTGCATTCCCACCAGCAGTGTAGGAGGGTTCCCTTTTCTCCACATCCTCGCCAACATTTGTTGTTTGTGTTTTGGATGTTGGCCATCCTCACTGGTGTGAGGTGATATCTCATTGTGGTTTTAATCTGCATTTCTCTGATGATTAGTGATGTGGAGCATCTTTTCATGTGCCTGTTGGCCATCTGAATTTCTTCTTTGGAGAAGTGTCTATTCATGTCCTCTGCTCATTTCTTAATTGGATTATTTGCTTTTTGTTTGTTGAGGTGCATGAGTTCTTTATATATTTTGGATGTCAACCCCTTATTGGATATGTCATTTATGAATATATTCTCCCATACTGTAGGATGTCTTTGTGTTCTACTGATGATGTCCTTTGCTGTACAGAAGCTTTTCAGCTTGATATAGTCCCACTTGTTCATTTTTGCTTTTGTTTCCCTTGCCCAGGGAGATATGTTCATAAAGAAGTCACTCATGTTTATGTCCAAGAGATTTTTGCCTATGTTTTTTTCTGAGAGTTTTATGGTTTCATGACTTACATTCAGGTCTTTGATCCACCTTGAGTTTACCTTTGTTTATGGGGCTAGACAGTAGTCCAGTTTCATTCTCTTACATGTAGCTGTCCAGTTTTTCCAACACCAGCTGCTGAAGAGACTGTCATCTCCCCATTGTATATCCAAGGGTCCTTTATCAAATATTAATTGACTGTATATGTTTGGGTTAATGTTTGGATTTTTTATTCTGTTCCACTGGTCTGTGGGTCTGTTTTTGTGCCAATACCAAATTTTCTTGATTACTGTGGCTTTGTAGTAGAGCTTGAAGTCAGGGAGTGTAATTCCCCATTTTATTCCTCCTTCTCAGGATTGCTTTGGCTCTTCGGGGTCTTTTGTGGCTCCATATGAATTTTAGAAGTATTTGTTCCAGTTCATTGAAGAAAGCTGTTGGTATTTTGATAGGGATTGCATTGAATCTGTACATTGCTTTAGGCAGTATAGCTCAGATCCTGGACCCTCTGTGTCTCCAACCTCCGATATACCGCGCAATGTGTGTCAGCACTCCTGGCGCAGGTCACCAGGGCTGGTTATTTCTCGGGCCTGTACTTCCACTACCTCCTGGCTCTGAATCCTCTCCTTCCGCCGGTGCACTGGGGTGGGGGAGCGCTCGGGTCCCGCCGGGTCGTGGCTCCGTATCTTACCCGCCTCGCGGGGTGCCAAGTCCTCTCAGGTGTAGATGCAGTCTGGGTGCTGTCCTGTATCTTCTGGTCTCTTTTTTAGGAATAGTTGTATTTGTTGTATTTTCATATATATATATAGTTTTGGGAGGATATTTCCACTGCCCTGCTCATGCCGCCATCTTCCCGGAAGTCCAAAATGCAGTACTTTTAATGAAGAGTTAGTTGAGTTACCATTTCTTCTTTGAGTTTAATGATTGAAATTCAAACAACTCAGCAGTCATTCCTCTCAATCTAATTTCATGTTGCAGAAGGCAATTCTATCTGGAGGGAAGGCAAAGTACATAATTCAAGTTTAAATTTAATAGGGGATGGAGATATGAAGAGGAGAGGGATATTGTCATGATTTGGGTCTAGAGCAGCTCAAATGTGTTATGGGCTTGGGCGGGCACGTATGAGGGCAGGGGGACAAGACACAGGAGTTCAGCTGGATGGCATTCTCGTGGTGGGGGGTGGGTGGCTGGTGCCATGCCATGGTACCAGAGGCACTGCCCATGGAACTCAGTGGCCTCCATGTGTTAGAGTTTGAATCCCTGAACAAAAAATGCAACAGTCTCTGCTTTCACTTTTGGATTCTTCTGACACCCTGTAAATCACCATTCTGGAATTTTTCAGCCCTATGGGCAAGTTTCTGAGATGTGGGAATATTATATTCAGCCATCCTTATGACTTCTTAAATACAACGGCCAAACACACAAAAGGTATTTATATCGATAGTATCTAGAAGAACAGAAAGAAAGCTATGAACAAATAGCCATGACCAGCCCAGGCAACAGTAATCATATCCTGGTTGAGTTCCTCACATGTTACACAGAGAGAAGGCCAAGCCTTAGAAGGATGCCATCTTGCCCTTGACCAGCTTGACGTCATGCAGCTTGATGTGGTCGCTGCTGTTCTGTTCGGTGTGCCCAGAAATCCAGTGCTGTCTTATATACAGAGGTGGCCAGGCCCATCCCTTTAGAAGATACAAAGGTGAACCATGTCCATGTGAGCCTGATGTGTAAGTGGGGAGCAGATCATCCATTTACTGGGACTGGAATGCTTCAGCTCATCACCCGGGGTGGTCCCATCTCTGTAGAAAGTTTCTGGAAGAGAGAATTATCACCCCAAACTGCTCGGTGCTCAAGGATTTAGAGCTAAGGGGAGATTTGATGTGGGCCCTGGTAAAGTCTGATGAACTCACAGAGTAGGCACTCCATGGTGTCCCTGTGCCAGATGCTGGGCCTCTCTGTGTGGCACTGCTGGACACACGTCCTAGGTTTCAAGCTGCCATGTTATAGCCTGGGCTCCCTGAGTCTACATCCGGTCATGCCGATGTTCTCCAGCATCTCAGATCCCATCTAACAAATGTGATCCCTGTGGCTAGCTTAACATGAACATGAGGGAAGATCCTTATGAACTGATTTCTTAGTTTTTGCCCAGAAATTCCCTTCACTTAAAAATTTGGGGATAATCTGAGCCCTCCCCCTCTTAAATTATGACAATTATAAAAATTAAGACCATTTTGACATGGAAACCACAGAAACTTGGAAAAACACAGAACAGATAATAAATAATATGACAGAGGATATACAATTTTTTATAGACTCTTCTTATGGCTGTAAAAAATGTATGTGTATGTGGATAAGAAAGACCAGAGATTATGGAGAAACATAAACTCAATATGATTACATTGTAGGATTTTGTGTGTCATAATTTCGCCTGATGTTACAAATATGTTTTCATTCTACATGACAAAAAAATACCTTGGCTTTTGGATCCATGAGCTCAAACCGGCCCTGAGAAAGCGATCAGTCCGTTGTGGTCAGGAAGGGCTGCCTCCTGCCAATGGCCAGAGCAGACCTCTTCTTGGGTTCCAGCCTCTGTGATCAGAATCACCACTTTCTGCCTAAACCCATCCCTGCCTGCCCAGACCCCCCTGCGAGTATTGAAGGGTTTTGGGGACCTTGGTTTGTAAACTACAGCATGGAGAATTCTGATGGGTCTGAAGTCAGTGCCTAGAGGAAAGGTCGTGTGATTTCTGTTTCAGAGAAATTCTCAGGCTTGAACTTCTCAAAGGGTGATCATGACAGGGAACTGAGCTGAGGCTTTTCAGCTCCCCAGCTCCAAATAGGAAAAATATATTTTCTTTGAGCCCCACCCATATTTTTGAAACTATTTTTCTTTTTTTTTTGATGGACCCTTCTGTTATTCAAGTCTCTCTGCCTGTTTCCTTTCTGCCGAAACAAAGATATCCTTTATTTCCTTGATGGAAGGAGGCAGTGTCAGCGAAAGTGTTTTGTAAAATGCAGAGAGCTGCACAATGTAGAGGGTTACTCATGGTGATTTTGCCAGAGTCTATTTTGAAGGATCTAACAAAAGCATTATTTTATAAAACAGTTAACACTAGATTTCTAACACATGTCTGCTCATCAGTAGAGGTGGGAAGTTAGCTGGGCAAAGCAGAAAACAGACTCAGTGTTGAAACATCATTTGGCACATTAGCGTTTCGAGTGCATCTTGATTAAGTGGCGACTGGCGCTGGGAGGGCGGTGTGTCTGGAGAGCAGGGTGGCAGCGTCAAGATACTGAGTGGGACTCTGGCTGGTGTCTTAAACTCTCACTCCTCCGGGTCCCCATTTGTAAAACAAAGGGGTCGACTGAGATGATCTCCAAAGCCACTTCTAGGTGTAATGTTGGCATCTCATAAAAACTTAATTGAGATATTTGGTTCTCCTGTTCTGATTTTCCATCTCAGTGAGTTCACAGTAAATCACATGTTACTTCAGTATAAAAGTCACAACTTTGAGTTGAAAATCCAGAGTGAGTATTGTGTGGTGAGGTGTTTGAGATCTGTGGTTTCTTCTTTATTGGAAGGTCTGGTTTGCAGATGAAAGTTACCAAGGTACACGCTGGACCAGGAACCCGCAGCAGCCAGAGATTTTCCCATCCCGTGTCTGGTGGGCAGGCTGAGCAATATCACAGCATGTAAAGTGCAAGGGGCCGAAGACAAGCACCTGCTGTGATAAACACAGCCAGAGCCCTGGTTTCTGCTGGGAGAAAGTTTGGCCTCTCAGGAAGCCTAAGTGGCCTCAACCCATAAAACAATCAGGGAAATTTACTTCTAGTACTTTCCATGGGTCTGATCCTATAATATCTCCTCACAGAGAGAAACCCTCGAGGAGGAAAACCAGAATGAGGTACTTTATTTTTATGCATTGCAGGTCCTCTACTGAAGAAAGCTGAAGAAGCTACACATTGGTTAAACTTCACTTGTGGTGAGGCGTTACCCCCAGATCAGAGCATTGAGTGATGATTCAATTCAACCCTTGTATCCTGCCATGGAGGCTGAATGGGCTTCGATGGATATGTATGGCTGCAGTGAGATATGTTTCATAAGGCTGTATCTGTGCCTCCTATTTAATGTTACGTAAAAGAAAATTACACGTAAGCTGGTTCAATGTGTCCATAAAGTGTTTGGTAATACCAGTCAGCATGCATATATGTGTACACAGTGTACGTGATAAGTCTAAATACAATAAAAATTGAGGGGATGAAACTTCAAACAAGAACAAGGTTGACATGTTTATTTAGGTTTATAGCAGGTTTACAAATTTCAGTGTGGCCCTCTTACCAGTTCAGCTGTCCTTGAACTTGGGAGCTTTGGAACATCGGCCAAAGCTGCATACCCCCTGCCACAGGTCCATGTTTGCATATGGCGGTGTGGAAGGGCCAGTGTGGCTGGAGCTGAGATGGTCTGCGTAAGGCTCACCTTTCATCAGAATAATACCTAGACCCCCATATTGCAGCATTATTATGATCTGTTGGCAGTACTGCCTTAAAAAAAAAGATTAAGTTCTATTCAAAGACTGTTAGTTGAGAACCAGCTATGAGTGTCTAACAGAGCATTTTAATGTAATGTGAGCCATAGTCCTTGCCCTAAGGAATGTATTCTTTGTGATTTATGGGGGTTGCTGGTGATTTAAAAAACATACTACATAGTTTTAATAAACAGAATTAGTAGGAATAAGTCCAACTGGTGGGTCCCTGGAGGAGGGAGAGAAAAGATTGGAAACAGCTGACCAGAAAGCCCAGATTGGCCTCTGGGGGGTGACTAGGGCAACCCATCACAGTTTTTCCTGAAGTGGGATATTGTGAATCCAAAGTAGAAGAGGAAACAAAAATGATGCAGGAATATAAATCCGTTTCTAATAAAATAGTTTAAAAACGTTTGCAATTCAGCCTGATTCTAGACTTTAATCTGCTTGACCTGTGGGATGGAGATGGCCCGTAGTGACAGTGGAGGTCTGATCGTGAGCCACTGTGGAGTGGGCCCCTCAGCCAAATAGCCCACAGCCAGGAGGTCCTCCTACCGATGACCTCTTGTTCCTGGGAGTGGCACTTGGGAAATGTGCACGTTAGAAGATGTCATCAGTCAAAAAACCTTTTTATTTTGTTACTATTTATTTCTAAGTAGCCTTGGGAATATAAGAGTAGAGATCATAAGTGTTTGTAGAATGTCAGGGAAAAATAAAGAGAAACATAAAATTCAAATACTTAACCAAGCATCTACCATGTCAGGTACCATGTGTGCCCTGGTTCAGTCCCTATAATTTTGCATGTGGCATGTATGAGGTATGCATTATTATCCCTATTCTATAGATTAGTTATTAATTAGGACAGCAGCCAAAATGGAATGCATGGTTGACTGGTTGAGAACTGAATTGTCAAACATGATGCCTTGGTTAATTGGCGAGTTTTTGATTGATATTAAATGACTGGTGGGTTTTTGCTAAGCTATGCATTGACTTTGGCTCAGAAAAGAGCATCTTTCATAAAAACAAATTTATCTGAAATAAACATCACAATATTATGTTTTAAATCTCCTGTATAAAAATTCAAATATAGAGTACACATATAATTTCCCTTTCTTTTTAGGTCTCTTTGATTTTAAAACTGCTGTAGCAATCACAGTCAATTTTAAAGTGTTGATGATAACAATACTGTCCTGAATTTTTATAGAGACTTTTTCTTGCAAGGACCTTGAAGTGCTAAAAATGTTGTCATCCATATAGGCAAACCTCGGGAATATCTAATTTAGCAAATGTCAGTGATAAATTCTTCTGGTGCCATTCTCCATGTCTCTGAATACATTAGAATGCCCTGGAAATAAGAATGTTTATTCTAAGCAATTGACTGCTGGTAATATGGTTAGTTGGTATAATTCCACTTGTATTTACTTGTGTTTATCTTTTAAATAGCTACTGAATTTTAAAAAATCCTTTGTTTTCTTTCTATTTCAAAAGTGATAGGCATTACCACTTTTCAGTGCTTTCTCTAGGTGGTCTAAGTTAACAGTGTCTTTAGCTAACTTCATCCTTACGCTGCTGAGTGCCCTTTCACAGAAACAATGAGATTTAGAAAAAAATTGAAAATTTAAGGGCTGAAACACACAGACTGTTCTTGTGCAAGTAGAAAGCAGTGGAAACCGTGAGGTTACATAAATGAGTGAAGGTGTGCTGGGAGTGGATAGCACGGGCCTCTCTGGCCTCTGCTTAGCCCACTCACCCATTGACTGACCCACCTGATTGGAAACTCCTAGGAGGAGACTTAGGGTGTCTCATGTTTGTTTGTTTACAGATTATGAAGTCATTTTGTTTTGTTGAATGATTGTGAGCAGTTCAGTGTTTGCTCTTTATTTCAATATTCAGTGACTTACTTGGTGACCTCCAAACTTGTCCACAATCGCAGCACTATGTTTAAGAGTCAATTAAATTCTGGACAGTGTCCTTAAGTGGAACAGTGCAGACAGCAGGATCTGTGGGAGCTGGCGAGAGAGCATGAGGTGGCTCAGGCTCCAGGGATGTGGCCTGGCTGCAGGTCCCTGTCCCCATGCCCCCTCCTGCCCAGTTGCTGGTGGCCAGATGCTTCACCTTCCCACATCGGTGCCATGTCCTTCTTCCTGATGCATCCTTCTCTCAGATCTAATGCCTCCCTATTCAATCTATTCCACCTTAGATCACTTCATCCATAAAACCATCTCCCATGCCCTGCCCATTGCTAGTGCCCACTGTTGACAAGAATTCCACTCACAGTTTGGAAATAGCTATTTGTTCCTGTCTCTGAGGGTAAATCTGCTGTCTCAGCCCAGGCAGGATATAAAGGTAGAGACATGTCTGGACTACATCTGAGGGTGGGGTGTAATTGCAAAGGTACTTGGGAGCGTGAGGCAGGGGAATGCATTTCATCTCTAGGAAGTGATGTGCCCACACTGATTTTCTAGATGAACCTATATTCATGATTCCTCTAGAGAGGACCACTTAAATACTGTGTAGAGGCTTCTGATCTAGAGAGCCTTTTCCAGGCAGAGCTTAGACCTATCAGAGATGTCGTGGCTAAAAGGCATGAAAGGGTATGGATCATGTCCTCTAATATGCCAGAGAATTACAATACCCTGTTTAATTTAGCATTCAAAAGGGGACACTTTGGATGTTAATAATTATGCTGAGACCATAAGTATAAACCTGGACTGTCCTGGGCAAATGAGGTGGGTGGTCTCCTGTCCCGGAAGCTACCTAGGGCAATGACTGTCCCTAGTGCTCAGGCATCTCTCTGCCTCCTCTGTACTGGACCATTGCAGGCTTACAGCATCCCGCTGTGCAGGGAGCAAAGTAGAACAAAGGGCTTGCAAGGCGGCCGCAGATGAGGCCGTGAACTAACACACACGTGTGAATGAGAGGTAAGGTGACACCCCTTACCTCTGCTGCAAAGGGCCCGGTGTCGCGAATTCGTCCGCCCCGTGCTGCCCATCCTGGGAGCTCAGGCCAGGCACCCTCAAAGACAGTGCCCCTAGCAAAGGGCTCAGAGCCCCTCAGAGCTCTGCTGACTTGTGGATCCTGAATGTCTAAACTCAGAAATGCCACAGAGGGTCTCTTCTGCTGTCTACTTGCTCTGAAAGCAGTAAGCTCTCTCTTCTCTCCAGGAGGCAATTCCTCTGGGCTGTTGCCCTGTTTCCCCCTCAATTCCAACAATGTGTAGGGCGTTCACGTCACTGGAGTCATCTTCCAAATGAATAAATCGTATTTTCTTCTTCATTGAACCTGATATTTGAGCCAGTCTGGGCAGGCAATCTCTTCCTCTTTGTTTTGCTGACCCTGCCCGCACTCTCAGCCCCACTGTAATTATCGGGTCTCTCTTGCCACTGGGAGCACAGCTCCTGTTCAACAGCATAAAGATTTTGCTGAACATGAAAAGAGAAAGGCCTCGATTCTAGGGCTTTGTCTCCCTTTTAGATGTTGGTTATTTACAAAGTCTTCATTTCAGCATGGCATTAGAATTTCCCAGTGTCATGTGGGAAGTCAGGACCTGAGCTGTGTCTTCTGCTTGCTTCCCCAGAGGTGTGTGCAGGGCACAGCACCCCCAAGTACGTGCTTGGCTCACCTCGGTCATATCCTTTATCATGGCTCTCCACCCGTTCACCAACATCCTGTCTCTGTCCTGAGGCTGGGAAGGAACAAGGAGAAGATCACCTTAAAGGCAGACCCCTCCAGGGAAAAAGGAGAGGCTGTGGTGGAGCAGAGGGGCCCCAGGACTGGGGAAGGCTCTCCTAGAGGTTTATCCCCCCACATGGTCCTGTCCCCTGCAAATACCTGTTTAGCAGCTGTTCCATTTTCCTGTCCACCTGGCCTTGTGTCATGTGTCTGCCCATTCCACCACACTCCTGGCATTTATTAAGTACTTAGACTATTAGCGGTTGTTATGGGCTGAATTGTGTTCCCCCTAAACTCATATGTTGAAGCACTAACTGCTAACCTCCAGGAGCTCAGAACGGGACTGTGTTTTGGTGACAGGGGCTTTAGTGAGGTAATAAGGGTAAAATGAGGTCATGGGGTGGGCCCTACTCCAATTTGACTGGTATCCTTCAAAGAGGATTAGGACAGAGACACACACAGAGGGAAGACCACGTGAGGACACAGCAAACGATGGCCATCTGCAAGCAGAGGAGGGAGGCCTCTGAGTGAATGCCAACTTTCTGATGCTTGAACTTGGACCTCTAGCCTCCAGAACTGTGAGAAAGTAAATTTCCGTTAAATTCCCCCCCACAAGCCCCCATCTGCATCGGTGGTATTTTGTTATGGTGGAGGAGTTGACTGATACAGTGGTGTCCTCCATGGGGGACCCAGGGATGAGAGAAGACTCTTTCAGTTGCTCAGAGCCTACTGAAGGATCTAGAACCCTAAAGAGGCTCAGGCAGCAGGAGGTTGGTGGGCGATGCCCTGGCTGGCCTTCCCTTCGCACTATCTATCCAACAATGAGTAAGGAAAAGGAGGGTCTGCACCAGTCATCGGAGTGGGGGCTGCAGGAGGCATCCTGGTATGACTCTAGAAGCACTATCCTGGTGGCTTAACAAGACAGAGCAGAGGAACATACGAGCAGACATGGGCCACTCCCAAGGGTGTGCTAAGGACTAAGGTAACGAAGTAAAATCAGTTATAATGGTGTGTCCCTAGCTTATACTCAGGCCCATGAAGCTGGGGCACATTGGTTATATGAACTATGGTCCATATTTTTGACATTAGTCAGCAATCAGTGTTTAAGCAAAGAGCCTTATGCTTTGAATGGGCTCTGCTGTGGACGAGGGAGAAGAAATGAAGAAACCAGGGTCTGTCCTTAGCTCAAAAAGACCTAGTTCCGCCCTTGGGAATATTCCTAGTCACTAGAAGGGAGACTCATCCTTGAGGGGATGGGAGGAATGTTCTGGACAATGTGTAAGGGCTGAGTGAGTGGTTCAGATCATGAGGTCAGAGCCGAGGAAGATCAATGTGGGCTAGAGCAGTTCATTTAAGTAGCAATTAGTTATAATTAATCAATTATGTAATTGAGTAGCACTTAATTATTTACTGCCTTGTTCGGTTTTCCAACTGCTCACAAGTGTCAGCTTTGTTTCTCTAGCCAGAGCCAAAGCTCCCTGAGAACAGGGACGGGCTCGTTTATGGGTGTCAGATGGGGCCAGGGTCAGACTCTCACATCTAAGGGCAGTGATCTGAGGAAATAGCAACCATGGGACAAGTGCTTTGAGGCCCAAACTGCATGATTCTGCCAAGAAATGACTGTTGAGTGAGTCAGCCTTCAAAATAAATACAGAACAGTGAGGAACAAATCCAGCTCAGATGGATGCGTGGCTTTTCAACTGAACTTGGGCAGAAGGAGTGGAAGAGGGAGGACAGGCCCCTTTGGGAATGAATGGTGACAATGCTCATGACATTTGTGTACGGTGTCTGATGGGTGTGTCCCAATAGCGTCTCTGCCATGGAGGTGTGGGCCTCACTGATGCTTCCTGAAGGGTCCTAGGCTGACCCTCTAGGGTCAGGTCAGCTGTAGGTCTACCTCGTGCTCTGAGAGTTAGCATTAAGGACTGGAAAATATAATGTGAACTCAGACAGAGGGCTGGTGCAGATTTCAGCCTTGGGGGTGTTTGGTACTCTAATGGTGTTATTCTTCAGTATCAAGAGCTGCCTCATGCAATGAATGTCCTCTTGAAAATATGTGTTGGTGTCCCAGGATTTCAGGCTTATGGGAGGAACTGCTAAGCTTCAGCCATATGGTTGCCAAATGAGTCTGAAGCTCCTTAAAGGACAGATCCCCATAGTGACTGCTTTAATGGGATCTGGAACTTTGTGGGGAATCCAAACAGGAAGACCCCCTAAAATACTGGGTTTCACGGGCTGGTTCAGGTCTGGCTTATTTGTAGAGAGCAATAGCGCCTCTTCTCCCTCCATGAGGTCAGTGGTGTTATTACTTGTATTCACTAATGGGGCAGAACACCCCGAGACTTGCAGACTGATTGCTTTCATTAACTTTAATTGGATTCTTTCGCACTTGGAAAGAGAAGTGTAACCAGGGTTTAATTGGAAGAGCATCTCAGACCCAGGGTGACACAGGATTGTAAACATTAAAAGTGCTACAGCTGTGTTGGTGGGAAATGTCGAAGGCACTTATGTTGTTTGTAAGAATAGCTCACAGATCTGGGGATGTTAGGAAGTTCTGGGCATGTCAAGTTTGGGGATTATTTTTGTGCTTGTTTATAAAAAAAGAATGCAAAATCAGATGTTTGCAAGTGAAATTATAGAAGAGACCGAACACATTCCAGCTTGTGCCAGAGCAAGCCTACCGTAACTTGGAGACCCTCCAGTTGGTCCGTTCCCGGAGCTGGCCTGGGGCAGCCTGAGGCCTTTCAGGTTGGATTGCACCTTGCTAACTCCTCTCTCAGATCCTTGCTTTATGCTATTGCATCTTTTGCTTGTGATGTTCGTCTCGCATTTTTCTCCATGGCAAACTCCCACCCAACCTTGAAGACCCAGCTTTATGTCTCAGCTGTGAAATGTTGGCTAATGGCTCTAAAGCAATTAGTTTCTCTGTGCCCTGGGTTCCCCACTTTGTTCATAAAATGACACTCAGCAACCCAGGTTATAAAGAGCAGAGAAGGGAGGAAGGAGGGAGTCACAGACTCAGGAGCCCAAATATCAGTTAAAGAACAATTATTTGGAGGAGTAAATGATCTTTTAAGAAGCTGGTTGAGAACTTGGTGTCAAAATGTATGTGTTGAACATGTGAACAAGTGGATTGATTGATAACCCAAGGATTTGCTCACCTTTCTATCAGGACTATGTGATGGAGCATTGGCTCCTGGCTGTGTGGAGGTGGGCACTGGAGAAGTCAGGCTAACATTGGCTAGCAACCTGCCCTGAGAGAGCCCAAAGAATCCCAAAGAATGGATGGTGCCTGACTCTCAGCTTTAGCCCTGGGCTCCTTTCTTGAGGGCCCAGCCCTGAACACCTTGCCTGACCCCAAGAGGGTACCTTGTAACATGGGCCCACCAGCCCTGTCTGCCCTTCTGTATTCTTTCCTGGCCTTTTCCTCTTTCAGAAACTGCATTTAGGTTCCTCTTCATTCTGAAGTGACAATGACTGTCTCCTCCTGAGGTGTCCTGTCCTAAGTTTCAGGCAGAAGTGCTAATGGTGGCATTCCTGTGCCCTGTTAGGAGGGCATAGGGACACTAAATCATTTCCTGCATTATCTGGTCACTGCTTCTGGGTACTGGAGGTTCTGAGCTTCCTGAACACCCTGAGTTAGATTTGCAAAGAAATGTCTCAAGCACGTTTTCCCACTTACCTTCTAGGAACCCGCTTTCATCTCCTTGCTCTCTGGCGGGCTCCGCCACTGACCTGTGGATGGCTAGCTGGCTGTAAGAGAGCTTGACACTCACCTTCCTGAGACGTGAGGAGCTTCCCTTCCGGAGGCCAGTGCTCCTTAGGGGGAAAGTGCACACACAGGTCACTGGTGAGGAACCTGCTTCCCCCTAAAGATGGTTCTTTGATTTTAAAAATAGTCTCTTCTGATACACTTGAAGAAATAAGACATCCTATCAGAAATCTTTCAAGAGTATTTAACTGTTTCATCAGGACTCAGAGAGGCAGCTCAGCCAGCAGATCCCAGGTGAGAAGCCAGGTCTGGCTCGCTGGGTGGAAGGGAGAGTTGCAGTGGCTGCCCAGCCAGGTCCTCCAGCACATGGCCCAGGCTTTCTCTGGGCCATTTCCGACTCACAGGTGAGGCACGCTGGCAAACACTATGCGTGAGCACAGACGGGCAGGCTTGGTTCCTGGCCCTAGTCTAGGACATCCCTGTTGGGTGTGGAGGACTTTAAATGAGATCATTTAGTCTATACTGTTTAAATGGAAAGCTGGGAGGCACATGTGGTGATGGAGCACATGGAATGTGGCAGGTCTAAATTGAGATGTGCCATCCATTGTATATGCACCAGATTGCAAAGGAAAGAATGGGAATTGTCTCATGAATAATTTTTTTGATGATTACATGTTCAAATGGTAATATTTCGAATACAGTGTGCTAAACAAAACATACTATCAAAATTAATTTCACTGTTTCATTTTACTTTAAGTGTGGCTACCAGAGAATTTAGAATTATATGTGGCTTGCATTCTTTTTCTTTTGGGCAGAGCTGGTCTAAGTCCTCTAAGCCGAGTGAGGGTACGGGAATGTGGAAGGCCTTAGCTGGTGTCGAAGCTGAGAAGCCTGATGGGGCCAGAGGTCTTGAAGACATAAGGCCTATCTTCTGGCAGTAAATATCCTGTGATGATTTGCCCTAAAACAACTGAGGTGAGGTTTTCCTTGGAATATTCAATTCCCTGTTCAGATCTGGGGCTAATATAATACAAAGTACAAGGTTTCAGATGGCACTGGATCCTCTTCAGACCCTGTTCTGGGAGGGACCCTAGCAGATGTCATCTGCCTGCTTGGGGCTTCATTGTCTGGACTTCAGTTGACAGAGTTGGATTTCCCTGCTGCGATAATCCACCCGCAAAAAATCCCCAAACCAGCTCCTCAACTCAAGCTGGATAACGACAACAAATTGATTAATTGAGGACACTCATACTAGGAAATAAGAAATAGGTATAGAGTTTCCTAACCAGTTAACCTAAACCTGAGGATATACAAGTAACTTTATTCACTATACGTTTTGGGGTCTGATTTAACTTTGTCAATTCCTTTTTGGGGTGGAATAGATGAATCTCTAAGAAACATCTGATTAAGAAAACCTCTTCCTTGGGGTTCTACCTTGTTCTTTACCTTTTGCTGCCATGGTTTTATTTGTACCATGAACACACCTGATTGTGTTCCACGGGCTCCGTGTTCTCTGCTAGTCTGTGCCAAGAGCCATTTTGACTTGGCATCACCAATGAGCTTTCTCAGGCATATATATATATGTACATACACACACACACACACACACACACACACACACACACACATTATACCCATGTATACATATACATACAAACATATATATAACTCATACATCTGTTTGAATTAAATACTTTAAATACTTTAATATTTCATTATTATATTGTTCACTCTATAAACTTGTTATAATCATATATAAATCTTCATATATTTATACTATTGATACATTTGTATGATACATAAGGAAAATTAGAAATGGTTTAAATGTTCATCAATGAAGGATTGCTAAAAATGCACTGTGAATTCTATGGAATATGTGACATAACCATTACAAATTAATTAATAATTTGTAGGTTTACATTGCATGTAATTACAAATAGACTTGATATTACCTCTGTGAGCTTGTGCTTTCTCCTCTCTTTCACCTGTTCAATGTTTATAATTCCTTTATTGAATTTTCCTTTTTGAAATAAAAATTATATATAAAGTATACCATGTGATGCTTTGATATACATACACACTGTGAAATAATTACTATAGTTAAGCTAATTAACATGTCCATCATCTCACATAGTTACCTTTGTGTGTATGTGTGGTGAGAACACTTAAGAACTACTCTCTGAGTGAATTTCAAGTATACAATACCATGTTATTAATTATAGTCACCTTGTTCTCCATTAGATCTCTAGAACTTATTCATCCTATGTAACTAAACTTTGTACTGTTTGACCAACAGCTCCCCACTTCCCCTAGCCCCCAGCCCTTGCCTCTGGTAACCACCATTTTTCTTTCTGCTTCTGTGAATTTGATGTTTTTAGAGTCTATGTGTAAATGAGATCAAGCAGTATTTGTCTTTCTGTGTCTGACTTATTCCACTTAGCATAATGTCCTCTAGGTTTACCATGCTGTAAATGACAGGATTTCCTTCTTTTTAATCTGAATAGTACCCGTTGTATATGTGTATACATATTGTATAGATACAATTTCTTTATCCATTCATCTGTCGATGGACGCTTAGGCTGTTCCTTACTTTAGGTATTGTGAATAAGGCTGCAGTGAATGTGGAGGTACAGGTATCTCTTTGAGATACTGATTTCATTTCCTTTGGATATATAAACACAGTAGTGGAATTGCTGGATCATATGGTTGTTCTATTTTTAATGTTTTGAAGAACTCCATACTATTTTCCATAATGACTGTACCTATTTACATTCCCACCAGCAGTGCACAAGTGTTCCCTTTTCTCCACATCCTTGCCAGCATTTGCTGTCTTTTGTCTTTTTGATAATAGCCATCCTAACAGGTGTGAGGTAATTTCTTAATATGGCTTCAATTTGCATTTCCCCGATAATTAGTGATGCTGAGCAGCCTTTCATGGGTCTATTGTCCTTTTGTATGTCTTTTTTTGAGAAATGTCTAGTCAGATCCTTTGCCCATTTGTAAATTATATATTTGCTATTGAATTGTGTGAGTTCCTTATATATTTTGGATATTAACCCTGCAACATTGTGATTTATAAGAAATATATATTTGGTCTTTGTCCACAGTTCCTGCATCTCCCAAACCCTAAGAGTTGCCTAAGCATTGGGAGTGATAAAGTTATCATTTTTTATGTTAGTAAGGTGACTTTTGGAAAGCACCTAAGGATGGGACTGGTTGCCAGTGGAGCCAACCATGTGATTAGACAGTTGGGTAGTAGAGAGGGCCTGGAGGCTGAAGCAATTGCCAGTGGTGAAGATTTAATCAATCATGCCTGTGTAATGAAGCCTCCATAAAAGCCCAAGAGAACAGGGTTTGGAGAACTTCCAGGTTGGTGAGCACATAATGATTTGGGGAGAGGTCATGGAAGCTCTGCCACCTTTCCCCATACCTTGACCTATGCAGCCCTTCCATCTGGCTGTTGCTGAGTTATGTTATTTTATAATAAATTGGTAATCTAGTCTGTAAATGTTTCTTTGAGTCCTGTGAGCTGCTCTAGCAAATTAATCAAACCCCAAAGAGCACGTCTTAGGAACCTCTGATTTATAGTCAGTCAGCTAGAAGCACAAGGAATACCTGGACTTGTGACTGATGTCTGAGGGGGACATTCTTGTAGGACTGAACCCTTAACCTGTGGAATCTGATGCTCTCTTTGGGTAGGTAGTATCAGAATTTAGTTGAGTTCTTGGGCACCCTGCTGGTGTCCAAGAATTGTTTGTTGATATTCTATGCATCTATTTTTATGCCAGTACTATTCAGGCATACCTTGGAAATATTGTGGGATCTGTTCCAGAACACCACAATAAAGTGAATATTGCAATAAAGCAAATTAAATGACTTTTTTTGTTTCTTAATGCATACTATGTTTACACTATACTATAGTCTATTAAGTTTTGATTTTTTTCTTGATTTAGTTTGGTAGGTTGCATGTTTCTAGATATTTATCTATTTCCTCTATGTTATCTGATTTGTTGATATATAATTGTTTATAAAAGTCCCTTAGGTTCTTTTTACTTCTGAGGCATCTGCTGTAATGTTTCCTCTTTCATTTCTGAATTTCTTTGAGTATTTTCTTTTTTTCTTAGTTATTCTAACTAAGGATTTATCAATTTTGTTTTATTTTTTCAGAAAACCAACTCAGTTTTGTTGATTTTTTCAATTACTTTTCCATATCCCTATTTGATTTATTTCTGCTTTAATTTGTATTGTTTCCTTCCTTCTTCTAACTTTGGGCTTAGTTTGTCTTTTTCTAGTTCAATAAGGTGTGAAGCTAGGTTGTTTAATGGATATTTAAAAAAATATGTTTATTGCTATAAATTTTCCTCTTAGTACTGCTTTTACTGCATCCCGTAAGTTTTGATATGTTGTGCTTTCATTTTTGTTTATCTCCAAATATTTTTAAAATTCCCTTTGATTTCCTCTTTGACCCAGTGGTTATTCAAGAACATGTCATTGAGTTTCCATGTACTTGTAAATTTTCCCATTTCCTTGCTGTCATTGATTTCTAGTTTCATTCCATTGTGTTCTGAAAATATACATGGAATTATTTCTGTCATCTTTAATTTGTTAAGACTTGTTTTATTAATTAACATGTGATCAGTTAAGTGATCAGCAAAATGCCTACCATACATGTCTGCTGCAGAAGTTAGAAATGGCTTTTGACCATCTAGTTTTCCGAATCTCCTGTTTTGCTACAACAGGAGTATGTCAGTTGACCATGGACCCTGCATTCTGTTGGTAGGAGAGTAACTTCTATGTTGGGTAGATTTTAAAAATTCTCTTTCACTTCACAGAAACAATTGACCCAAACACCCTTCCTGCCTCAAGAAAGAGACAGGCAGTTAGTTGTCACCAAGGTATGGTTTGAGGAGAATTCTGACAATTTTCCTATTAAAACTATCTTTGCCATGGGTCTTTTGTCCAATATCTAAAGTTCGACAATTTAGGCACTGTTTTTCAGTAGAGTAGTCCTTGACAAAGGTCTAACCTAGAGTGAGTCATGAACAACTTAGTGGGAGTTAGGTTGTTATGTTCTTTTATTCTGCTAAAGCAACCTTTAGGGGACTAAACATTAAATAGATAAAAGAACCCTTGGTACATAATTAAAAATAAAATAAATGCTAAGCCATAAAATAAGGATAAGAAGGTCCAACAACATTCTCATTTCCCCAATGATGATTAATTGGATGATTTTTAAAGTTTTTCAAATATCAAATTTGTTTAAACATACATTTGGTGCTTCTGTTTTGTCAGTGCCCTGATTATGGCTTAGACTGGCTTAGGGTGTTCTATCAAGGCTGTGGAGCATGAAATGGGAGTAGAGGTATAAGGGAGAAAAATGCCCATATGAGGTAGTGAGAACATCACTGCTGGTCCCTGGTGTGGCATCACAGGGCTCACATTTCAGAACTGGGCTGAGCTCCAGTTCCTGCATAGCCAGTTACCCTTCAGGGGAGGGAAATTCTCTGATCTGATTTTTCTTCCTATGTTGTGTTTAATGACCTGCATTAGAACACCTGTTATCAATATAGTGCTCATAGAGAGGGTAAGGTCTTACAGTCTACCCTGATTAACACTCTTTGAGTGAGGCAAAAGAATGCAATCTGCAGAGAATGGTGACAATATCCTCTCTAGAACCCAGAGGTCTGGAAGCATTTCTCAGAACCTTTCTGTCTGTCCTAAATACAAAGAAAGCATATCCCAAGATGGTCCTTGCATAGTGCCTGGCATATGGTCAGCTCTCAGTATATTTTTGCTGACTGAAGGAATAAATAAATGAATGATTTTATCCATGATGGTTTCAAGCCATACAGTATCCTTTTCAACTACACATTGGGACAACCAAACATTTTAATACTAGGCTAAATCTCTTGAAATAATAGTAAATACCAAATATTTATTTATCTATTAGATTTTTAGAGCAGCGTTCTTCATTCTAAAACCTCAGGGTGCATTCAAATAAAATTACAAATAATTAAAATCTTTAAAAAAACCTATAAAAATATTAAAAGCAAAAATTATATTTTATGGTTAATAAAGCTGAAATACAGGCATGATTATAATGCTATATAATAATGTATGTAATTATTACATAAATAATATATAATCATCCTAATAAACCATGCAATTTCAGCCACTCTATCCCCTGAAGCTTCTCTATTTATAGGCCTCATGTGGTTGGCAGGGGGGAAAAGAGAGATTTAGGGGAGGCTTGAGGATTAAGCACAGTAGGTGACTTGGAAGGGCCTGTGCAGTTTACTAGTTTAAGAAAAACTGCATCTGAACTGAATAAGGAAAGTAGCTTCAGGCTCAGAAGGACCCTTAAGAGAAGCACTTGGACCCAGCGAGCTGGTTCTTCTCCATCTGCCTCCCACCTACCCTGCTTCCCACTTGGGTGTACATCCCACTCCCCCCTCTCCCAGCCACACACAGAAGTGTCCTTCCTCAACTCTGACTTTTCACGTTCAACTAATATTCCTGTAGACTCATCGCTGTCCTCCCCAAACCCTGCCATCTCCAATAGCAGTGTCAGTTCTTCAGGGGAACTCAGTCACACATTCTGGGGATCTCTGATCATTTTCCAATTGCCTAGGGGTGTTGTTCTTGCTCCCATTTAGTTCGAACTTCCCCCAAAGCCCGTACAAATGCCTTCCATAGATGTCTGCTGCAAAAGTTAGAAATTTCTTTTTCTCTGTGTCTTCTTTTCTCTCTGTCTCATCCATCCCTTGTCTGTTCCAGCCAAGAGGGTCTGGTGGGCTAAGCAGGGCAGTGGCAGCCATCATGGGGGAGCAGCACCTCCTTCGGACACATCACAGATTCCTCTGAGCAGTCCTGAGTGTGCATTCAAATCCCCTGCTGGGCTGGTCAAACTGAGTTCTCTACCTTCCTCCTCTCCCTGCACCAGGATTACTGATTCAGTGGGCCCAAGTCCTGATAATTTGCATTGTTAACAAGTTCTAGGTGGTTCTAGTGAGGGACCAGTACTTTGAGAACTACTGGTTCAAGGGAAAATCATGTTAGTCTGAATATAGTGCTGCAAGCAGGGGAGCTATGGTTCAAGCCCAGGGCCCCTTCCCGTGAATGCCAGGCCTCCCCTGAACTTTCTTTTTGGATGGCATTTGTTCTGCTGCTTGACTTTCCAGGGAGCTCTTCATCCAGTGATGCAGGCAATGGAACAAAACAGTCACTGGCTTCCAGGAGGGCTGATTGCTCCATGAGTCATGCAGAATACATCATTGCAGGCTGTTTTCTTTGATCGATAAAACACACTCTTCTCACACTGGAAAGGAAACCAGGCAATAATTTGTGAGATGAAGCTTACTGAAGTTTGGGCTCATCTCTGGGGCTGTAAGTAGCAGCTTCATTGCTTGGAGAGACAAGGCACACCAAGTTTTGCTATTGGTCATGCCTTTCATCCAGATAATCCACCCAGTGACATCTCTCTGACCTTGGGTTCTGGAAGGTCAAGGGCAGCCACTCAAATCACTCACTGGAGTCAGTAGAAGGTTTGTCCTTTAAATTTACACAGCCTGTGACCATGCCTAGGAAGAAGTTACCCCAATCTCTGAGGGCCTTATGTAAAAGGTGGGGTACCTGGGAATAGAAACATTACCCATATCACTGTCCATTTCTACCTAAGTGTCCCATTCTGTCTGTAGCACCTAAGAGTTTCAGCTCTGGGAAAATTCACTCTGGATTAGGTGAGACCAAATAACAAGAGAGGAATGTTGGGGGTAAAAAGTCTTATACCAAGCTTTGTTCTCATGCTGAAAGGTTGAGAACTAGAATCACGTTGTGGGGAAAATTGAAGTTCCTATGGCCAGGATCCTTACCTGAACCTAAACTACTTGAAGATGTAATTGACCTACTGCTAGGCTACTGCTTCCACACCTGTAGGGAAGAAGCTATTATTGACTGAGTAATGACTCTGTCCATTTTGTTTGGGCTCTTTGTTCCAAAGAACTCTGTCCAGTGCTCTGGGGGTAGGCAGAGATAAAGGAGGATTACAGACCTGCAGGCTGTTGGATGCAGATGTAACTCTAGTGCTCGACCTATTGCCAGGAGAACAAAGCTGGGTAATAAACCCTTTTACCCCAAGAACGTTCCATTGTCATTACTCAGTCTCACTGAATCCATAGCAAACTTGCTTGGGGCTGAAACCCATCAGCAAGACAATTGGCGATGTCAGCAGGATTCATTGTTGACCAAGGAACAGAACGGGCTGCCTTTATGGGATGGTTGCTTCAGCAGGCTGCCCCTATGAATGGGGAGACAGTCAAGTGTCCACCAATGGGCATGTGATCTGAGGTGGCTTGCTTTCTAGAGGGCAGGGCCCCACCCCAGGACTGGAGGCAGATGGAAGTGACACCTGAGGCAGTACAGGGGGCCCTTTGTAGAATGAGGAGGTCCTTTGAGAAACAAAGTGCCCATGAGGCAGTGGGAACTGTGAGAAGAACATGCTCCTGAAAGAGACGTAAGAAATGGCAGCATGAGAGCATGAGCTGTGAACTCCTGTGAAATCATTGAAGAATGAAATGACATTGATATGAGATGAGGCAGCACAAGAATGCCAGCTGCGAGATGCTATGGAGGAAATAAAAGATTTGTTAAGAAATGAAATGGTGTTGCTGTGAGGTACTGGGGAAACAGTAAAGGCCATGAAGAGAAGGATATACCCCTGCAAAAAGCACAAGAAGAGGTAGTGTGATAATGTGAACTGTGAGGTGCAGTGGAGGAGGTAAAAGATTCTTTACAGAATGAGACAGCAATGCTGCAAGGTGCTCTGAAGGAGGCAAAGGCCATGGAGGAGAAGGAGAAGGAGAAGGATGTACTCCTGAGGGAAGCATAGGAAGAGGCAACACAAGAATGACAGCTGCAAGGTATTGAGGTGAAGGTAAAAGAGGTGTTGAAGACTGAGCTAGCATTGTGAGGCACTGTAGAAAACGTAAAGGGGGTAGCAGAGGAGGCACTCGGAGGAGTAGAGAGAAAGGTGCCATCAGCCCTGGAAATGGAGGAGCTGGGGAAGGATGAGGGGTTGGTGCTGGAGCACTGACCCCTTCTCTACTGAAAGCAAGCCTTGTGGTTGTAAAGAAAATAAAGACACAGCAACCAAGGAATCCTTGGGGAGAGTTGCAGCCCCCTCCCCAGGTCGTGAAGCACTCTATGCCTCAACCCTATACTCAGGGTGAGCTGGTGGATTTGGGCTCCTGGTTTCAGCAGAAGCCCTAGGAGTCAATATCAACTTGGTTCCTGCATCTTTGGATATAGGGAGGGATGGAATTGTTCTGTCTGGATCAGAGATGGGAAAGCTGGCTTCCCTGACAGTTCATTCTGCCTTGAGGCAGCGATTACAAAATGCATCAGACCCTAGGAAATGACTCCCTCCTCAACTGGCTTATGGTTGTATGTCATGCTGTGTGGCCCAATCAGGGTGATTTACCATCCTCCTCTGAGAGATGGCAGACATGCTGAGCTCCAACAGGTGTTACAGGAGCTAGGCATGAAAAATATCATCTATAGTCTGGAGAATTATGGCCCGCATGAGGAGCCTTTTACTGCAGGGATGACAAATGTGCTTCAAATGGCTCCTTCATCCCTCTTTGGGCCCTAGTGGCCATCTTGCCCCTCACTTGGGGCAGCTTATAGTTGAGGTTACCCATACAGCAGCAGATTTGGGAGAGGCTGATTCAATGAAAGCATGGAAAGAAATAAGTTCTGCTACTCAGAGGAAGAATTTAAGGGGCCCTGTGAAGGTTACAGGGGCCCAGATGTGGGTTGACTTAACAGGGGCAGGAGCAGACAGAGGGAAATTAGATGGGAAGTCAAATAGAATCTTACTGGAGCTGTGGCAACAACTGAAACTGGAGCAGCAGTTCCAGCCACTGAGGATGAAGAGGCAGAGTCTGGCTGTGTGTTTTCAAGACTTCCTGCTGGAGAGTGAACCAACCTAGCCTGAACCCACACAGAAAGATCACTGGGGAGCACGGTTTGATTGAAGGGAAGGTCAAGTTACCTGTCATAAGGGACCAGATGCCACATGTTGAAATATCCATCCATTGGTCCCCAGTGAATGTACAATTTATCCTGGCTCTGGGAGACACAGGAGCGGAATGTTCACTGATTTATGGCAACACTGAGCAGTTTCACAGGACCTGCACTATTACAGATGGATATGGGGGTAAAGCTATCAGAGTGAAACAACCCAAATCCCTTTGGAAATAGGGTGTCTGTCCCCAAAGGAGTATACTATATGTATCTCTCCCATCTCCAAATATATTTTGGGAATAGCTAACTTGCAGGGCCTATGGTTGCAGACCACTGCAGGTAAGTTCAGACTGAGGATATGTATAACTGATACCAAACAGTACAAATGGCATAAAGGAATTGGAGAAACCCTCCAGGAACTGGAAAAGGTGGATATTATAAAGCCCACCCATAGTCCTTTCAGTTCCCCAGTGTGGCCAGTAAAAAACCAGATGGCTCCTGGCATATGATTGTGGATTACAGAGAATTGAATGAAGTCATACCCCTCATGCATGCTGCTGTCCCCTCTTTTGCAGACCTGATGGATACCCTCAGTCATGAAGTAGGAACATATCATAATGCTGTAGGTCTTTCTGATGCCTTCTCTTCTATTGACATAGAGCAGAAAAGTCAGGAGAAATTTGCCTTCACATGGGAAGGATGGCAATGGACTTTCACTGTCCTCTCACAGGGATACCTCCACAGCCCCACCATTGGTCATGGACTTGTAGCCCAGGACTTGGCAGTATGGGAGAAACCACCAACAGTGTGTCTGTACCATTATATTGATGATATCATGCTCATGTCTGATTCTCTTTCAGATCTAGAAGGGGCAGCACCTAGACTGCAGCAACATCTACAGGAGAAAGGATGGGCTGTGAACAGCACCAAGATGGGACCTGGTTTGTCAGTCAAATTCTTGTGGGGTTGTCTGGTCGGGTAAGACTTAAGTTATCCCAGTGGCAGTCATAGATAAAGTCCAGGCCTTTCCTATCCCTACAACTGTGGCATTATTACAGGAGTTTTGGGGTCTTCTAGGCTACTGGAGAGTGTTCATCCTGCACTTGGCACAAATTCTGAAGCCCTTGTACCATTTGGTATGAAAGGGCGTCAGGTGGGATTGTGATGAGACATGTGCATCTGCCTTTACTACAGCAAAATGGGAAGACAAGGTCGTGCAGGCTTTCAGTGTGATAGACCCATCAAGGCCCTGTGAGCTGGACGTTCATGTGACCAAAGACGATTATGGATGGGGTATCTGGCAGTGGCTTGAACAAACTCACCAACCTATTGGACTGTGGTCACAGCTCTGGAAGGGAGCAGAGGTATGGTACACCTTGACAGGAAAATACTTGGCTGCCATATATCACACCTTGTTGGCTACAGAACACATCACTGGAATGGCCCTGGTAAAGGTAATAACCGTCTATCCCATTATAGGGTGGGCATGAGACTGGACCCAAAAGCCATGGAGTAGTGTGGCACAGACGCCTACACTGGCCAGGCGGGGCATGCACTTACAGCCGTGCAGTGCCCGCTCTACTAGCCCCTTGAGTGAAGAACTCCAATGCTTATTGGGGCCATGACATACTAGTGAAAGGCAGGAAGAATTTACTTTAGAGCCATTAGTAGCAGAGAGTCCTTATCAGGAGGGAAGAGCCCCTGTACCTGAAGATGCATGGTACACAGATGGCTTCAGCCGTGGGCAGCCCCCAGAATGGAGGGCTATAGTTTTCCATCCTAAGACTGAGACAATATGGATGGAAGATGGTGAGGGGAAGAGCAGCCAATGGGTAGAGTTGCATGCAGTGTGGCTTGTGATCAGCCAGGAGCCCTCCCCAGTAGTCTGCACTGGGAACTGGACCATATATCAGGGCTTGACTCTGTGTCTACCAACATGGTACCATGCCAACAGTTTGGTTGGTCACAGACCCCTTTGGGGGCAAGAACTGTGGCAAGTTTTATGGGCCTATGGTTGGACTAAAACAGTTAAAGTATATCATGTGACAGGTCATTTGTTACTGGCATCCCCAGGAAACAATGAAGCAGATGAATTGGTCCAGGTACACTGGCTAAAAGGAAAGCTGCCTCTGGTGTGGCCCAATGGTTACATCATCATTTTTTCACATGGGGCAAAAGACAAGGTGGGCTTTTGCCTGTTGGTGGGGCTTGCCTTTGACCTTTGAAGAAGTCAGCAGAGCCTGGCAGAAGTGCATCGTGTGCTCTAAAAGGGACTTACACTGAGTTCCACAGCATCATGGGACAATAGCTAAGGGGCTGATACACTTCATCTGGTGGCACATAGGCCCAATTGGGCCTCTGCCCATGTCAGAAAGGTACCAATATGCCATGACTTGTGTGGACACAGCTACTGGACTTCTGGTTGCTTTTCCTACACATTGTACAGACCAACAGATGACCAAAGAGGCCTGAATCATCTCTTTGCAGCTTATCACCAACTACAGGTAATTGAAAGTGATCAAGACACCCATTTTACTGGACATGAACTACAAGAATGGATGCAACAGTTAGGAATCAAATGGACGTTTCATGTGCTATACAATCCTGCCACGGCAGGTGTGACAGAGAGATATAATGGTTCATTAAAATCTGGCCTAAAGCAGACACCAGTAGTGTATGGGATGGTAAGTTTGCTTATGAACACTGCTATGGTATTTGAATGAGAAATCCTAAAAGGGAGCCCTAAGCCCCGTAGACATGCTAACACATATTTCTGCTTCCCCTATACAGCTGCAAATACAAACCAAGGAGGAGTCATTGAAGTGAGATTTGGCCACCAGAATAATATCTTGCTACCAACACCAACTGCACTAAACCCTGGAGATTCCATTGAGTGGATGTGGCCTTGGACATTTTGACATGTGGACCAATGGTGGCTGGCCTTCCTGGCACCTTGAGGACAAGGCCTGGAAGCTGGCCTCCTGTGTATTCTTGGAGTAACAGCTGAGTGGCCCCCAAAGATCACAGTAGGATATTCTAAGTGACCAGAAGGTAGGAGCATAATACTGGAGAATTTTCTTTTATCATTATGGCCAATGCATCCATCTCCAGTAGCACTATATATAGACTCCTCAGTAACCCCCACAGGGAGAGGGGTAAGGGTATGGTATACCAGACCTGGATGGGATCCCCTTCCTGCCACAGTCCTATCACAAGACCATTCTCTTGCATGCATCCTACCTGATGGACAAGATTTGCCTATGTTGGTGTCATTAAAACATGTCTTATCACCCTTAAGGTCTTTGTGGATTGGGCACACACCCTGAAGAAAACCTGCTATTTGGCAGGGTGCATGGAGCCCCTATCAGTATCACTACTAAGTGTGAGTCATGAAGTCATCTGAGTAAAACTGGTTTTGAATATAACTGGAATAACCTCCTCAGGCTTAAGGATTATTTTAATTTTTGTGACCTGTATCAAAATTTTGTTGTAACATAATTTTTGTTATTATCTGTATGTTGTCATTATCCTCTGTTGCTGTTGTGGAATCTGGTTACAGTGCTCCAGGTTTCTCTTACTGGGACCATCACAGAAGATTGAGAGTGCATAGATTGTTGAGGCAAGAATCCTGGAGGGATGGAGTGTGGGGAGAACTGAAGTTCCTATGGCCAGTATCCTTACCTGAACCTAAATTACTGGATGTAATTGGCCTACTGCTAGTCTACTACTTCCACACCTGTAGGCAATAAGCTATTATTGACTGAGTCACTATATTATGAGCTCTTCCCAGTGCTCTGCACAGAAGCAGAGATGAAGGAGGATTGCAGACCTGCAGACCATCAGATAAAGATGTAATTCTAGTGCTTTACCTATTACCAGGAGAAAAAAACTGGGTAATAAACCTTTTGTACCCCAAGAATGTTCCATTGTCATTCCTCAGTCTCACTGAACCCACAGTGAACTTGCCTGGGGCTGAAACCCATTGACAGGACATATGCCCACATCCAGCAAGTCTGCAATACACAGTCTGCTTCCATCTAGAGCTCTGGGCAGAGGTCTTTACATAGCAACACAGGCAATATTGGTTCATTGCCAACACATGTGCCAGCATGTGCCTGCACAGTAAGCCAAGTATTACATCATTGCATGTGCTCAGTGGGCTTGTAGATTAGGGTCAGGTGAGCATCCTGGCTATGGGAACTTCCATTTTCCCTACACTCCACCCCTCCAGGATTCTCACCTCACAATCTATGTGCCCTGAATCTTCCGCAATGGTCCCTGTAGAAGAAAGCTGGAACCTTGTACCCAAATTCTACAACAGCAATAGAGGCTACAACAAAATACAGATAACAACAAAAATTATGATAATAATAGCCTTCCTCAAGCTTGAGGAGATTGATTGCTGCCAAGTGGTCATTACAGCTATCTTCAGACCAGTTCCACTCAGATGAGTTCATGATGAGTTCATGACTCGCACTTTCCACAGGAGGCCAGTAGCAGAACTGGCAGGGAGCTACTTGAACACCCCAGCAAGCACACTTGTTAACAGTTTTTGCTAGTTACCCAATCCATGAAGATATTAGAGGAGATTAGCCTTAAGGACAATAAGACACATGTTTTAATGACACTAATATTGGAAAATCTTGTCCATCAGGTAGAATGCCTGCAAGAGACTGATCCTGTGATAGGACCGTGGTAGGAAGGGGGTCTTGACTGGGTCTAGTATACCATACCTTTACCCCTCTCCCTGTGGGGGTTACTGAGGGGTCTATATAGACTGCTACTAGAGTTGCATGCACTGGCCATAAAGATAAAACAAAACTCCCTGGTAAGATGTTCTTACATTCCAGCCATTTAGGGTATACTACTGTGATCCATGGGGCCCACTCTGTCATTACTCCAGGAGTACATGGGAGGCTAGCCTCCAAGTCCTGTCCCCAAGGTGCCAGGAGGGCCAGCCTTCACTGGTCCATGTGTCAAAACATCCAAGGCCATGTCCACTGAAAGGAGTCTCTGGGGTTCATTGTGGTTGGTGCTGGCAGCAACATATTATTCTGGTGGCCAAACCCAGCTTCAACAATTCCTTAGTTTGTATTTGCAGTTGTATAGGGGAGGCAGTAATGTGTGCTAGCATGTCTACAGGGCTCAATGCCTTATTTTGGGGCTTCTCAAATGATGTAGCACTGTCCATGAATGGACTGACCATCCCCATAGACTATTGGTATCTGATTTCAGGGTGGATTTTAACAAACCATTGTACCTCTCTATCATGCCTGCCCCAGTAGGATTATATGATACATGAAACTTCCACATTATCCCTAACTATTGCACCCATTCTTGTAGTGCATATCCAGTAAAGTGGGTATCTTGACCACAATTATCTGTGCTTGGCCATAGGCCACAAAGAGACTCTCTAGACTTCTTTTGGTGGTTTGCTGGTCCATACAATGTGCAGGAAAAGCAACCAGAAGTCCAGTAGCTGTATCCACACAAGTCATGACATACTGATACCCTCCTGATATGGGCAGAGGCCCAATATAGTCTATCTGCCACCTGACAAGAGCTCTCAGCCCCTTAGCTATAGTCCCAGGTTGCTGTGGTACTCGGTGTAAGTCCCTTTTCAAGCACTCAATGCACTCTTGCCAGGCTCTGCTGACTTCTTCAAAGGTTAAAGGCAGGACCCACTGACAGGTTACAGCCACATTGTCTTTTGCCCTGCATGCAACAAGTGTTAATGAAACTATTGGGCTACATCAGAGGCAAGCTTTCCTTCTAATCAACGTACCTGGGCCAATTCATCTGCTTCATCATTTCTTGGGGATGCCAGCAGCAAATAGCCTGTCACATGATATACTGTAACTGTTTTAATCTGACCAGAGGCCCATAAGTCTTGCCACAACTCTTGCTCTGAAAGGGATCAATGACTAACCAACCAGTTGGCATGGTACCATGACAGTAGCCAGACTCAAGCCTTGATAGACAGCCCAGCTGTCCATGCAAACAACTACTGGGGAGGGCTCCTGGGTGATCACGAGCCATACTGCACACAACTGCCCACTGACTGCCTTTCCCCTCACCATCTCCCATCTATATTGTCCCAGTCTTAGGATGGAAAGCTATAGCCTTCCATTTCAGAGGCTTCCCATGACTGGAGCCATCTGTATGCCATGCATCTTCAGATACAGGGGTTCTTCCCTACTGAAAAGGGCTCTGTTACTTGTGGCTCTCAAGCAGGTTCTTCCTGTCTTTTACTGGTGTGTATCACTGGCCCCAGTAAGCTTTGGAGTTCCTCACTCACGGGGCTAGAGGAGAGGGCACTATGCTGCTGTAGATATATACCCCACTTGGCCAGTGTAGGTGTCTGTGCCATGCCACTCTGTGGTTTTTGGGTCCAGTCTTGCACCCACCCAGCAATGGGATAGGTGGTTATTACCTTTACCATGGTTGTTCTGGTGATGGGCTCCATAGCCAGCAAGGTGTGGTTCACAGTAGCCAATTATTTCTCTATTAAGATGTACCATACCTCTTCTCTTTTCCAGAGTTGTGACCAGAATCCAGTAGGTTGACAATTTTGTTCAAGCTGCTACCACAGACCCCAGCCATAACCATCTTCAGTCAAATGAACATCAAGCTCACAGGGCCTTGATGGGTCTATCACACTCAAGGTCTGCATGGCCTTGACTGTCTGCCTGGTTTTCAATGGCAAAAGCAAATGTGTGTCTCATTCTAATCTTACCTGATGCCCTTTTGTACCAAATGATATAAGGGCTTCAGAATCTGTGCCAAGTGTGGGATAAACACTCTCCAGTACCTGAAAAGACCCCAAAGCTCTTGCAATAGTGCCACACTTGTAGGGGTAGGAAAGGCTTGGAGTATATCTATGACTGTTTCTGGGATAACTTCGGTCTTACCTGACCAGAAAACCCCCAAGAATTTGATTGACAAACTAGGTCCCTGAACCTTGGTGCTTCTCACGGCCCATCCTTTCTCTTTTAGGTATTGCAGCAGTCTAGGAGCTGCCTCTTCTAGATATGCAAGAGAATCAGATGTGAGCATAATTGCATCAATATAATGATACAGCTGCACTGTTGGTAGTTTCTCCCATGCTGCCAAGTCCTGGGCTAGAAGTCCATGACAGATGGTGATGCTGTGGAGGTACCCCTGTAGAAGGACAGTGAAAGTACATTGCTGCCCTTCCCATGTGAAAGCAAACTATTCCTGACTTTGCTGCTCTGTCATTGGAAAAGAAGGCATTAGCAAGAACCACAACATGATGAAGTGTTCCCAGTTCATGGCTGAGGGTGTCCATAGAACTGCTGTAGAGGGGATGGCAGCATGCAGAAGGGGTATGACATTATTCAGTTCTCTGTAATCCATGGTCATATGCCAGGAACAGTTTGGCTTTTTTACTGGCCACAACAGGTAATTAAAAGGGCTTTGTGTGGGCTTTATAAGACCCACCTTCTCCAGTTCCCAGAGGGTTTCTCCAATTTCTTTATGCCCTTCAGGCAATTTGTATTGCTTGGTAGTAGTCATCTGCCAAGGCACAAGGAAAGCTATTGGTAGCTGCTTAGCATGTCCCCTTAGAATTGCCTCACGTATCCTCAGTCTGAACTCAGCTGTAGTGGTCTGCAACCATAGACCCTGTAGGATATCTATCCCCAAAGTATATTTGGAGATGGGAGAGATATACAGTTTACTTCTTTGGGAGTAGACTCCCTATTCCCAAAGGGATTTGGGCTTGTTTCCCTCTGACAACCTTACACCCATATCCATCTATAACAGTACGTGTCCCAGGAAACCACTGAGGGTTGCCATAAATCAGTGAACATTCGGCTTCTGTGTCTACCAGAGCCAGGACATGTTGTACATTCACCAGGGACCAGTGAATTGAATATTTCAACATATATCCTCCAGTCCCCACCTGGTCTGCCAAGGCAGGTGCCTCAACCCTCCCCTCAGTCAAACAGTATTGCCCAATCAGTTCCCTGGAGGGTTCAGGTAAGGTCAGCTCAGTCTGTAGTGGGAAATCTTGCAGGTGCACAGGCCAGACTTGTGGCTTTGACTCTAGATTCCATTTCTTGGTCCTTGTCTTAGCCAATGGCTGAAACTGCTGCTCCAGCTTCCATTGTTGTCACAGCTTCAGTAAGATTTTATTTGATTCCGCATCTGATTTCTCTTTGTCTCCTCCTGTCTTTATCAAATCAACCCACATCTGGGTCTTCATGACCTTCATGGGGCCCTTTAAGTCCTTATTCTCAGTAGCAAACCACACTCCATTCCATGCCTGTATGGCTTCATCCTCCCCCCAATCTGCCACAGTGTGGGTAACCACATTTATGGCTTACTTTATGTGAGGGGCAAGGATGACCAGTAAGGGCCCGAAGAAGGATGGAGGAGCCATCTGCAGCACCATATCCCTCATCCCGGCAGTAAAGAGCTCCTTATCTGGGCCATGATTAACTGGGTTATAAATAGCCTTTTTCATGATGCCCGACTCCTGTAACACCTTTTGGAGCTTGGCATATGTCTGCCATCTAGTGAGGGAAGATGGTAAGTTACCCTGATTGGACCATACTGTGTGAAGGGCAGCCATCAGCCATTCAAGAAGTGAATGATTCCCTGGGGTCTGATGTGCATTCTGCAGTTGCTGCATCAAAGCAGGATGAATGGTCAAGGAAGCCAGCTTTCCCATCACTGATCTATACAGAATGATCCCATCCACCCCTACATTCCAAAGGTGTAGGAGCCAGGCTGATATGGACTCCAAGGGTTTCTTCTGAAAACAGGAGCTCAAATCCACCAGCTCTTCCTGTGTATTGGGGTGGACCATGGAGTGCTCCATGACTTGGTGGGGGGAGTTACATCTCTCCTGAATGAACTTCCAGTTGCTGCATCTTTATTTTCTTGACTACAGCTTAGTAGCGTTTCAATAGAGGAGGGATTGGTGCCTGTAGTACCACCTTCACCTTCTCTTTCTCCTCTGATGTATTTTCTACCACTTCTGGGGCTGACGGCCGCTCTCTTGCCACTCTGCAGAGTGTCTCCACTGCTACTTCCTTTACCTTCTCCACAGTGCCTCACAGTGACACTATCTCATTCGTCAACAAATTTCTTACCCCCTCCATAGCACCTCACAGGTTGTTCTCTCAAGCTCCTCGCAGGAGTACCTCCTTCTCCTTCGTGGCCTTTTTTAACACTGTGAGAAATAGCCGACCCACAGTTCCCACTGTCATGTAGGCACTCTATTTCTCTAAGGATTTCCCTATTTTGTAGAGGGCCACTCTCGCTGCCTCAGGTGTCACCTCCATCTCCCCCCCCCCAACCTGTCCTGGTGAAGGGTCCAATCCTCTCAGAGACAAGCCACCTCAGACCACATGCCCACTGGGGGACACCCAAATACCTCCTCATCCATAGGACCATCCTGCAGTATTTCCCTGTCCGCAGGGGCAGCCCACTGAAACACCCTGCCCATGAAGTCAGCTTGTTCCACTTTTTCGGTCTACAGTGAATCCTGCCCACTATGCCAACTGTAGCACCAGAGGGTTTCAGCTCCAGGCAAGTTCACTCTGGATACAGTGAGACTGAATAGTGACAATGGAATGTTGAGGGTAAAAAGTCTTATACCAAGCTTTATTCTCACAGTGGCAGGTCAAGTGCTAGAATCACATCTGCATCCCGCAAGTCCACAATCTGCAGTCTGCCTCTGCCTCCACCTAGAGCACTGGGCGGAGGTCTTTATATACAACGCAGACAATAATGACTCATTGCCAACACATGTGCCAGCATGCACCTGCACAGTAGGCCAAGTATTACATCATTGCATGTGTGCAGTGGAAAAGTAGATTAGAGTCAGGTGAGCATCCTGGCCATGGGACTTCCATTTTCCCTACACTGTCCTCACATAAAAGCTCTATCTATGGTTCTTAAAATCTGTATCCATTTAGTAGTGAGATAACCTATTTATGAAAGATTTCTCTATACTATTAGAACAGAAACATTATATCATGGCAGATTATTGCCTAGGGATTGGAGCTTGCCTCACTGTATCCTGCCCCACTTTTTCATGGGACATCCTGAGTTGCCCATGAAGCCTCTAGGTCACAGTCAGTTCCTATATCTTCAGCTCCTGGAGTGAAACAAAAAGAAGAGAACAGCTGAGACCTGTTTTATTTCACAGTTCTACTTTGTCTTATTTGGAAAACACTAGTAGTAAAAAGAAGAATGTCTCGGAGACATCTGTATTTTCAACAATTCTCATACTACAGAAAAAAATCTAATCAACATTTCCTGTGTAGAGAGAGCCTGGGTTGAAAATAGTCTGAAATATATGAGCCCAGTCTGAGACTTCTGTTTTGGAGGGGACGTTTGCCTCATTTCCCAGGAATTGATCTCATTGAGGACTCAGTGGCTTTAGTTGTTCACTGTCCCATCTTTCCTTTTATGATGCAATGGATGTTGAGCCATCCTGGCTTCGAGGATGTCTTTTTTAGGGCCTGTTTATCCTTGGGGCTCTGCAGGGAGCTGATGACCCTTTCACGGGATGCACCTGCCTCCAGGACTGCGTTGCTCAGGATGGACGATCAATGACCTGTGACTGCTGCTGTCCTGCAGAGGGCAAGACCGGGGTTCTTCACAGCTTGGTGATTGGCCCCGATGCTGAGATCTTCATCTTGAGCAAATGTGGGCATCAGGGGGGCAGTTATAGATCAGTGCAGGGGCACTGAGTACACAGGCCCCAGAAAAAATACCAGAATCAAAAATGGATTTGTGTTTAGCGTGCATTGTATATCCTGGTCTGGTTATGAATAATTTAGCTTTCCCCAGGCTGAATAGACTATATTTAGCAAGCCTATTTTACTTATAATATGTCCTATCCTTTTATGAAGAAGCATAAAGCATAAGAGAGCATCTCAGAATTAGGGATGACTTCGTTTGGTGGGAACAGGAGTGCGGAGGTATCCTCACCTGTAGTCTCTGCTGACCACGTGCACCTGGGATAGCCAAGGGCAGAGGGCTCAGGGCACCTGCAGCTGAGAACCGCCTCACGCCTGGGTCTCCCTGACTGGATATGGGGCAGTGTTCCTCTACCAGGGTTGTTGTGGCTCCTGACTGGATCATCTTTCCAAGAGGGGGGATGTGGCAAGATCTAAGGGGTGCTGAGAGGTTTTGCTCCCCCCTTGCATTGCTATAGTCTCAGCAGGAATAGGATGGCATACTCAAATTGGGCATCTTGAGGGGACTTTAAAAGACTTTTCAAAGGTGCAGGCAGGAGGAAGGGAGCCCATAGGGGTTAATGTAGATCGCCTCTCCTAGGCTGAAAAAGCAAGTGTGGGGAGCAGTTCCTGGAATCCAGGAAAGGGAGGGCTGTGTGGACTGTCTAGTGGGAGGCTTTGGTCAGGCGCACCCTGGGCTGAATGCATAGAGATCAATACCTGGATTGCCCTCTCCTCTCTTTTGCTTACCCCTTGTGAGTACTTCATCACTGAGTGCACCCAAAAGGAAGCTGGAAGCTAGAGAGCCCTTCGTTTAATCTATACAGGTCAGCTTCCCTGGGAGGGAAGAATAGAGGGTGGATCTGGGTGTGCACACGGAACCCCCCACCCAACCCCCCCTGCCATGCACCTTAGAACACCTCTTGACATGATATTCTAGTCGTGGGTTGTACTGCACTGTCTTTAGAGAGTACCTGTTTGCTTGCAAACTCCTAATCTTGGGGAAATCGTTAGCAGGAGGTCTGGGGTGTCCATCAAATTGGTTGGCTATCAGCCAACCTGTACATGGGACAGGTACATTTTTTGAGCAAGGTGAGAGTAGTAGTAATGGGAAACTGATGGTTCAGGCTTGGGTGGTCCAGTGGGAAGCAGTCCAGGTGAGTTCACCACTGGAGGCCTTCATGTGACTGCTCTGGACACCTGAGCGGCTGAGAGAAGAGGGCAGGAGGCCAGGGACTTGGAAAAGAGAAGTCACTGGCCTTGTTTTGGAGCCTGCCGGATCCTGGGGTCCTTGGATGGCAGATGCTCAATCCGACTGCTGACTGCTATGGGTATCCCAGGAATTCATCCCCAAGTCAGTTTTTTTTAAATGAATGCAAAACATTTTGTCCTGTAAATAGCAATTCTATGAAAACTGATTAAGATTCCTGACTGCTCCTCAAAAATCTATTTAAATGCCGTGTGGTAAGTACAAGGGCGTTTGGTAAATTATTTTTTGGGTTTTTTTTCAGTATGTTTGAAATATTTCATGTGTAAAAAATACAATAAATTAAAAATTCTATTTAATATATAATATTCTAACCTCCCCATGTCATGGGAGGAGAGCCAATGGACATCAGAGAGGAGAAGTTAAATGAGGAAGAGAATCCTCTTTCCCTTATTTTTTGGGGCAAAACTTTGAAACAGGGTAGCTATGTCCTTGGCATCTGCCCACGTTCCCTTCTGCAACCTCTCCCAGCTCCTGCCTCACCCGGTGTGACAACTCCACACCCCTAGTCAGTGCTTCCTGTTCCTCTCCTTCAAAACCACAGTGGGGCTAGTCTTGGAAAGTGGTTACGAGGGCTTCAACTCTCTCCTGATGCTCAATAAACTGCCTTAAACAGTGGCTTAAAACAACAACCATTTTATTTGCTCCCACTTCTGTGGGTCTAGCATTTGGGTAGGGCGTATGGGATGACTGACACGCGTGTGTGATCCACAGTGTCTGGTTCTGACTGGAAGGGCTCCCACGGCCAGGCGCTGGTGAGAGCAGTGCAGCTGGGTCTGATGTTTGGGTCTCTTCTCCTGGAAGCCAGCTGCGTTTTTCTCCATGTGACTTTTTCACGAGGCCAGCTTAGACTTCCTCACAGCATGGTGGTGTCAGTAGTTTGGCTTCCTACATGCATGGTGTTTGACTTCGCCCAGAGGATGCGGAAGCTTCTGGCCCTTCAAAAGGTTAGGCCGATTACTGCAGGGCCACTCTCCCACAGGCTACACAGATAAGGCCAGCCCAGATTCTAGGGGAGAGAGATGACACCTTTGATGGGTAAAGCTGCAAGTGTTTAACAATGCAGGAAGGAAATCACTGGAGGCTGTCTTTGGAGACTCACTTTCCTGCAAAGGGATCAGGCTGACTTGAATCTATCCTCCGGTGAATGTTAATGGCCTTGTGGGGCATTAAAAAGTTGCTACAAATTCACTGATACTCTTTCCTAGAGATATAGCCTCCTCTCTTTGAATCTGGGTGGGCATGTAGCTATTTAACTAAAAGAGTGTTGTAAAAGTGACTCTGGGTGCCTTCCAAGGATAGATCAAAAGGGTCCTGACGCTTCTGCCTGATTCTCTTGAGATGCTCACTTGGGCCGAATCCAGGTGCCCATGTAAGTCTGACCATCCCTCGGCTGCCATGCTGGAGAGACCACGTGGAGGGTCTCCAGTCTGCACCCGAGCTGAGTTTCCAGCCAACGGCCAGCATCGACTATCCGCATATGAGTGAACCATCTTGGATGTCCAGTCCAATCGAGCCTTTGTATGATACAGCCCTGGCTGACATCTCTGCCAACCCCAGACACGCACATATTGAAAGACTCCAAGTGAGAGCCCCTCAGACAAGTCCTTCCTACATGCCGTACCCACAAAATGGTGGGTAAAATAAAATGGTTATTTCAAGCCTTTAAGTTTTAGGGAATTTGTTATGCAGCAATATTATCAGAACATCTCAGAAGCCTCCTGGAGGTATGTTGTTTTAAGCGATTTCCATTTGAGGAATTGAAATTCAACAGTGAAGTAAAAATTTGGGTAACGGGGGAAAGAAATTTGAGCTGGGTGGGTATAAAGTGGTCAGATTTGTCTTGACTGAGAGTCTGGCTTCCCTAAGTAGCCCCTGCTTTTCACAAACTCTTTCCTTCCTTGTGATGAACCCACAGATCCTCACAAACTTCAGGCAAGATGGAGGCCACTGCCCTTTCTGAACTCCAGTGCTTTCATCTGAAAAGAGGGGTACAAACACTTCCGTGAGTTCCTGTGAAGCTTAGTTGAGGTGACACTCAAGAAATCACATGGCACATTGCCTGCCATATCACTGTGCAGCAATTTACTGAACGTGAATCTGAGAATATGTCCACTTAACAAATATTTATTAAACAACTAGTTTGTGACAGGATTCTGGGAGTTCTTGGGACCAGAGATTATCTATCTCTAGCTTATTTTATATCCAGTTTCTGTACATACAGGGAGGGTCTCCTCTGACTTGGGGTTGGGAGAGAGGGCAAAACATCATGGCTTAGGGGACAGAATTTCATTGCTGAATTGTAACTTCCTCTAGTCTCTTGCTAAAAAGGTGTGCAAGGAGCAGAGGACACAGAAGAGCCCAGGAGTTTCATGTTTTGAAAAGTTTAACATGTAACACAGTGATTAGAACCATAGGGATGTGAGGTCAGATTGCTGGAGCCCAAATCCCAGATCTTCCAATTATCAGCTAATGCAATAGTGATAATAATAGCTACTAACCTCATGTGACAATTGTGAAACAAAGCTGAGTGTCAGGTGCATTCTAGTATTTAGTCTATACCAGCCCAGTGCTGATGGTAATGATGACATCGTTATATTATCATTGTCATTACACTTAACCTTGAAAACTCAGTCTGAGGCTCTGCTGTTAAGGTCTTGAATGGGGGGCATAGGCATTTTGTCCTATAGACAAAGGGGGATTTCTAGCTGGGGAATGACAGGCTCAAGCTCCACCTCCCGCCTTCTCTCCTGCTCCCTCTGCCCTTGCTTTCTCATTTCCTCTTCTCTCCCCTCCTCTAAAATGATGACAGCATGTTCAAGTTGTGCAAATCAAAGGAATAGATTAGAAACAAGAATAAATGTGCTTAGCAGACCCAGGAAATCTCCAGGGGATTGGAATTGATTACCCAGCGTGTAACATACAAAACGATCATTTTTCTGCATGTGGAGAACAATGGAAATGAAGTAACTCCCCCCTTGCATCCCCTTCATCTGGTGGGGTTTTCTCAGTGATGTGATGAGGTCATCAGGGTGAGCAGGCCCAAACTGGGTCACCTCCTAGTGGCCTTTTTCTGGAAACGTTGGTGGCAGAGGAAGAACAGAACCCTTTCCAATGTGACTTCCTCACCTTGTTTATTTTGTAGAGGAGACTCTGCCTGCCCTGGAAGATGCCAGGACCTTGGGAAGTTGTGGATGAAAGGACTGATGCTTTATATGGGAAATTGTTGAGACTTATAAAATATATCCTGTTGCCTTTCCCCATGTGAGGAAGGACCTCTTTACGTGGGCTCTGTGTGAACCCCACATGGCTCCACTGTCATCTGCGATGGTTTCCTGGTGCTGGACTTAGCTGGATTCAACAGGTACAAAAATTACTTTACTATTTGGAGAATGTCATGCAGGCATGAGCTTTGTTTTGTAATTCATTTTAGTTTCATTTGTCATCAGTCGTGAGAACCTGGCTTTAGTGAGTTCAAGTCACTATTGGGAATAAAGTCACCATTTTAGTTAAACTGTTCATCCATCCATCTGGATGAGTACTCTGGAAGAGTAAGAATCTGATTCGCTTGCTGTTCATCTTCTTTCATCCTGAAGGTTGAGATTTATTTGAATAAAGGGATGAAAATAGCATGAGATACCAGGCTATATGATGTCTGAAGATATTAGAAAAAAAAACACTTTTCAGGGCATATGTAGCACATTAAACTAATGACTTAGGAGCAAGTATGGCCTATGTTTTAGCCCCTTAATTATCCTCTGGTCATGGAGAATTTGTGCAGTGCCCAACTTGCACATCCAGATGTGGCAGCCCTACGCAAAGAGAAAATACATAGCAATGGGCTGACCAAGTGAATCAGAGGGGTGCATGAACCTGGGTCTCCTTTCCAGTATAAAATTTTAATTGGTAGTTTAAGGTTCTGATTTAGTAGGTCTGAAGTAAGCCCTAAGAATCTGGATTTCTAACAAGTTCCTACGTGAGGCTGGTGCCCTTCATCTGGGCACCACATTTTGAGAACCACTTCCCTGGAGTGTGATTCCCTGACCCAGCATTTCCCACTTCCAGGCACTAGTTACCCAACTTGCTCATCAAAACCAAAGATGCTTTCTAGTGGTGCAGGTTGCTTCCAAATATAGGGCTTCACTGAAACTTTCTGCAAGAGCTTTTCTCTAGCTCTTTTCTCAGCAGTTCCTTTTAGCCTGCAAACCCTTTGATAAATCTGGAGAGTCTGCAGCTCTTCAGCCAGGGTACCACCAGCTTCAGAGTGGAGTTGAGTCAGTTCTCCTTTTTCAAACCCTTCATCTCTTTCCTAATATTCTCATAGAGAATTGTTTCTTGGACTCAAACATCTGCTTGATTTTAGTCTAGAGAACTATTTTCTACGGCCTGTGGAAAATATGCTCTGTTCTTTGTTGAGTTACCTAAGTATAAAACACAAAACAAAACTTAGTGTTCTAGGAAATAACTTAAGACAAAACACACACAGGCACATACACACGTGTGCATGTATGATGACATGGGCTTCTTTGGAGACATCCCTGAGTCAGGATGAATGGACACTTACAGCTGAACCAGTGAAGCTTAGACTTGGAGTTTGGCTGACGGTATTTGAACGCTCTCTCCGGACCTTCAAGGAGGGAAGCTGGGATGGGCGTTTTGGGGACTGTTGGAGTTCGGGCTCCTTTGCAGTTTCAGCAGTGGGTTTGGCAAGATTTTAGATGTGGATGGCTTTCCCACTGACGCCTCCCAGGACCACAGGACATTTTTTAAAAGGTCGAGCACCAAGCCACCACATCTAGTTAGCAGCAGTTGCTTTATCTGTGAGAATAACTGTCCTTCTTAGCTTCTCAGTTTGTCACCTATGCAGTGATTTATTACCTTCCAAAGCTGCAGTAATTGTATAATGATGCAAAAATAACGACAAGCCATTTGGATAAACTTTATTACCTGTAGTATCTTGTATTCAAACTGCATTTAGCATGCTCTTTAGGATTATAGAGTACACCTACATGCATGGCAGCTAGCAGAGAGGGTGGCCTCTCAGGCCTGACATGAAAAGAGGCAAAGAAATGGGACTCGAACTTCCTGAACAGAAGCTAAGAAAAACTGGTCTGGGTGAGTTGATTCTGTTTGGAGAACACACGTCAAATGGGATTACCTTCATTTTTATCCCAAGAGTGCTGTATTCACCTATTTTAAATTGGGAATACACAACTGGCTCTTAAAAAATCTTTAATGAGATATATATTCACATGATTATATATATAGAAAATGCACAGCTGGACTCCCATTTTCCCTTTGACCCCACCTTTAGGGCCTCTTCTTTTAGCCAAATGACTAAGCTTTCAGCTGTCACATGAGCTCAGATATACCTTGCTGGAGCTGGGTTGAGAGCACTACACCATGTTTGAGTGATAAGGATATACAGGACTCAGAAGGATTTGCTTCTCATTTTGGAAAAATAGATGAAGTTAAACACTGTTCATGCAAAATTGAGTACTGAGATACCAAATTGTGGTAAGTGTGGCTGCTAAGAGGGTTCTTCCAGTAACCAGAACTTCCCTAATTTGGGTCCATAGTTGGGGGTTGGGAGGGTAGGTCTCTCAAGGCCCTAGCATAGTTGACTCTGGGGGCAAAGATAAGGGAGAGGAGTCCTGTGCCGTCTTTGTCTTCTACAGGATGACCTGCCAATGACTTAAGGCAGTGCCCGGTTCTTTAGTGAGAGATCCTCTTGGGATTGTGCCTGAGTGTGGCACCTTGGTAATAAGGACGAGAAGGGACACACATGGGGCTAGTATTGACCAACATCCACTTTCTCCTCTTCACAGGCTCACGGTTGGACTACATTTCCCAACCTCTCTTGCAGTTAGATGGAATTATGTGACATGTTCTGTCCAATGGAATGTTGGCATTTCCAAGGCTGATCATAAAATCTCCCATGTGTTATCTTTGCTTCTCTCTTTCCACCACCTGCCACTCGAGAAGGCCAATGCAAGCAGACAGAATAACCAGAGACGGAAATTGCCTTGGGGGTTAAGTCACTACTGGGAGGAGAGGCTCCTATGATTCCACTGGACTGTGATGTGAATGAGGAACAAATATATTTTGTATCAAGACACTGATATTTCAGAGTTAGTTTGTTAGCTCAGTGGAGTCTACTCTTTTCTGAATTCTTGGCTCTAAAAATCTGTGGAACTGGTTAGTCCTATGCCCACAGGAATGTCTTGGTCTCCAGGAATCTGGCCAGGGTCAATCTGATTGACCAGTGTTTTGTTGTCTTCTTTTGAGTCCTCAAAATTGGGAAGACTCTTAGTGTGAGAGTCCAAATGGTGATTTGAACTCTGGCGAGTCCCAGACATACGGATGCTTCAACGGAGATAGTGGTTTCAAGGGGAGGGCCAGAGCAGGTTTTCTCAATCTTGGCATCATTGACAGTTGGGTCAGGTAGTTCTTTGTCGTGGGGGCTGACTTGCACATTTTGGGGCGCTTAGCAGTGTCCTTGGCCTCTCCCTAACAGATACCAGTGCTGAAAACCCTGCCCCTGTCCACCACCAAGTTGTGACAATCAAATATCTCAACACACTGCTAAATGTCCCTTGGGGAGGCAAAACTGCCCCTAGTTAGAACTACTGGGCTAGAGAAGGGCAAATCCCCAGGCTGAGACTCTGGGAGCATGAGTTTTCCTCTACTCTGTGACCAAAGGAATGCTTTCTGTTTCTTTTCTCTACTTCCTGTCATGTGCTGAAACATTTTTTGCCTCTTCATGATGCACGAAGACCAAAGCTGGCTTTTGGAATTCAAGGCTCTCTGTGAGTGAGAATGTAATGCTTCCATCAGCTTGCTTCATTCTCCCATATCAGTTATTTATAGCTGCAAAAGAAATCACCCCAAGATGCAGCGGCTTAAAGCAACAATAATTTTTGTATTATAGCTCCTGTTGGTCAGGAATTTAGGAGTGGCTTTGTTGGATGGTTCTGGCCAAGGGGCTTTCTTGTGGTTGTAGACAGGAATTTGGCAGGGTACGTCACCTGAAAGCTTGAGGAGGCTTGGGGGATTTGTTTCCAAGATGGCCCTCTCACATGGTCGTTGGCAGGAGGCCCCAGTTCCTCACCATGTAGACTTCCCCAGAGGTGGCTTGAGCATCCTCACAACATGGCAGCTAACTTCCTGAGAGTAAGTGGTCCAGGAGAGAGTGGGAGAAAACGAGGAGGAAGCCTCAGTGTCCTTTATGACCAGTCTCTGGGATCACACACCATCACTTCTGCTTTACCACATTCACTAGAAGCAAGTCACAACTTTCAGCCCATATGAAGGAAGGAGTTATCAAGGAATTTGTGCATGTCTTTTAAAACCGTTATATTCCTCCGCACAGAACTTTCTCTGCTTAAATACACCAGATTACTTGCTGACCCCAGCCACATGAAGCTTATTCCTAGATTTTGGACTCCTTCTCCCCTCTCCCACCTACACTCCTTTCACTCCATCTTCCAAACTCTCCACGTCCCACTGGACTGCAAACTCACCCAGGGGTCCCTTTGGAAAAGCATCTGATGAACTCATTCAGGGAGGTTGTAAAATAAAGGTTTGGAGTTTGGTTCTCCTCAGAGGTAGCTGCTACTTTGTAGGAATTCCTGAGTTGTTGAGCCCATGACCAAGAGAGTCATGTTAATGGTGGGGTTTCAGACCCTGTGACAGGTGTGTGGAGGAGATATTTGAAAAAGGCTGTTTAATGCTGGGCACTTGAGCAATGCCTGCCACCACCACCCCCAACCTCAGCCCTGCCCAGATTCCCAGCCCCACCTGAGCCCTGTGGTCACCTCCCCAGAAGCTCCTGAACCCATGTCCGGTAGCACGATGATAAAGAGGACAGACTCTGGAGCCAGGCTGCTTGGGTTTGAATCCCTGCTCCGAAACTGTGGCTTGCCGACCATCTGAGTTTGTGTTTCCCCCTCATAGGGCAGAGTGGTGACCAGAAGCAGCTGTCCAGCCTGGGCCAACATTTCTAAGGCTTCACTTGCATCCGCACAGGTCTATGTGACCGAGCTTGGGCCTGGACGTGGATGGAGGTGATATATGCCCCTTCTTGGCATGGCCCATAATCACCTCTCATGTGAGCCTCCATGTCCCCCAACCCCCCACCTGCTGGCTGGGGGTGGATGCCCAGAGCCACACTGGATGTCACTTGGTGAGGATGGCAGGCTGCCCTCTGTCAGCGTGGCCCAAGTGACTGCGGGGACTGAGCATCTACGCTTCCCACCACTGAGACTTTTCCTTGAGTGACACACAAGTTTCTATTAAGTCAAGCCTGTGAGATTTCAGGTTTGTTTAATAGTAGCAGCTAGCATTACTTAACAAATATAGTCACTTTTTAACTGCATAACACTGGGTAAATTACTTAACTTTTCTTGCCTCAGTTTACCTATAAATTGGGGATCATAAAAATCAGTGTCTCATAGAGTTGTAATAATGGCTGAATGAGAGCACTTAGAACAGTGTCGGGCCATAGAACATACTCACTAAGCTGATCTATTCTTATTGTAAATTAGAATAAATAATTGCTGTCTGCTGGAGCTCTGTTATGTGGGAAAGACTTTTCACTTCAAAACATTTTCCCCTTCTGATTTATGGAGACTTCCTGGGGTTCCGCTGGGACCCAGCAGCAAGATGAAGCTCTTGTGTGGTCCGGCTTAAGGAAAATCCAGTGGGAAGTGTGGTGGTGGCTGCATAATGGTCCTCTGCAGTCCCAGCTGTCCACAGGCTTTGGAGTTGCTTCTGGCCATGGGCATACGAGGTGTCCTCACTATGAGATCATCCGATGGTCAGGCTGCGCCACACCAATGCACTAGGGGAAAAACTGGCCTCAGTGAGGCAGGAGCAGGATTCTGCAGCCGGGCAGAGTCTGCAGAAGCCATGCAGCAGCTTTCCCCTGGCATGTTCACTTCTCTGCACAGAGGCAGCTGGCTTTTGGTCCTTGCTAAGCTCACTCCTAAACTAAAGGAGTAAAACACCCTCTGCTTCTCCTTAAACAACCCTCATTCTTGTTTAGCTAAGACTGTTTCCCGCCTTGCAAGCCCATTTTTGTCTTGGTGGTGGATCTGGGGGTGGGGGTGGTGCTGGGGTGGGAGGAGCTCATTTAGGCCTTGCATGATGGCCTCTTTGACTCACTCCCATTTCTCTGTTGGGATGTGCCAGGCACCCTGGGGGTATTTGCAATAGTCCTAACAGTATTACTAAGCTGGGGGAAGCACTTGCTACCTCACCATTTTGTCCATCTGTATGGGCTGGGAATTTACTGAGGTCAGCAATGGTTGGATGATCAATAAAGCATTTCAGCTAAAACTCCACTATTGCCTCCAGCAAATCCCCAGTGTTACTTTGTGTTTGTAAACATCATCTTAAGGAATGCTGATTGTAAATCATCTCCAGAGCATCTTTTTAAAAAAATTTATTTTAGTATCATTAATCTACAATTACATGTGCAATATTATGGTTATTAAACTACTCATTCATCAGATCCCCCCCACCAACCCCATTACAGTCACTGTCCATCAGCGTAGTGAGATGCTATCGAATCACTACTTGTCTTCTCTGAGTTGTACAGCCCTCCCCGTGCCCCCCCAACATTATGTCTGCTAATCGTAATGCCCCCCTTTCCCTCTTATCCCTCCCTTCCCGCCCATTTTCCCCAGTCCCTTTCCGTTTGGTAACTATTAGTCCGTTCTTGGGTTCTGTGAGTCTGCTGCTGTTTTGTTCCTTCAGTATTTTTCTTTGTTCTTATACTCCACATATGAGTGAAATCATTTGATACTTGTCTTTTTCGGCTTGGCTTATTTCACTGAGCATAATACCCTCTAGCTCCATCCATGTTGTTGCAAATGGTAGGATTTGTTTTCTTCTTATGGCTGAATAATATTCCACTGTGTATATGTACCACTACTTCTTTATCCATTCATCTACTGAAGGACACTTAGGTTGCTTCCATTTCTTGGCGATTGTAAATAGTGCTGCAATAAACATAGGGGTGCATCTGTCTTTTTCAAACTGGGCTGCTGCATTCTTAGGGTAAATTCCTCGGAGTGGAATTCCTGGGTCAAATGGTATTTCTACTTTGAGTTTTTTGAGGAACCTCCATACTGCTTTCCACAATGGTTGAACTAATTTGCATTCCCACCAGCAGTGTAGGAGGGTTCCCCTTTCTCCACATCCTCACCAAGATTTATTGTTTTTTGTGTTTTGGATGTTGGTCATCCTCACTGGTGTGAGGTGGTATCTCATTGTGGTTTTAATTTGCATTTCTTTGATGATTAGCAATGTGGAGCATCTTTTCATGTGTCTGTTGGCCATCTGAATTTCTTCTTTGGAGAAGTGTCTATTCACGTCCTCTGCCCACTTCTTAATTGGATTATTTGCTTTTTGTTTGTTGAGGTGCATGAGCCCTTTGTATATTTTGGATGTCAACCCCTTATTGAATATGTCATTTATGAATATATTCTCCCATACTGTAGGATGTCTTTTTGTTCTACTGATGGTGTCCTTTGCTGTACAGAAGCTTTTCAGCTTGATATAGTCCCACTTGTTCATTTTTGCTTTTGTTTCCCTTGCCCAGGGAGATATGTTCATAAAGAAGTCACTCATGTTTATGTGCAAGAGATTTTTTTTCATAGTGACAAGCTTAAAATATAAAGGGGTGGTTATTATTATGATTTTTTATAGTTTATTTTGGTATCATTAATCTACAATTACATGTGCAATATTATGGTTATTAAACTACCCCCTTCATCAGGTCCCCCCCACCAACCCCATTACAGTCACTGTACATCAGCATAGTGAGTTGCTATAGAATCACTACTTGGCATCTCTGAGTTGTACGGCCCTCCCTGTGCCCACCCACACTATATCTGCTAATCGTAATGCTCCTTTTTCCCCCTGGTCCCTCCCTTCCCGCCCATCCTCCCCAGTCCCTTTCCCTTTGGTAACTGTTAGTCTGTTCTTGAGTTCTGTGAGTCTGCTGCTGTTTTGTTCCTTCAGTTTTTTCTCTGTTCTTATACTCCACATATGAGTGAAATCATTTGGCACTTGTCTTTTTCGGCTTGGCTTATTTCACTGAGCATAATACCCTCTAGCTCCATCCATGTTGTTGCAAATGGTAGGATTTGTTTTCTTCTTATGGCTGAATAATATTCCATTGTGTATATGTACCACCTCTTCTTTATCCATTCATCTACTGATGGACACTTAGGTTGCTTCCATTTCTTGGCTATTGTAAATAGTGCTGCGATAAACATAGGGGTGCATCTGTCTTTTTCAAACTGGGCTGCTACATTCTTAGGGTAAATTCCTAGGAGTGGAATTCCTGGGTCAAATGGTATTTCTATTTTGAGTTTTTTGAGGAACCTCCATACTGCTTTCCACAATGGTTGAACTAATTTGCAGTCCCACCAGCAGTGTAGGAGGGTTCCCTTTTCTCCACATCCTTGCCAACATTTGTTGTTGTTTGTGTTTTGGATGTTGGCCATCCTCACTGGTGTGAGGTGATATTTCATTGTGGTTTTAATACGCATTTCCCTGATGATTAGTGATGTGGAGCATCTTTTCATGTGCCTGTTGGCCATCTGGGTTTCTTCTTTGGAGAAGTATCTATTCATGTCCTCTGCCCATTTCTTAATTGGATTATTTACTTTTTGTTTGTTGAGGTGCGTGAGTTCTTTATATATTTTGGATGTCAACCCCTTATCGGATACGTCATTTATGAATATATTGTCCCATACTGTAGGATGTCTTTTTGTTCTTCTGATGGTGTCCTTTTTTGTACAGAAGCTTTTCAGCTTCGCTTTTGTTTCCCTAGCTCGGGGAGTCGCTCATGTTTATGTCCAAGAAATTTTTGCCTATGTTTTTTTCTAAGAGTTTTATGGTTTCATGACTTACATTCAGGTCTTTGATCCATTTTGAGTTTACTTTTGTGTATGGGGTTAGGCAGTATTCCAGTTTCATTCTCTTACCTGTAGCTCTCCAGTTTTTCCAATACCATCCACTGAAGAGGCTGTCATCTCCCCATTGTATATCCAAGGCTCCTTTATCAAATATTAATTGACTGTATATGTTTGGGTTAATGTTTGGATTTTCCATTCTGTTCCACTGGTGTGTGGGTCTGTTTTTGTGCCAATACCAAATTGTCTTGATTACTGTGGCTTTGTAGTAGAGCTTGAAGTCAGGGAGCATGATTCCCCCTGTTTTATTCCTCCTTCTCAGGATTGCTTTGGCTATTCGGGGTCTTTTGTGGTTCCATATGAATTTTGGAAGTATTTGTTCCAGTTCATTGAAGAATGCTGTTGGTAGTTTGATAGGGATTGCATTGAATCTGTATATTACTTTAGGTAGTATAGCCATTTTGACAATATTTATTCTTCCTAGCCAAGAGCATGGGATGCATTTCCATTTGTTAGTGTCCTCTTTAATTTCTCTTAGGAGTGTCTTATAGTTTTCAGGGTATAGGTCTTTCACTTCCTTTATTAGGTTTATTCCTAGGTATTTTATTCTTTTTGATGCAATTGTGAATGGAATTGTTTTTCTGATTTCTCTTTCTGTTAGCTCATTATTAGTGTATAGGAAAGCAACAGATTTCTGTGTGTTAATTTTGTATCCTGCAACTTTGCTGAATTCAGATATTAGTTCTAGTAGTTTTGGAGTGGAGTCTTTAGGGTTTTTTATGTACAGTATCATGTCATCTTCAAATAGTGACAGTTTGACTTCTTCTTTACCAATCTGGGTGCCTTGTATTTCTTTGTTTTGTCTGATTGCCGTGAGTAGGACCTCCAGTACTATGTTGAATAACAGTGGAGAGAGTGGGCATCCCTGTCTTGTTCCCTATCTTAGATGAAAAGCTTTCAGCCTCTTGCTGTTAAGTATGATGTTAGCTGTGGGTTTCTCATATATGGCCTTTATGATGTTGAGGTACTTGCCGTCTATACCCATTTTGTTGAGAGTTTTAATCATGAATGGATGTTGAATTTTGTCAAATGCTTTTTCAGCATCTATGGAGATGATCATGTGGTTTTTGTTCTTCTTTTTGTTGATGTGGTGGATGATGTTGATGGATTTTCGAATGTTGTACCATCCTTGCATCCCTGAGATGAATCCCACTTGATCATGGTGTATGATCCTCTTGATGTATTTTTGAATTCGGTTTGCTAATATTTTGCTGAGTATTTTTGCATCTATGTTCATCAGGGATATAGGTCTGTAATTTTCTTTTTTGGTGAGGTCTTTGCCAGGTTTTGGTATTAGAGTGATGCTGGCTTCATTGAATGAGTTTGGAAGTATTCCCTCCTCTTCTATTTTTTGGAAAACTTTAAGGAGAATGGGTGTTATTTCTTCTCTATATGTCTGGTAGAACTCAGAGGTGAATCCGTCTTGTCTGGGGGTTTTGTTCTTGGGTAGTTTTTTGATTAACGATTCAATTTCGTTGCTGGTGATTGGTCTGTTTAGTTTTTCTGTTTCTTGTTTGGTCAGTTTTGGAAGGTTGTATTTTTCTAGGAAGTTGTCCATTTTTTCTAGGTTTTCCAGCTTGTGAGCATATAGATTCTCATAATATTCTCTTATAATTCTTTGTATTTCTGTGGGGTCCGTCGTTATTTTTCCTTTCTCATTTCTGATTCTGCTTATGTGTGTCGATTCTCTTTTTCTCTTGATACGTCTGGCTAGGGGTTTATCTATTTTGTTTATTTTTTCAAAGAACCAACTTTTGGTTTCATAGATTTTTCTATTGTTTCATTCTTCTCAATTTTATTTATTTCTTCTCTGATCTTTATTATGTGCCTCCTTCTGGTAACTTTGGGCCTCATTTGTTCTTCTTTTTCCAATTTCAGTAATTGTGTCTTTAGACTATTCATTTGGGATTGTTCTTCCTTCTTTAGATAGGCCTGGATTGCAATATACTTTCCTCTTAGAACTGCCTTTGCTACGTCCCACAGAAGTTGTGGCTTTGTGTTGTTGTTGTCGTTAGTCTCCATATATTCTTTGATCTCTGTTTTAATTTGGTCATTGACCCATTGATTATTTAGGAGAATGTCAGTACGTCTCCATGTATTTGTGAGCCTTTTTGTTTTCTTTCTACAATTTATTTCTAGTTTTATACCTTTGTGATCTGAGAAGTTGGTTGGTAGAATTTCAGTATTTTTGAATTTACTTAGGTTCTTTTTGTGGCCTAGTATGTGGTCTATTCTGGAAAATGTTCCATGTGCACTTGAGAAGAATGTGTATCCTGTTGCTTTTGGGTGTAGAGTTCTGTAGATGTCTGTTAGGTCCATCTGTTCTAGTGTGTTGTTCAGTGCCTCTGTGTCTTTACTTATTTTCTGTCTGGTTGATCTGTTCTTTGGAGTGAGTGGTGTGTTGAAGTCTCCTAAAATGAATGCATTGCTTTGTATTTCCTCGTTTAATTCTGTTAGGATTTGTTTCACATATGCCGGTGCTCCTATGTTGGGTGCATATATATTTATAATGGTTATATCCTCTTGTTGGACTGACCCCTTTATCATTATGTAATGTCCTTCTTTATCTCTTGCTACTTTCTTCATTTTGAAGTCTATTTTGTCTGATACAAGTACTGCAACATCTGCTTTTTTCTCCCTGTTGTTTGCATGAAATATCTTTTTCCATCCCTTCACTTTTAGTCTGTGTATATCTTTGGGTTTGAGGTGAGTTTCTTGTAAGTGGCATATAGATGGGCCTTGCTTTTTTATCCATTCTATTACTCTGTGTCATTTGATTGGTGCATTTAGTCCATTTATATTCAGGGTGATTATCGATAGATATGTACTTACTGCCATTACTGGCTTTAGATTCGTGGTTACCAAAGGTTCAAGGGTTGCTTCTTTACTATCTGACAATCTAACTTAACTTTCTTGTTAAGTTATTATAAACACAGTCAGATGTTTCTTTATTTCTCTCCCTTCTTATTCTTCCTCCTCCATTCTTTATATACTAGGTGTTTTATTCTTTGCCTTTAGTTAGTATTTGTATGGTCTGCTTTCTTTGCTATGATTTTATTTTCTCTGGTGACATCTTTTTAGCCTTATGAGTGCTTCCCTCTAGAGCAGTCCCTTTAAGATATCCTATAGAGGTGGTTTATGACAGGCAAACTCTCGGCTTTTGCTTGTCTGGAAATTGTTTAATCCCTCCATCATGTTTAAATAATAATTGTGCTGGGTACAATATTCTTGGTTCGGGACCCTTCTGTTTCATTATGTTAAATATATCATGCCATTCTCTTCTGGTCTGTAAGGTTTCTGTTAAGAAGTCTGATGATAGTCTGATGGGTTTTCCTTTGTAGGTGATCTTTTTTCTCTCTCTAGCTGCCTTTAATACTCTGTCCTTATCTTTGATCATTGCCATTTTAATTATTATGTGTCTTGGTGTGTCTTCCTTGGGTCCCTTGTGTTGGGAGATCTGTGGGCTTCCATGGTCTGAGAGACTATTTCCTTCCCCAGCTTGGGGAATTTTTCAGCAATTATTTCTTCAAAGACACTTTCTATCCCTTTTTCTCTCTCTTCTTCCTCTGGTACTCCTATAATGCGAATATTGTTCCGTTTGGATTGGTCGCACAGTTCTCTTAATATTCTTTCATTCCTAGAGATCCTTTTATCTCTCTCTGCCTCAGCTGCTCTGTATTCCTGTTCTCTGATTTCTATTCCATTAAGAGTCTCTTGCTCCTCATCCAGTCTGCTGCTAAGCCCGTCGATTGCTTGTCTCATATCTGTATTGTCTTTCCTCACTTCCTCCCTTAGCTCTTGCATATTTCTCTGTAGATCCGTCAGTATGGTTATGACTTTTATTCTGAATTCTTTTTCAGGAAGATTGTGCATGTCCATCCCATCAGGCTCCCTCTCTGTAGTTGTCTGGTCTGGGTTGTCTGGGTAAACTTTGTTTGTACCATATTCCTCTGTCTTTTCATGGCGATAGAAGTGGTTGCTGGTATGCACCACTTGTGTCAGCTGAGAGAACAAAGTCCTTTCCTGCTTGTTGTTCTCCTTGCCCTTCTCCTGGGCCTGAGCTGTTCTCCTGCACACCGGGAGGCAGTGTCTGGGATAATCCCCTGAACTGCCTGTGTGCAGGGTCGCCCTCAGCCTAGCCTGATCTGTGTGGGATCCAGAGCATCTTTATACCCCTCATGCCATGTGTTTTTCCTAATAATTTAATTGAGGAGGCCAGAAGGGATCTTTGTATCGATGAAGAGCCTGAAGCGCAGAGGCATCAGGTGACTTGCCCGAGGTCACTGTGAGCTAGTGTGGAGCAGGGAGATCCCCAGCCTCTCAGCTTCTGGCCCAGGGTATTTGGGCATAGTGTCCAGCAGCTCACTTCACTCAGGGCTTGGAAGCGCTCCTGACCTGGCTCTGACTCCCTGCATGCCTGATGAGTGCTAACCAGTGGGAGGGCTGCAGGCTACCACAGGTTTGGGAATGTTGTCTGAGCTGAAGCTGTACCTCACCTGCAGGCTGGGAAAGCTGGCAGCTGATTATATTTCCTCTCGATGCAATTATCTGAGAAGAAAAGAGCATCTCCCTGTAAATCCCTTGAACTGCTCTCTAGCCAGCCTGCAGGCAGATGTAAGTTGAGGTTGGGTCTTGCCCCAGGAGGGGAAAATCCAAGAGTGTACAGTCCAGTGCAGCATGCCTAGTGCTGACTGGCTGCATTTAGAATACCAGCTCTGCAGGCTTCTTGTCAGTCCAGAGAGGAACACTCTCCAATGTGTGCTGAATGTCAGTGCATGTCTGCATGTGGTGATAGACCAGGGATGGCTGGAGGGCATGGCTCTGTTCCTCAGCAGAATGGTGGTGTGAAAGGGCATGAAAGTGCACATCACATCCTTGGAACTGGCCTGAAGGACACAGGACATGGGCTGAAGGTCCTTCAGTGTCCTTACAGATGTCTCATCTCTGGAGAACCCATGCATTCCTCCATCGGGCAAGGCTTTCCTCGAGGCTCTGATACGGGCTGTGTCTGGGAGCAGCTCCTCACCTGCAGAGCGAGGGATGGGACCCAGTTTTGTAACTGAAATGACTCCAGCCCTTCCCTCAGGCTACTAAGGCAGTGCTGGGAGTAGGCAGAGGGGGCTGGTCAGCAACGTGCACAGGGGAAAGAAAAGTCCAGAACTGAGTAGAGGGGAAATGCTGCTGCAGGCTGGCTCTGGATGGAGAGGGCAGGCGTGGAAGGCAGGCAGTGAGGAGCATCTTGGTTAGCGAGGGTTAGGGGTCTACCCTAATGCCACTCAAGGTTCAGCATGCTGCAGCCAGCTTCTAGGCTCAAAAGAGCCAAGGGTTACATTTTCAGGAATTTGGTGAAACAACTGATACCTTCTTGATAGTTTCCAGATGGCCATGTTGGGATTTTTTTACACCAGGTAAATCGGCAATAGTCCCACCCAGTTGTTAAACATTAACCAGCACATTACTACACAGAGCTTCCCAAAGGCATATTTTGTTAGCCTGATGTCACACATGTCCAGATTTTACTGTGACTTACATCAGTGACTTCCAGGCAACCTCTCTCCTGGTTTTGTGTGACCTAAGGTATCTTCTCCTCTTGGCTCTGGCAGGTATGCAGCAGGCTGCTGCAGTCTTCCCTGCAGGACAGGAATGCTGTGCCCCAGCTAGGGGAGGGGCTGATCAACCTTCAGGGGATGGCCGTGGTTCCCCTTGGTGCTCCTTGTCAGACTCACGTGCCGAACTGCTCTGACCTCCAGCCTCTCCTGTCCTTCTCCTATCCAGGCCCTGCAGCTGATCGCCGCTATCTGCTCGTTCCTCCTCCTTGCTCTCAGAGTGGACCCTCTGCTGGGCCAGCGTATGCTGCGGAGGAGCCCCCTGGGCTGTCTCAGTAACTGGCGTGGGCTGCATTTTGTGTCTTCTTTTCTTTTTACTTTATAGGCTTTGCTGATCTAAGGGTGACCCCTTATTTCATTTCATCCTGTGGAACCAGTAGGACACTAGCTGCCACATCTGGGTGCTCACTGTGTGCCAGGAACTGGCATGTGCCCCTGTTATTTCAGGTGCTTTCAGGCCACCCCACAAAGCAGGCATTGCTGCTAGCTCCTCGCCCCTGATGAGGACTGGCGACCAGCTGTGTCCCAGTCACACAAGTGGTGAGAGAGGGGTCCAGATGCAGGTCTGTTTGGTTTCAAAGTCCACACTCATAATGACTCTATTACACTGTCATGCTGTCACAGTGACGATCAAGGAGATGAGGCTGAGATGGTCGGGAGTGAGGCATCACTCCGACCTGCAGAGCAAGTGCAGGTTTGGGGAGCCATTGGTGGCCCATGGAGTTACGGTGTTAGCACAGAGGTGTCAGAGGTGGTTCACTGTATTTGGGATGGACAATGAGTAGGAAAAATATTTTCTAGATATATTGCTTGTTTCTGTATTCTTTTGCTAGAGCTGCTGTAACAAAGTACTCTAAATGGGGTGGCTTAAGCCTGATTAGAAATGTATTGTTTGACAGCTTTGGAGGCTAGAGGTCTGAGACAGAGACGTAGGCAGGTTGGTTCCTCCGACGGGCTGTGAGGGAGAGTCTGTTCCAGGCTTCTCTCCTGGCTCCCAGTGGCGTGCTGGCCATTTTTGGCTTTTCTTGGCTTATAAATGCATCACCCAGATCTCTGTCTTCATCGTACATGGTGTTCTCCCTGCGTGCATGTCTCTGTGTCTACCTTTCTCTTTTCTGCAAGGACATCGGTCATATTGGATTACAGCCCACCCTAATGGACTCAGCTAATTATATCTTCAGTGACCCTATTTCTAAATAAGGTCATGTTCGGCTATGGTATGGTACTGGGGGTTGGGACTTCCACATTGTGGGGGACACAATTTGTTTATCTTGCTCTCAAACTGAGAAAAGCTATTTAAGAAGAATCTTTGTTCTTTCCACATCTGGTTATAAAACTTTTTTCTGCACTGGAACTTCTGATGAAACTGAAGCCGACACGTGCTCTCTCTTCCGAGCTGATTCACCTCTCCTAACTGTGGGTCATCTGAGTCTGTCTCCCTTGGCTCGCTGGGGACTTCTCCAGGCCCTGACCCTCAGAAATGGTGACACCCGTGTGTACGCAGTGCTTTTCCTCCCCAGCTGTCTGAGCTGTTTCCCTCCCAGGCCCCAGGTTTCTTCGCTAACAGGCTCTGTTTTGATTCTAATGTTGTGAGTGTCCCATGCCCCAGGTAGAGTCACCAGCTCAGATTCCAGGCTTTGGCCAGTTCTGGACCAACGAGTGGCGGCTCTTGGCTGGGCTGCTGGGAGCCTTTTCTGAGTGGTGCGGCCCCACGCAGGGAACGAGTGCAGCTCTACAGGCGTAGGTGGGATGTGCCACTGAGAGAAAGGAAGGTAGGAGTGTTGGAGAAGCCAGACTGCGTATTCCTAACACGGAGAAGGGAGGAGTTGGGGAAAGGGGCTTAGCCCTTAGCAAATGCTGCTCTTTCAACCATGGGCTTAGGGTCTTGGAGGCCACACAGTGACACTTCAGACTCAGTCTGTGGCCAAAATATTCCTCCCAGACTAGACATTTCCATCTGATCATTTAGTCACTATTTTTTCCTTCATCCAAGGACAAGACTGGCTGGGTAAGTGGTAAGTGGGTAAAGGGGGGTGAGTTGGCAGGGGGGAGAGTGTGCTGGCCACAGAGACAAAGGGCCAAATGGGCAAAGGTGGTAAGAATGTGGCACATCCCTAACATGAAAGAAGGCAGATCTGGGGAGAGGGGAGAGTGAAGGGGAGTGAGTATCAGAGATGAACTGGAGGCATCTGGCAACCACAGCAAGTCCACACTTGAAGACTTTACCCTGAGAGCACTGAATGGCCTTAAATGCAGAAGTGACATGAGAGATCACTCTGTTAGGTGCATAGAATGGGATCTGGATGGTGATAAGACTGGAGTGAAGACGTGTAAGGGTGTTGTACTGTAATAAGGCAAATATTCACTCACTCACCCTCTAGGGCCCCAAGTTCCCCAAGTTTGGGAAAAAGGAGCAGATAGAGTTGGAGAGGGGGTACAGTGCCTTTGTAACTCCTGCTTCCAGCTGGCACTGAAAGCTGCTGGGTTGAGCTGTGAGCTCTAGGCTGAGCCCTGCACATGGTGTTTTTCATTCTGAAAAAGTGCTGGGAGAGCAGGAGGCTTTCAGCTATGTTTCCTGTTTCATAAGAAGAGCTTTGTTTGAAGAAGTTTCAGAGTGCAAAAGTCAGATGAAATATGATGGAGACACAAAATGAAATTGCTCTTTACAAGAAGTTCAGGTGCAATAAAATGGAGATACACTTGTTTTAATGCTACAAATGTCCTGAGGATTTCTAAAGGCTACTGGTTAGGTTAAGGAAAGGCAGGAGTTAGGAAGGGAAAGGAGGAAGGCTGGTCAGACAGGTTGGTGGGGTGTGTGTGCATGTTTGCACTGTCACAGATACCCACATGTGACCGGGAAGCATGGATTAGACAGACTTGATAGAAGTGCTTTGAGAATCAGTTTAAAAATCCAACATGGTATGGAGGTTATGCTGGAGCAAGAACCATAGTCTCCTCCATGCCCATGCTCAGTGCCCTTCTCTATACTCCTTTGCTTGGCCTTGCCTCCATACAGACAACATGAGCCTCTTTCCTGTGACCAGTATATTCATGGACAGCCGCGTGAAACTAAGGGAGAGAGGGGCGAGAAACAGTGCGCTATATGCTATGTTTGCAAAATGGCAGACTCACTTGCTGAAACAGGACTCTTTTAATAGTGGGATCAGCTACTTTCTATGACCTGGTACTTGGTACTTCATTCCAAGAGTCAGTCATCAGCCAAGAGGTGTTTGTTGAATACCCCACATAGGGTCCAAGTTTGCAATCAAGAGTGGAGCTGCAAACTGCCAGGTTGCAAGAGTAAAGTGTTTTGTTTCACTTGACTGGTGCTATTCATTCATTCATTCATTCATGTATGCATGTCTAAATGCCTTTAGATGGAGCAACCACTTGCCAGTTCATCATAGCTGTCTTATACTCAGCTGTTGATTTACTTGGAGCTCATGTGAAGAGAAGAGACCCCCACACGTGAAAAAGTTGCTTCCCGTCAGGTCAGGGTGTGAACCAAGGTTTTAGGCAAAGAGAGACTTAGGGCAGGTCCTGAAAATCCACAGGGAGTAGCTGGAGGCTTTGAGGCAGCCCCTTCACTCTCTGAAGTCAAGATGGTTAAAGTGCCATTGAACTCGTCCCATGCTTAACACAGCTTCTGTTTGTGAGATCTTTGGACTTTGGTCTCCAGACAAGTTGGAGGTTAGAGGAAACAAGTGATTGGAAGGACTAAAGAGGATGCCTTCAAAATGGATTTCCAGCACTGGGTCTAAATTGGGATGAGGCAGGGATGGGGTCCAAGTCCTCACCCCAGGGACTCTCTTCTAAGCTGACTTCATCTTTCCTCCGACTCTCCAGCATCTCTCAGTGTGGAAGACAGACTGAAGCCCTGCTCTGAACAGTTAACAGGGCCCTCCACTTCCTGCTGTTGGGTCCTTTAATTCATCTAGGCATTCATTCAATAATTGTTTATTGAACACCTACTATGTGCCAGACACTGTCCCAGATGCTGGAGATCCAGCAGTGAACAGCAGATATAAATTCCTGCCTTCATGTAACTTACATTATAGTGTGTGGGCAGGGAAAGGGTGGTAGACAATAATATAAATCAGAATATTAGGTATATTAGGAGATAGAGAAAATGCCAAGGGGAATTGGGAATATAGGGGGATGACATGAAGTTAAATGGAGTGGTCAGGGAAGATCACTGTTGAGGGGACATTTGAGGCAGGGCCTGAAAGAAGTGAGGAGTCATCATGTCAGGGGGCAAGAACATTCCCGATAGAAGGACTGTTTAGGGCAAAGGCCCTGGGACAGGAGCAGGCTGTGTTTGAGAAGCAGGGTTGGAGATGGGGTGGGGGGTGGAATGTAGTAGGACAGGAAAGCAAATGGGGACAGAATATGTAGGACCTGGTAGATGACTGTGGGGACTCTGACCCTCACTCTGATGAGGACAGGAGTCATTGCAGGGCTTTGAGCAATGTTAAGATCATTCTGATAGACTGCAGGGAGCACGGCTGAGAGCAGAGGTTCAGTTTGGAGGCCTTTGCAGTGGGCAGGGCAGAGACGATGATGGCTTGGACCAGAGTGGTGCAGTGGCCATGGGCGGAAGGAGCTGGACTGTGGATAGATTGGATGGCAGAGGGACCATTTTTCTCCTGGTCCCTGTGGTCTCTCTTGAGGGCAGGGGTAGACTGGGGATTTATTCTGCCCTTGTGTGCCAAGCCCCATCCTATGTACTTCACATACAGTGTCTTTTCATTTATCCTCGAGCATCCTGGGGTAGATATGGTTTTCCTAATTTTACAGAAGAAGTCCAAGTCTGAAGAGGTGAATAACTGGCTCCCACAGCTTAGGAGGGGCAGAGGTGGGTGTCCCATTGTCACCAAGCTCCCCACCCTCACCTAGACGGAAGAAGGCCTTACAGTTCTGGTCGCAGTGAAAGAGGGTGATGGTCCACCCAAATGAGATCAGCTGTGGCCCCACAGGACTGTCTGAGAGATGGAGCCATACGGAGCCCTGGGGTCTCATGGTGTGTCCGTGAGGGTCCAGGGCTCAAGTCCCTGTTCTGGCCCCACTTGTTGGTCCCTCCTTACTTCTGACCCGCAGATTTGGAGGAATGCGACGAAATGCTGAAGATCTGAAAGGACCAGCCAGGGAACTCAAGGCGTTGCAGCACAGGAGCAATGCCAAGAAGGCACTCCTCATATTATTGAGCAAGTAAACCTTAACATCTATGGAGTACGTGTAGGGGTTCAAGCAGGAACTCAATACTATCAGTTCCTAAATCTGTGTTTGCTCTCCTGCAGTCTCCAGCCCATTGAGACGCGACGCTCCCGAGAAGTATTTACTTATTGTAGAAAAACACAAGGGGAGTCATGAGACCTATTGTGTGCCTGGCATTCTGGACACACGTGGGCGCATTCGCCTTCCGGTCATGTTGTTCCCCTTTTCAGAACAACCACGTCATCAAGGATGTGGAAACCCTGAGCGAGCCTCACAGAACAAGGATCCTGATGTGTTTATTATATATTAATCCCACACACAAGGATGGCGAGTGGGGTCTCCTCTGGCGCTCGCCTCGCTCCCCACCCAAACCGCACTGTGTCCTGAGCAGGATCTCCTCTTGCCCTGCTTTAGTTTCAGCTGGCCCTTGAATGTCATTCTTTAACCAAAGCCTGGACCAAATAAAACCAGATTCTACTCTTTTCTAAAACATGAACTAAGTACCCCCCAAAACAGAAGGCCAGTTTGGACCCAGATTTAAACTTGCACGTGTGATAGGAAGTTGAGCAGATTTTCCTGTTGACCCAGAATTGGTGACCGGGGCTGAAACCGAGGACAAAAATATGCTAAGTTCTGTGCTTCCTAGAGAAAACTGCCAACACGCAGAGCCAAAACTAGTCCTGCCACCATCAGCTATGCCAGAAACCCCTCCTCAGTTTTTGCACGAGAAGGGAGGAGAAGGGAGAAAAACTGAGCTGAGAGGTCCTTACCACACATAGTTCATGGTGAGAGGTGAATCCTTCACCTTCCATCCCAACCCCCCAGGTTAACTGAAGGGGATCAAGGTGACTGGGGGTGCTTACAAAAAGAAGATGAAGTTCACATTCAAAGTCCAGATTAAATGTCTGCTTAGATGACTACTTTCTCATCTGGCCCTTTGCTTAGAAGAACAGGAGGGGAGAAAAATAGGGAGAGAGGGCAGTGTGGGCACAGAGGTGAACAGGGAGGAGCCTGTGTCTGTGTTCCGGTGTTTCAAGAAGGCGTGAGGTTTCCCTGGGTCTAGCAGACAGGGTGGGGATGGCTGGGCTTTCAGTGTCCTGCCTGTTCTGTGTGTTACCTGACAGCTGGTGGATTCTAGCAGCCTGAGACTGGAATGTGCAGGGGCACAGTATCTTTGTCTGTAAGTGCTACTATACATCACCACAGATCAGGCATCTCGAGCAAGAAACATTTACTTTTCAGTGTTCTGGAAGCTGGGAAGTGGAAGTCCCAAGCTCAAGGCTCTGGCAGATTAGGCATCCCCATGGGAGGAGCATCTACTTCTTGGTTCATTGACGGCTCTCTTCTTGCTGTGTTCTCACATGGCGGGAGGGGTGGGGGAGTTTTCTGGGGCTTCCTTTATAAGGATACGAATCCCATTCATGAGGACTCCACCTGCATAGATTAATCACCTCCCAAAGGCCCCACCTCCTAAGAGCATCACATTAGGAGTCAGCATTTTAACATATGAATGTGTGTGTGTGTTTGGGGGGCACATTCAATCCATAACACACAATAAGAGGTAAGAGCTGGAATTGGACGTCCCATTTCAGGGAAGTGCACAGGGGAGGGGTGGCCCCAAAGAAGCCCACCTTTGCCCTAGAGGTTAAGCCCACCAACAGAGTTAAGGGATGTTGCTTGCATTCTTGTTCCACTGTCTTCCCAGCCCAGCACTAGAGTGGTTGGGCCCTGAAGAGCTGGGAGGGTTGAGGGGGCTAGAGTTCCCCACTGCAAGCAGCAAGCCCCTGACAGCCTTGCTTGGATGGAGGGGAGAAGATAAGATTTAAATAAAGCTTGAGATGGAAGTTTTAAACTTACCTGACTTTTAATAACCAAAAGTGACAGAAAATCATGAAATCTGAGCAAGGTGTTGTTATGGGATGGCAGCGGGAGATGAGATGAGGCCTGATCAGAGACAGGAATGAAGAAACTCACGTTTATATCCCATCAAACTGACGCTGCTCAATAAACCAGTTGCTCACATTTTATAAGACTCTTGAAGCAGAATTAATTTCAGAAAAATATCAGTTACTCAAACCACCCCAGCACCAACCTAGATCATCAATGAGTATTTAGAGCTGGGTGGCACTGCCTGGATTCCCTCATCTGAGTGGGCTGCATTGAGCTCTTGGAGTTCCTGTGGCCAAAATGCAGGATCAAATGTCACCCAAGTCATGGAAACAAGTGGAGCTCTTCAAACATATTTAGTGAGCATCCATTGATTAAATTAATAATTAACACATACAAAACAAGGAGGAAACAGAAGGAAGGCTTTCCTGGGCATCTTACAATTGGGAAAACCTCCGAGAGGCAGTGGGCAGGCACCCTCTGATGCTAGCCTCATGCACACGGGAGAATGTTCTCGGCCAACTCTTTTGGATTGTGAAATTTATGGAATATTTGGAACAATGACAGCCACTGGGGCTGCCTGAACTCTTAATCCCAAGTCACTCATTCATTTTAAATGTTGTTTAAGAAATGATTCCTGTGCCTGGCCCTGTGTGCCTGGGTCTCATGGGGGAGGGAGAAGGTGGAGAACGCATAACCCTTGCTTCCACAAAGCTTCCTCTGGTCCTGCCACATCCTTGGAGCGCTGCTCTCTTGTAGTGCTCATCGCTGGCAGTCACAAGGGAGCAAGGGCCCTGAGCCAAGCTGTCTGCCTTTCACCGCCTCATCTCACCTTCACGTCAATCCTGAGCTCAGTCATGTGATCGTCCCTATTTACAGAGAAGGAAACGGAAGCACAGAGGACATGTAGCTCATGGGTGGTTGTGTTGGTCCATATTGGGTTGTTTGGAGGTGGAAAGTTGACTGAGAGTTTCCAGCTTTAAGAGGCTCGCTGTGTGTGTGTGTGTGTGTGTGTGTGTGTGAGAGAGACATACCAGTAAATAGAACAAGTCTTGTGGTGAAATTGAGATCTCAGAAGGGGACACCTATGCAATACTTGGTTGGGTCAAAGGAAGTTTTCCAGAGGAGGAAATGACACATAAGTCGTGAAGGAGGCATAGATGTTAGGAGAAGGTTACCCTATGGTTAAAGAAAAAAAAAGATTTATTCACAAAAGATTAAATTACATGACACATTATGGTCAGGGGCCAAATGTGAGCCCTGGGCACTCTGTGGGAGTTCAGATAGAGGGGGTACAATTATTGTTGAGACACTAGAGAATACGGTAGGAGCTATTTCTGAAGTGGGGAGGAATGTGGGTGAAGAACGCCAGGTTTTCACTTCACTCAGGTGGTCAGCAATGGGTTTGTCAGGCTCCAAGAGCTTTCCAGCTGTCAGAGAAGGTGTGACAGTGTCTTTTGCTTTTTTCTATAAACATACATTTCTTACTTATCAGTTATGAAGGTTATGCTCTATTTCCTTGATTCTAATACACGACTGATGTTATGAACTAAATGGTGCGCTCCCAAACGCACATCCCTGTGCTGAAGCCCTAAAGCCCAGTGGGACTGTATTTGGAAAGAGGGCCTTTAAAGAGGTAGTGAAAGTTAAATGAGGTCATAGGAGTGGGTCTGTTAATGCTGGGGGAAAATCCCGGAGCAAAATACCTTTGGAACTGAAATCAGTCAAAAGGAGAAATAAAGTGGGAGAGACTTGTTTATTTCTTACAAGCAGTCATCCACCTCTGCTCTCCTGTGTCTCTTGCAACCGGCTGCAGAAGAAGAAACCCCCACCCAACCTCTCCAGTCCAGACAAGCCCTGGCTCACCCTTGTAATTATCTGTGATATGGAGATGGACTCTCCACCCCTTGGTAGCACCTATTGTGTGGAAATACACTAACGCCAGGTGAGAGATTCTGGAAATATTGCAATTTTACCAACAAGTCCTAATCCAATATGACTGTTGTCTTTATAAGAAGAGAAAGTCACCAAGGATGCAGAGGTGCACAGAGGAAGACCATGTGAAGACACAGGGAGAAGGCAGCTGTTTGCAAGCCAAGTATGGAGGCCTCAGAAGAAACCACCCTGCCTGACACCTTGGACTTCCAGCCTCCAGAACTTTGAGAAAATCAGTTTCAGTTGTTTAAGCCCCCCATCTGTGGTATTATGTTACGGCAGCTGAGTGCGCTAATACAATTGACTTAAGACAAACTGTCAATTTAATAGTACTTTTGGGGAGAAGTGAAAAAGACCCTTCGGTACATGTGTATATCAATTGTAAGGGGACATCCAAATTCCAAAATTGTTGAAATATAAGAAACTGCATTATTCCCAGATTTGGAATTAGTGGGGCAGAGGGTACATTTTTATGATCCTTGATCTGTATTGCTAAAATTTTTAGGTAATGCTCTTGTTCTCTTCCCTAACCCGGACACTTGATTCCAAATCTGATGTGACCAGAAGACGTAAAACAAAACAAAGGTTTAATATAATTTCTTTCTCCTGCATACAATAGACAGGTTAATGCAGTATCACACAGGGTATTTTTATCTTTTTGTGTTTGTCTTAAGCTAGAATGTAATTGCTACAGTTTAGAAACAGAACTGATAGCCCAGCGTAAGACACAACCCCACTGTGGCGGCATTGGTGATGGCGGTGCAGTAGAGCTCTGGGTGGCGTAGGGGACAGGGTGTGTCATCCAGGTCATTACACGGGGGCCCCACTGTCCCTGCCAGGCCAGGACCCAATGAGGACAGAGGGGTTCTCATCTCCACCCCTCACTGGGGCTGGCTTGAGTAACAGAAGGGTTCATGGTCATGACCAAGGACCCACATAGTGATCTGAGCATCCCAGCCACACCTGTCTCATTGCTTACACTGCCTCCAGCTCTATGAAAATGGGGAGGAAAGTGTAAGAAGTCTCAGTTAGGAGAGGCCTTCCTTGCGGTGGGTGGGGTCATTTTCCCCAGTATCTTGTCCTTAAGGGCCCTTCATTTTAATCTCACTCTCCCCCGCCCAGAACAACATCATGTTTAAAAGGCATTATTAGTATGTGCTGAATTTCTGGATTTGTCACTTTTAAGACAATGAGCCGAAAGGTAGGACTTTGTATCTTATTTGGACTACAATTTTGCTTTAACCTTGCTCTTGGTACAATATCTTTAATATAGATCTATATGTCACATACATTGCTGTTACATTGTTTTCATATAACCATATTTGACACCGCATTTGACAATGTCAACATTCACAGTGGTTCCTCAACATATTTGACAGTATCAGCCCTTAAAATGTTTTCACAATACTTACATGTAAGCACATTTGACAGGATCAGCAGCTGAAATGTTCCACAAAACTATGTATTCACAGTTCCGAATACCAGCAGCTCCTGTATTCACAATATCCCTGCGCTGTGACTGCTCATTCATTCAGCACCCACCACCTCCCCCACTTTTTTTTTTCTGAGAACTTGGGGGACACCAGGCTCTGTGAAAGGTTTTTTGACATTAGGTACAAAGATCCTTAAGATTTAATCGACACTTTCCATAAAACTCTTAGTTCACAAAAATAAACTAATAACCATCTTATTTATGTTTATTGAACAGTTATTACGGGTCATGCATCAATCCAAGTGGTTTTCATGCAGCAACTCCTTTAATCCTTCTAATCACCTTATTGATATAAGGTAGCTTATATCAGTCTGCTTTTACAGATGGGGAAACTGAGAACCTGAACAGATAAGCACTTTGTCTGATAGCACACAGATAGGAAGAGGCAGGACTGGGATTTGAAGCCAGGTGGTTTGCCCCTAGTCCTCTCATGCTTTCCCTCCTCACCGAACACTGTATGTTACACAATAATTATTACAACAGTGTGTGAGCAAATAATATGAGTCACAGGCAAAGGAGCGATCCATTGTCTGGTGGTGTTGAAAGAAGGCTTTAGGACAGGGAAATATTTGAAAGGACTTCAAAGGCTTAAGAGGAATTGAGTCAAATAGGGAAGCTTCGAAAATGCAGAAGTGTGTGTAAATTCTGGGAGGCACTTAAGAGTTAACAGTGGTTTGGGGACCAGGTGAAGTTTGACAGGGGCTGAAAGGTGCGTGAGATAGAGGCAAGATTGGGAAGGACTTTGAATATGTCAGAGAGGAAAAACTTCTATACTTCCTTAGGTTCGGTGCCTGGAGCCTGCATATTAAACTAAGAAAAGACAGATTAATGGGAAAAGGCCCACAGTTTTTTTTAAATTAAATTTATGCTCATAGGAGTTCACGAAAAGCTGTGAAAGTCAAAGAGTTGCTCTTCCCTTCCTTGTATTGGTGAAGTGGGGTGGGATAAACACCTTCACAAAAGATTTATGTTCTATTTTTAGGCAGATGGGGGGAGGACAGAGAATTTTTCCTGCATCTGTTGATTCTCAGTTACCTTAAAGTCAGAATAATCTTTACACCCAAGTGACACATTTTGGGGTGGCATAGTCTGATTCCCTTGAAATGCCATGCTAGGGAATTTGGGCTTTATTTTGATAGAATGAGAGATTTTAAGCCTTAAGTGACAAGGTCAGATTTATTTGCTTGAAAATGGCATTCTGGCTGCAGTAGGGGGAAATGCTTAGAATGGGAGCTGCTGGAAGCAGAAGAGGCCTGTCACAGTCTGGGCTCTACTAGGCAGAGAAGAGAGAGAAGGAGAGAAAACCCTGCATTGGGATTCCCTCCTCTTTATGCCCTCCTGAAGGAAAGCTGGGATTTCCACTTTCATCCTCCTGTGTGGCCGCTGTGTGGAGGCTGCCGCATCTGTGCTTATTACTGCTGCTTCCAAGATGCCTAACCCCAGAACCTCCTGAGTTCTACAAAGCTGGCGTGGGGAGCAAGCACGCATTGATGGCCCCAAACCTCTTGAAGGATCTCCCCAGAGGTTAAGCATCAGAAGCTGCCTCTGCTTTGTGCCCTGTTGCCAGGTCCTCAGTGGGTCTTTTTGCTCAGTGCTGCTTCCGATCTTCATCCCGCTTTGCAAGCATTGAACTCCAGAGATCAGCTGCTTCTGGGTGATGTGCAACGGAGCTTCACCTGTGTAGTTTGTTTTAGAGCCTGGGGAAGCAGCCACAGACACATGGGCAGGGGCAGGAGACAGGGGCGATCCCCTCTCCCTGCACCTTTGGCACAGACAGGCAGAGATCATCTCCTACGCACGCCTGTGCAGCCCCAGGAAGCCAGCCCTTCCTTCTCCACTTCTCCAGCTCAGCGTCTATCCATTGCCCTCTCACCAGGTTCCTGGGAGACGAACAGCCCTGTTCAGCTCTCCCTGGGCCAGCTGCTCCCCTCCCCGAGACAGTTTCTCTTCAGAGCTGGTATCATAGCTTAATGATGTTCCTGCAGTAAGAGAAAGGTAATTGATTGTTAAGTGAAAATATAAATTGTAATTGAATCTGTCACATTTCAGTTTTTCATTATCATGTGACAAGTCTTTTAGTGCATTTGCAAGGACTGTCGGGTTGGGGGAGGGATGGAGAGAGAAGAGGACAGCTGTCCTGTGTCCCCATGTCCAGCGTGCTGGGTGTGCCTCACTGAGACTCTGCACAGGTGGGAGTGTGCGTGCGTGTGCACACACTCCCTAGGCATGGGGCCAAAGGAAGCGGGGTCATGGAAATGAAATACTCACAGGCTCTCGGCTGTAATACACAGGTCTGGCTCCAGCTTCCGATTTTTATTTCTAGCTTCCCGTTGGACTTTCAGATTCTTCAAAAAGCTCACACTCTCATAGGCATCACACTGGCCATGTTCACTGTTTTGATGTCATTTAATATTAAGGAGGAAGTATTCCATGGTGATTAATAGTTGGGTTTGCCAATCAGGCTACTTGGATTAGTCAAGTCCTTTCTGACACTTAACTGTGTAGCCTTTGGTGAATCACTAACCCATCTGTGCTTTTGTTTTCTCCCCTATAAAATACGGATAATTCATTTACTGATTAGGGCTATTCTGAGAACTAGGCAGGGTTAACTTAGGGAAAGCACTTAGAAAAATATACCCGGTAAAAACTCAATCATTATAAAAAATTAGGAGTAGTATTCCTTTTCAGAAGTACTTTTGTGTTAGTGTGAAGCTGGGTACCTAGAAAACAGTGCCTGAGGCGAAGCTCTTGTGTTGCTGGTTTATGGGGAAGGGGGGCGGGATAATCCCCAGGTAGCAGGAGTGAGGGAGAAGGAGGTGGGGCGGGGAAGGAAGGAGCGCCAGGGCCGGTGGGGCGTTTGTGGGTTTCTAGCTTGTCGTGAAAACACAACCAGTGTGTCTGTCACAAACAATTTCTCCAGAGGGGCCCTGGTGGACTGACTGTGCCTCAGAGGAGTCTGGGTGGGGAGTAGGGGAGAGGTGGGAAGGGGAGGGGAAAAACAAAGACATTTATTTTTTTGCTTTTTCCTAGCTTCTGTCTCTGGTCAAAATGCACTCCATTGGACGTGGAACCCCTGGGATTTCAAGGTTATGTTATTCGGCACCTCCTGGCAGCTGCAGGGGAGGTTTCTGGTTGGGTCCAGAGCTAGGTGCTGGCCCTTTGGAGGCTGTGCCCTGGGAAATGAACGGGAAGCCTAACCAAAGCCGTCCCTGGCTTTGGGATGTAGAGGATATGTGGCCCAGGTCCTCCATTGAGCACATAACTGAAGGCTGGGGGACTATGTGGGACTGAGTAAACCTGGGGAGACATGTAATCTAGGCCTATGTAGTTTCTGCTCTGCCACTCAGATCAACATACACCCTCGTGAGTGGTTTGGGTTTTAAAAATCTCATATGAGAAAACAAGGCCCTAACATTTTCCCCTGAGAGGAACGGTGCAAACTCACTCCTTCAAGTAATGTAAGCTCTGTAAAGGCCATGTATACACTTTGAACTGATTTTTATTCTCATCTGGTAGCAACATATCTGCCATATACAGATGCTCTATAGATGTGTTGAATAATAGCTTTCTGTGTTTTCAAACATTCATATTTTATTGATACTTAATTCACATTAAAAAACAGACACAGATCTTAACTGCTTAAGGGTTCGAGTTGATGGAGTTTGACAGTTGTATACACTTGTGTAATTGCCATTGGAAAAAACATGTAAACGTTTCTATCACTCCAGAAACATATTCATTCAAAGAAATTCCTATTGTCCTGTTTTCAAGTTCATTAATCCTCTTTTCTAGTTTGTCCAGTTTGTTTTCCATCCTATCAAATGGATGATTCACTTCTGATGTTGTACTTCTCTTTCTAGCATTTCCCTTTTGTTCTCATTTATAGCTTCTATTTCTCTGATCCAGTTCCTCATCCTTGTACACATATTGTCTGTGATGTCTTTTAGATCCTTTAACATATTTATCATAGATTTTTTTTTTCCCTCAAATTCCCTGTATGATAAACTCAATGTCCAGCGTTTGTCAGTCTGATTCCAGTGCCCATTTCTTCTTAAGCTATAGGCCTCTAGACATCTTCTTACTTCTTTGTGCACTTCCTAGATTTTTTTTTTTACTGCTGAAACATATGTATAAAAGGGTCAAAGAGGTAAAAAGTAAATAACCTTTATCCCTAGAAAAGGGAAAGATTTTTCTTCTGTTGGGCAGATAGTATGAGGACAGTTAAGGCCGAGTTAATACAGCATGTAGTTGAGCTGGGCCTGAGCTTGTTGCAGCCTGGGTTAGATTTAGTTCACTTCTAGCTTTAAGTGCTTTGAAGGTGTGATCACCACTCTCCCTTCAGTAGGGCTGGGAATCTGAACAGAGGATTCAGGAGCTCTCTGTGAGCTTTATGAACAACGGGTGACTTGTATACCCCCCCCCCCACCACCCCCCTGCCAACTTTCTGAGTTACTGGAGGATTCTCCATTTCTTCCAGCCCCGATGCTGCTTTTCTATTCCCTGGGAAGGTTCTTTCCATTCTACCCCCTGTTCCAGCCTTCGAAGGGCTGCTCCAGTGCGCTAAGCAAAGACCCTCCAAGCCTTGCAGGAATCGCTTCTGGCTGTCCTGCCTGCCTGAGTCCCAGCGTCCAGTGTATTGCACCTGGGCATTGGATATAAGTTTGTGATGTCTCAGAGAGATGCTCAGCTCTCTTCCTTTGCCTCCACCCTGCAGTGGGCCACTGTCCTGCTCTTAGGGAAGGTCCCAAATGGTTTGAGAGGGGAGGTCTTCAGGGCTCTACCCACCCCCAAGCCTTTGATACACTACCCCCATAAGCTTGGTGAAGGCCTATGGATAGAAATGGGTCATGGGCACAGAGCTGTTCTGTGGGAGGGATGCCATTGGCTTCCTATCTTACTAGCTCACACACAGCCAGAGAGATTTATGAAACATTCGGCTGGTTTCTCCTTACCTTTGTTTATGCTGAATTCCTTCTCCTACTTCTTCACCAAAGATGAGAGTAGGTGTGGGTCTCTACTCTCCAAGGAAGGGCCCACTGCCTTCTGGAATTTAATTCGTTTGGGGTTTTTGACATCCTCAGCTCTCTGATGGATTTAAAATCTATACTTTTACAGCTTATTTGGCTTCTAATGTTAACACGGGAGTGACACTCCCCTGGGACTTCCTGCATTCTGAACGGAACACCCCTGGTTATAGCAGCTCTGCTCTCTAGAAGTCTTTACTGGGGAAAAGCAGGTTTCATATCTGGACAGTGAAAGATTATTAAATTCCAACCAGTGGTTGTTTTGTTCATCTGACGTATCAAGATCCATCCATATAGATGCAGACATCAACCCTCTTACAAGTTTTTCACTTTTCCAGGTCATTCTCCTAACATTTGGAAAGCAATATTGGGAGGCAGTATTAATCTGAATAGGCTGATTTTGGTTAGGGGTGTTTAATAAAGCAAATATTTTCTTTCTGACTTTGAACAGTGGTTTGAACCAGATCTATGGCATGATGGAGATCAGAGCATATCGATGTTTTTCTGCTAGAGCTAAACCTGCTCTCTGGAGGAGGGGCCATTTCGAAAAGGAGAGGAGCTAAGTCCTCTTCTATTTTCATTTTTTTCTATAATCAGGGATCACTGGTTCAAATGACCCCCGATAGTCACCACCCATTTCACATAAGAACACCTTCAACTTTGGAGTCTAATTTCTTCTAGAGGCTTAATCTGCCTTTGTTCGGGTTTAGGGCTCTAATCCTCCCTGTGGTATCTTGACCTCCCACACCCCCCTTCGGGAGGAGTGCTTGGGGCAAGGTGCTTTGGAGGGCAAAAGGGCTCAGTAAATTAGGAGGAGGGAATGAGTGAGTAATTTGTCAAAAATCGCAGCTACTGCAAAGAGTACTGCAGTTACCATATTTTCCTGGGCTCTGTTAGGTAGAAACACTGTAGGCATGGTTACAAAGCAGGAGCTAATGAACCACTTTTCATAGTATAGTAATAATTTTAATTAATGAAGATCAGTGTAGCCCTTCATGCTCACAGGGCCCCATGCCCCATGGTGCACTCGGGAGAGTGGGCACCACCTGGAGGCCGGCAGCCTGGGGAGGCTGCCTCTTTACAGTTTCCTGTTCCATGGTCATGGTGTCAAGGTTATGCTCTGTGAAGTGGGTTGGCCTGTGCTATGGGGTGGTCTGAAGCAGGGAAAGCTAAGTCTAGGGCTGATATCTACTAAAGGATAGCAACCCTTTAGTTAGCAAGATGTCTAACCTGATCTATAAAAGCTTAAAGAGGCACATTTCCTATAACTTCAGCACATACAAGTAACTACTCTGGAGTTGTTGGTATAACATGATTGAAGGACTGGCGATAAGTCAGTTTTACTGCTAGATAAGGTGATTGTCAGTGTCATTGCAAGTAGCCTTGTAGATTTTTGATCTACATCCCCTGACCATTTTTAGTGTCTTGAGGAAACCACCAAGCATGATTCTGTTTTTAAGGTATAGTCTGCCGAGCCATACATGGTTATCACCATTGGGTGTCTAATACACAAGTCAGACTTGACAAGTCTAATACACAACTCTTGATTCTTTCATAAACCTCCACCTGTTTTAAAACTGCAAATCTAAGCACCATCTTTGATGTTCTGTTTTCTTTTATTCTCCGTAATCAAGCTATTTTCAGAGCCTATTGCCTTTACCTGCAACACGGACTCCAAGTCATCCACAGTGTGAATGCTTGTGTGTGTGAAGTGCGGTACATATATGTGTGTGTTGGATTTATGTATGCATGTGCACATACAAATACATTTTATGCCTTTATTCCCACCCTCCCAACTAGCATGTGACCTGCAGAAGAGAAAGTACCTTGACTGTCAGCATTGTATCCCTCATGCTTAGATCACTCTGAAAGACTGAATGAGCCTGAAATAAAACATGTGGAATTTCAGTTGGGAATTAAATATCTTCTACACAGGGGCCCCAGAAAGCCAGAATTATTTGTCTAATTTCACTGTAGAAACACATTGTTGGTCCAATAAGACACAGGGGAGAGATGCCTGGTAATGATAAAGATTATGGATTTAATGTTCTTTGGAACAAGGCTGCCCACTGACAGTCCAAGGTCCAGATCTGGCAGGCACAATGTTTTAAACATTATGAATTATTTGACAATGTAAAACAAAACAGATTTCTGTGTCTCTGGAAAGTCTGGGTTATCTGGCAACACTTGAGCTGGGACTTGTTTTCTCCAGTTGGCCACAGAAGGTTCTTTCTCAGCCCATTTCACTCATTTGCAGAACGTTCTTGGCCTCTGTAGGCCTCTGCATTTGAGACCTTAGCCAGTTGGATTTCTACAGACTATCCTTATGATCAGGCATGCTGTAAGGACACTTCCCTGACACACTTCATTTATCGCTAGCCTGGGATCAGTCTCCAGGTCTAAATGGGCACATAGATATTTGGGGGCCAGTGCCTGGTCCCCATTAGGGTCTGGTCATGTCATATCACAACCCAGTATCTTCCTTTTCTCTGGCTATTTCCACACATCTTCACATGAGCATAATGAAGAGAGGGTGAATGCTAATGTCAACCACAGCCTCCGCTCCTGAGGAAATTCAAGTCCTCCTGCTTTGGTCTGTGGGATCATCTGCTAGGGCCATGCTGGCTAGAGGAAGTAATGACCCAATGGTCATGTCCTTCTCTGTTACCCACAACGAGAACATTTTGTCCTCTATGTTTGTGTTAGGCAGGGGGGTTATTTGAACTCCAATCCTTTTCCTCCTCACTTTTGTTCCTTAGGAAGCTGGGGCCTTTCCAGGAAAAGGGAAAGCCTGCTTGAGTCAGAACCAGTCACTCATCCCATGTCTTTGTCCTGTCATATGTGTGGCCCATTGCCTGGAGATTTTTATATTTCTCAAGGTTGATGGGAGGTCAATCTTCTGTGAGAAATGACTCCCTAAGATGAAGTTGGAAATCAGAATTTCTCTTAATGTTTAACATGTCTGAGGAGTCTAGAAGATTTCCCCTGGGTTAGAAATGCTTATTCATTTTGTTATGTTGGTGGATTGTTTTTAAGTCATAGAAGGCATATAAATAGACAACACCAAATGTGGACATGCATGGCCTAAGTCTTGGGCTCAGAAGGCAGCCTCCGCATTCCACACCGTGGTCCACATCCCAGTCATCGTTTCATTTATCCAACTGTTGTTTCAGAGCATCCCAATGATCAACATGCTTAGCTCCCACACGGGAGGTTCCAAAAATGAACAAAAGGCATTGGCTGGGGAGGATGCCACTTTCTGTGATTACAAGCAATTTGCTAGTTTGCTCAGAAGAAGCGCTTAAGAGGGTTTCACGAAATGTCTGCTTTCAAAATCATTAACCATTGATTAAACTCTTCATTTTACTTTGGGCACATCCTGTTAAAAACATAGTGGGTGGGTAACAGTGCTGACCACTGGGAGATCACAGGACAGTTTGGCCTGTGGCCACCTGTGATGTGCTCAATTTCAGGCTCTTTGGAAGGCATAGCTGACTGAGAACCTTTTGCCTGTCCCGGATATCCAGTTTCTATGACAGTTGTGTGTTTTGTTTGCAGAGATTCATCCTTTATGTTGATTTCTATTAGTGCATTTATAAATATAGCCTGAAGAATGCTACCTGTCCCTTAGTGCTTGAACCATTGCTATGATCCAGAACGCTAAAATCCTTTATAGGAGTCACCTTGGTTCAGCTGGAAAAAAATTACTGATGTGCTTTGAAAAGGTAGAGAGTTAGAGTTTTTTTTTTTTAACATAGCTGAATAGGATTTTAAGAAAGCAGAATTATAATGTGGAGTGAAAAGAAAAGCAAGAGGTTGGGTCAGATACTGGGTTATCAGTACAATGCAGAAAGGGAAAATAAATGCTAATAGACTGCAAACATGCCCTTACAGCTAGATTAGAGAGCAGGAGGGCGCCTGCTGAATGCGGCCCATTGTGTGGCCAAACAGAACACGGGGTCTGGACTATACCCCCCAAGAACCGCAGATGGTGGTTCTTGCTTCTTTTATCGGGGCTGAGCATTCAGTCTCTGTGGCTTGATCTCTTCCTCACTCTTGTGCTCATTCAAAATGGATTGATCTGCTGAAAGAGAGGGGCTGGAAGAGGAGCTGTCTTGGGAGGAAAGGGGAGCGTGTGAAGACAAACAGCCTGGGAGGCCAGGTGCGAGGAGGATGGCAGGGAGGGGCGAGCAAGCGGCTGGGTGCAGTTCAGGGAAGGCAGGCCTGGCTTTCTGTCAGCCGTGGACTCAGCCGCTCGGGAAATGGCCGTGTGCGCTGGAGCGCCAAGGCTCTTAGCTGTTCAACAAGCAGCCTGACTCCCTACCCCAGGGACGCTGAGCCTCCAGGGCTGGCCTTGCTGCCTGCCTTCATTCATGGCTGCCTTCCCGGGAGAGCAGCGGCCAGGGACGGAGGGCTTGAGGGAGGGATTCCTGGATAGCCCACCTGGAAGGATGGAAGGGGTCATCCTCGGGGCTGAATCCAGAGTCCAGGGTGCGCCTGGCCTCAGCCTCACCTCCTGATCCCTGTGAAGCCCTGTGACTGAGTTCACATCCAGGCTCTCCTGCTTACCGGCTGGGGGACCTTGAGAAATCTCCTTAGCTTTTGTGGGCTGTAGTTTTCTCATCCATAAAATGGTACCTATTGCAGTTTGTTACTATGAAGATTAAATGAGTTAATTCCCTGAAAGGGTTTAGAATGATGAGTGGCTTAGAACTTTACCTTATAAATGTAGCTATTATTGTCGTCATCATTATTATTACACATGTGCATTACCATTGTCTATAGTAACATTACATATTAGCATTATTATAACATTCATATGTTGCATGTGTGTGTGTATACTTATATATGGCGTCGCCGTGTAACGGAAAGAACACAGGCTCTGGGGACAGGCGGTGTGAGTCCTCACTCTGACACTTTGCGTTTGTGTGATTTTTGGTGAGTTATTTAGTCTCTCCGAGCCTCATTTTCTTATGTGAAGTGGAGCTAACAAGTGGAATTGTTGGGAAGGTAATGAGATAATGAATATAAATTACCCAATGCAGAGGGTGGCACACTGAAGAAGCTGAATAAATGGGAGCTGGAATTATTTTAACTCACCCGTGCAAACATGTGCTGTGTGTATCTGCCTGTGTGCTTTCTCTGTCTGGGTGGTCTGCTTCTGTCTGTGCACATTTTCTATGCGTTTGTAGGATGGCCCATGTCTCTGCTGGCAGGTGCCTGTGGACTGGAGGCCTGAGGCTTAATTGGTTGGGTCCTGTTCATGGCTCCTGGGAGCCTTCAAGCACAGCTTAGGTCTCGCCTGGAACCAAACAGCCTGATGTGCCTTGGAACCCCAAACGCAGCTCTCAGGGGTGAACTTTGGTTAGGCAGTTAAGATACTTGAGTTAACACTGGTTCCCAGCAGCAGAGAAGAAGACAGGACCAAGCCCTTCCCTCCATGCATGTCAGTTTCACCATCCATGAACCAGGGGATTGGATCAGGATCGGAACCCCGGATCCCTCTCTGCTCTGCCACAAGTTGGTTCCATGATTTCGGTTCCTCTGCATCTCTTGTCTCTTGGGTCTGCCTTTCCTCACCACTAAGCCCCCAAAGAGTCCTCTTCCATTCCTCTAGAAGAGAAGGCTGTGCTCTCAGGAACGAGAGACTGAACGGTGTGTGTCCTGGGGAATCTTACGTCCAGATGAAGTATGCTGCCCTCTGAGCATCTCTCTGTTCTCCCTTTGCAATGGCAGCTGTGAACATCAGAGTGAACCTAGAGGCAGGTGTCTGATACAGCAGACCAGGCTGGAGAGAGGAAGAGGCTGGAAGAATCATTATAAACAGAAGAGACAAGGACTCAGGATTCCAGGTCCTGGCTTACTGTCCTGATACCCCTTCCCTCCTTTGTTGTGGGACAAGGTGTCCTTATCCGAGAACTGGAGGGAACCCTGAAGAGGGAGGTGGAGCTTCCCCAGGCCCAGGGGCTGTCCGCCTAATTAGTAACACAGCCATGCCTCACCCTGACTGGTCCAGAGAAAGAGAGAGGTTCCCTCCTGGTTGTGCAGTGTACCTGTGTGACCCCAGAGAGCACCAGTCACATTCTCAGTCATCCTTATCCCCATTAGGACACCAAAATGACCGTGACTGGGCCAGGTTCTTCTGCATGTCTGTTCCCTCACCAGAGTGAAAGTTTGTATTACCATTATGACAGGTTTCCAGCAGATGGCCATCAAGTGTCTTGAGAAAGCAAAATTCCTTTCTTCTTTTATAATTCATTGCAAGGTCACCATGTGGGCTAGTAGGGGTCTATGGTTCTAGATCTCTTGCTGCCTCCATCTGCTCTCCAGTCCTCCCTGCGCCCCCCTTCCAGGTCCCCTACCACAGCATCCTGCCTCCTACCTCACCTCCCACTCTTGGCTTACTCCTGAGATCTTCCTCAGAACTTGCAGGAAGCAGGTAAAAATTAACAGCTTCCCAGAAGGTACTCAGCTAGAAGAAGCTACAGGGTTTGCTTGTCTCATCTCAGTTTTCCCCTGAGCTAGGCGGGGTGCGATGGGACTAAGTCCCTTGTTTTTCTTCTTGCTCCTTGGAAAGTCAGCTATCATTATTATTATCATCATTGTTACACATCTGTATTACCATGATATATTTTAGCATTATTATAAAATACATATGTTATAAATGTGTACATATATATTATTTACGGCATCACGGTGTTAATGGAAAGAAAGGCTCTGGGGACAGGCGGTGTGAGTCCTCACTCTGACACTTAGCATTAGTGTGACATTTCGGTGAGTTCTGGAGTCACCAAAGAGGTCATTTCTGACCTCTCTTCTTTCTGGTTTCTTAAGCCAGCACTTCTCCCTCCCCATCCAGTCCTGCTTGTCAAATATTCCGGGTTGATGGGCCTTAGGGTCCTCCCCGCCCCCAGGATGTAGCTCAGTAGCTCTTGCCCCTGACTGCAGAGGAGAGGGGAGGCCCTCTTCACGTGTGAGTCCTGTGGCCGGGCCTGTGAGTCCTGCTGTCTGTGCTGCAAGGTGCTGATGGCAAGAGGACGCACCAGCCCCTGTCTCCTTAGGACTTTGCTCGTTTAACTAGGCTGTGACCCCAGGGAGTTCTCAGAAACAAAGCCATGCTAACCACAGGAAAGGTGATATTTTTAGAATAGGTATCTTGAGTGCAGAGGGCATGAGGCTCCTGGGTCGCAGTGTGCCCTGATACATCATTCTTTAGCTTCATGAAGGTCATGGTTTAGAAAGGGCTTGGACTAGGAGGCAGTGCACTTTGTACCTCTGCCACCTTTGGTGGTGATATAAATTTTCGACCTCAACTTTCTTATCTGTAAAATGGATTAATAGTAGTTACTTTGTCTATAGAACTGGAGTTTTTGATGCTAAGTTGGGATACAGCATGAGAATGAGTTTTAAAGACTGAAAATACTAAGTGGGAGATACCCATATCTGTGGCTAGAATTCTTAACCTGTCTCCTACTCCCTCCCTCTGACAGTAAAGCAATTGTGAGGCCCAGCAGTTTTGGACTAACTGTTTCCACCAAAAATAAATAAACATTAGTTACATTTGATGATTTATTCTAATACCCTTCTTTATTTCTCTCATATTTGGTGTTAAGCCTTTGATAAACAGCAAGCTTGTCATGAAGAAATGTGGTCAGCACACAAAGGAGATGCCCACTGAGGAAACCCACCCACCCTGTTGGGACTAACTGGACCCGTGCTTGACCAGGACAAAGATAAATTGAGTCTGGGGTGCGAGTACCTTCTTTTTCTGTTGTACCACTGCACTCAGGTAACTGCCTTTCAAGTCTTCCCTTCCCTGAACTAGCTAATTCTCACATGCCAGGGCTCTGACTGAGGGGTGAGATTAGTACATTGCAGCCTCTGGCTGCCCATTTCAGCTTTCCACTCCAATTAGGTGCCCAAAACATAAATCTAGAGATGACTCCTTTTCTTACCTCCAGAGCCCAACCCTGATGAAGCTGGACATCTCACTGAGCAGTACTGTAGCCCTGCCTGGAGGCTGCCTCTGAAGGGTGGAGCCCATCACTTCCCTGCTGGGAAGAGTTGGGAGCCCAAAGCCTTTGAATGATGCCTTCACGGGGTGGGGGTGGGTGGGGGGAATAATTCGTGGATCTGCCCCAAACCTCTTCGTTTTTTGACTTTCCATAGGGTCATTTGCCAAAACAAAACTGACTGGGTGAAAAGATATTCCTCAGCATTGTGAAGACACTGATACGTGGGTGAAATAAATCAGCTTGAATTTTCCTTACGCTTTCAACACTTTGTTTCTGAACAGTAATAAAGAAAGTCCCTGAAGCAAATACTATTTTGAGAATAATTTCTGGAGGCTCCTAACGGGCAAATCACCCTTTCTTGCTGTGATGTTCCTTTTAGTCTTAAAAAGGAAAGACTTAGGGAAAGACGATGGCTTTTATATTTTAAACATTGAGCAGGTGTCTTGAGGAGGAAGTCCTGGAAGCTTTGCTGGCTGCAGGGAGCAGAGCTGGGGGAGACCACAAAGGGCTTAGATGGAGATTTGGGCCAGCAGATCGAACACTCCAGCTCAGCAGCTCCCACCAGCCTTGCCGCAGAACCACCTGGGGAGGTTTTCCAAAGGATGAACTCCCACACCTCTCCCTGCTTGTCTGGTATAGAGCCTGGGGATTGTGTTTGTTTATAGACCCACTCTATAGCTAGGCAATCAGAATTACCATCGGAGAAATGGGGGAAAATATATTTTAAAAAATTGTCCACAGTAATTCCATTGTAGGAAGGTCCCAGTGCTCAGAAAGGCATTTTTAAAAAAAATGGCTGGCTATTTCAAGATGCTCCATAAAGTTTTGGGGCTCCTTTTTGGGTAGAGTACCCTGTCACTCACTAGAGCCTGGAGCTGGCACGTGCACAGGGGTGGCAGAGAGCTCCTTGCTAGGGGAGGAGTGAGGCTAAGGGGATGATCTTAGAGATGTCCTCTGGCTTTGCATCAATAGTTAGAGACAACACCCTTGTCCCCCAGAGCTGTCTGCCTGATATAAAGCTGTGTTCAGGTTTATGTCCACGGCGAATGGAAGACTTGGTGGCGGTGGTGGTCCTTCTTTTCTCCATGACAACCCCACTGTGCCAGGCCTTATAAACCCTGGGAGTAAACCATGGACTCTCCTGCCTTGACATTTTGTTTTACAACATCTTCCTGCATCAAGCACTCTGCACATTCCTTTCCATGTATCCACTTAGCCCTCCAGGAAGACTTATCTCACAGTCCATCTTCCATGAAGCCTCCTTTTGCAACCATGTCAGGTCAAAGCTGGGTGCCAGAAGGAATCAGAGGAGAATTAACAGTCACCTCTGCATGGTTGAACCTGAGGACAGTACCAGCCCCATGAGAAAGAGCCAGGTCGTAGCCTGGGATCTTGGATTTAGGGCAGGAGCTTTTGGTACCTCTGGAGGCCCCCACAGCCAGCAGACTGAGCCTACCTTGACAATTTTGTTTTACAAAATTACAGCGAGCAGGCGGTGGTAGGTGTTCAGCGCTGTTGATGGCTGGCATGTCTGTGGGAGGGAAGCACTAACGTTATAGCAACATTAGGAGGCATTGAGCTTAATTGATCCTCAGAGGTTGTATGTCGTGAAAATAAACAAAACAAAACAAATCTTCAAAGGCTCAGGTTCAGGTCAAAGTTCTGTTCATTTTTAGTCATAGGCCAGAGATCTTGGACGAGTCAATATAGTCAATCATTCGATCATTTCTCACCTGTAATTTTGGGGTAATAATGCATAATTGAGTTGTCAAAAGGATTAAGATTATGTTCAGTGTTGTGTAAATTATAAATGTATAGAAATGTGCAGAGCTGTTTTGTGAGAACTCTAAGTCGTGTGAGAATTATAAAGCTTACATCTGTCAAAAGGATTTCATAAAACTTTTAGACCTTTAATTTTCGGAAAAAAAAATGTAAATCTCCTTCCTTTCCTCCCTCCATGCAAGACACCTTTATTGGACACTTATATGGGGATACTTTGGCACTGGTTGCTGGGTATACCAAGAGGAAGTAGATCAGATTCCTTTCTTTATACATCTCATAGTGTAATGAAGGAGAGAGATTAATAAATAAATTATTCTAAATTGAGGCATGTACTCTGACAGAGAGGAATACCTGGGTTCAGAGATCGGGCAAAGAAGGAAGTGATTAAGGATGAGGGCAGGAATAGCTTCTTAATAATATTGGTATTTTTACAGGGTCTTGATGGAAGTTTCCAGAAAGATATGAAGGAGTGAAGTGTCTAGTTATTTAGATTGTATTCAGAATGATACACTGTAGACATTCTGGATTATTCTGTTATATGCCTCAGAAGTGTTTTGTTTTTTGTTTTTGTTTATGTTTTAAGTCAAAGGTTTCAAGTGACTGGACTGGAACTCTAGCCTCTGTCTCTACTATTGTGGGCGGCAGCATGGTTTTTGCTTATTCTTTCAGTTTCAGCTGCCTTCTTCACGTCTGTCCTATGTATGTGCTGTTTAGGTGACAGCCAGAGTTTGAGCAGGATTTTTTGCAGTATCTAGAGCTCCTCTCTCCTTAGTTCATTTCCTTTGGGGTTACATGGCCCCTCTTCCAGCAGCTGTGAGCACCATGAATTCTGTCCACTTCATGTCAGTATGACTGTGGGATTTGGGATTTCTACCAAGTCTTAACTGACCCACTTGCTGCTAACTGAAGTCTACCTGCAAAAAAAAAAAAAAGGAGAATTAACCTATTGCCATTCCTTTCTTCCAGTTATAGCTTTCCTTTAAGTTTATTCTTGTTTTTGATGCTCTCATGTAGTTATTTTAAAAATAACTTCCCACAGTCTACAGTTATTAGTGCAGGAGAGTGGGTCTAATAGGAAATACCTGGTCATCATACTTGAGGAGCAAACTGTTTCATTAGAGGGATATGAATCCAACACAGGGAGAAGCCAAAGAATGACTCCAGAAACATGATATGGGCAAATGCACCGTTTATCCATATATTCATTTATCCAACAAATTCTAAGCGTCTGCTATGTGTGGAGTTCTTCTTAAGGCACAACGTAGCATAATATTGGCTCTAGATATACATTTTGTAGTCATTCAAGCTAAGATATTATTTGGAATACATTGATTTAAGAAGAGATTTGGAAAAAAATAAACAGGATTAAGCTTCTTGAAGGGGAGATAAGAGTGGTCTACATTTTTACTTTCCTGTATGGTTTCCACCAGCCACAGATGGTTATTGATCTTGAAATGTGATGAGTCTGAAATGAAATGTGCTATAAGTATAAAGTACACACATATTTTATAGACTCAGTATGAAGAAGGAATGTAAAATCTGTCACTAATCCTTTTTTATAATGTACTATTTTGGATATATTTGATTAAATAGGTATATTATTACAATTAGTTTCACCTATTTTTTTTTTTTTACTTTTCTAATGTGTATGATTCTGACACCAACTCCAGTGGGGGTGTTTTCTCCACACCACCAAGCAGTTCTCTGACACCAGCTGGGTGTTCCATAAGTTTAAGTCAATTCTGACACTGTCTGCTGAAAGATAGCAGCAGATCCTGTAGGTTAAGGGCTCAGTGCCACAGACTGTCCCCACTTCAGATGCCACTTGTGAGTCCAGGTTGTCACCTGTGCTTCTGACCAACTGGCTGTAGTTGGAAGTTGCCACCACCCCCTCCTTGGGTTTAATTGGCTAGAATGGCTCACAGAACTCAGAGAAACATTTTACTTACTGGATTACCAGTTTATTATAAAAGGATATAACTTGGGAACATCCAGATGGAAGAGAGATGCTCAGGGCAAGGTCTGGGGAAAGGATGAGGAGTTTCCATGCTTTCTGAGTTACCACGGTGCCCACATCTCTACACGTTCACCAAACGGGAAACTGGCTGGCCTGTGGGTTTCTGTGGAGACTTCCTTGCATAGCCATGACTGGTGAAAGCATTGGCCATTGGTGATTGATTCAATATCCAGCTCTTCTCCTCTTTCTGGAAGTCACAAGGGGTGGGACTGAAAATTCCAGCACTCCAATTGCATGGTCAGTTCCCCTGGTAACCAGCCTGCATCCTTTGGTGCTTTCCAAAAGTCACCTCATTAACATAAACTCAGGTATGGTTGAAAGGGGCTTGTTTATGAATACCAAGACACCTCTAGCACTCATCACTTAGAACATTCCAAGAGTTTTAGAAGCTCTGTGCCAGAAATGGGATGAAGGCCAAATATACATTTTTTATTATAAATCACAGTATCACAATGTGTCTTTAGAAAATGTAAAGTTACATATGGGATTCATACTATTTTTCTATTGGGCAGCATTGGTCTAGACCAAGGGTCAGCAAACTTTTTCTTTAAAGGGCCAGCTAGTCAGTATTTTAGGCTTTGCAGGCCACATCGTCTGTGTTGCAACTCTTCAACTCAGCTGTTTCAGTGTAAAAGCAGCATAGATAATACATAAACTAATGAGTGTAGCTATGTTTTAATAAACTTTATAGACCACTGCAAATGCTGTTTTCGTTTCCCTTCCATTGTATCTCACTTTATATCTGCACATCTTGTCCTAATCAGGAAAATCTGGGGCCTTCCCTGCCCATCAAAAGAGGCACCATGGCTGCTGCATTAGTATGGCACCTGCTTCTAGGATTTCTCTGTGTAAGGTATTGTTTATTTCATGCTGACAATGGGAAGAAAGACAGCCAGTTAATCTAGATACAATTGAATTTAGAAATAACTCAAATCTAATTTTACTCACTTCTTCATTCCCAAGTTACTCTTTCTGCTTCCTTTGGTTGTGTGTGTTTCAAATCATTTCCCACTGTTTATTTTTAATTTCTACTTTATTTTAATTATTTAATACATAGCATCTGTGCAGTGCCTGTCATTCATTGAGCAGTTTGTTCTCTGCTTATGGAATCACAAAAATATTTAATCTGCTGCTTCAGTGGTGTCACCATCATTCAGGCTCCAGACCATAGGGTCCTTCCTTCTCTGTGTGGAGGAACAAAATTCTCCGAGGTGACCAGCCTCCTCTGCAAAGCCATTCACCCAGTGAATGGCAAAGTAAAGAGGCTTCCTCTCTTTCCCTGCTGCTTTTAAGCAAATGGTGTGTTTTCTTAAATGTCCCCAGGTAACATGACATGGATGACCTCCTCAATAACTGGTGTTAGGGACCAGTGCTTAGAGCTACCTCTGTTTTCCCAAGCCAAGTCACCTCTCTTTTTGCGGGGCTGTGTCCTCTGGAGGGGGTGAGTCAAAATGTGGATCTGTAGGGTTGTATCTTCTCATGCTTCAGGGACCTGACTAGAATGCAAGTGAGTTCTGAGCCATAGGATGTTGTTTCCACCGAGAGGAAGAGGTTGAAGGAGATGGAGAAAGAGGTTCCCTGGAGTATAGTTAGTAAAATGACAATGGTGACAAAAGTCATCAGCATCATTCTATCCATTCCCAAAGTACTTTACAATTTTCAGAGTTTAGGATGAACCAATACTGTGGGTTTTCTGCCAAAACCTTCCAATTTGAGGACTTCTGTTGCCTCCTCCCTGAAATGGGTTGGTTCTATTTAACAGCCTCTTAAGGCTTTGCCACTCCAGGCATTAGATGAATTCCAAGTTCATGATCTAATCTGAAATAATTTCAAATTTGAAGTATATAGTCTTATTTTCTTTTCTTATACTTTTATAAAGAGCCTAAAATCCTGCTAAAGACCTTGCATTTGTGCAAAGTCTGTTGTGGTTCCTGGAGTTATCTTGCTGGAGACCTATTCTTTTGAAATAGGTACTGAAGAAATGCCCCCCCTTGAACAGGTGATAGATTAAGATTACACTGGCCATTTGCACCTTAGGGAGAATCAGTGTGTAAAGTTAGTTATCTGTTTCCTGGCCTCATCCGAACAAGATATGATTGACCATGGGAGGAAGGTCATGATACCCAGGAAACAGTGGTATGGGTATGTTTGGTTGGGTTATAAGAGAAAGGAAAACATGGTGAGGGGACTATAGGGAGCTATTTTGGGCTCTAGAAGCTTCCCTGCAGGCAAGCAGTGGGGTTTCCAGGCAGACCAGAACAGTCTGCCCGAGAACAGGTTGCCACTGAGCCGGGAAGATGATACACAGGAAAAAGCAGGAATAAGCAAAAGACTCCTGCCTGGGCTCCCAGTCTCCACTCTGAGCTCTGAACAATCTGTTCTGTTCTCCACAGAGAAGCCAGGGTGAGCATGCAAGACTTACATCAGACCATGACGTTCCTTAAAACCATTCAACGGCTTCCTACCGCAGCAGAATGGAGTCAGCATGCTGACCATCCTGGATCAAACTGTGTCTCATCCCTGACCTCTGTTTCAGTCTGCTTCCTTCTTGCTCACTGTTTTCCAGGTGCACAAGCCTTGTTTTTTTTTTTTTCATCTGATACCCTTCCTACCTTAATCTTGGCACTAGATGTTCCCTCCCCCTGGAAGCTTCTTCCTTTCAGATATTAACAAATCTCATTTATTTATTTTATTCAGGTCTCTGCCCAAATATCACTCCCTCAGACTTTCTATTACCCCCTGAAAGAATATCTTCAGTCACATCTATCCCTTGATACTACTTAATTTTCCTGTATAGCACTTATCTCTACAGTATCTTATGTATATGGTTATAATTTCTTGTTAGCCTGTCTCATTAGAACACAGATTCTTTGAAAGGGCAGGAACGTTGCTTGTTTTCTTCTTTGCTGTACACCCAGTTTCAAGAACAGTGCTGGTATATTGTGGATATTCCCAGGTAGAGAATTGAATGAAGGAAGTAACAAACAGCTCCAGTGTCTGGTTGTAAAGCCACAGACCACAGGTGGCTGGGTGCCTGGCTTGTTGACATTCCATCCAACTGGTTGAACCTTTGTACTAGGTAGGTGTCATATAGATAGTTTGAGAGAGAGAGGGGTGGTTGCTAGAATCAGTGTTCTGGTACTCCATACCGATATTGGACAGAGATAGTGTAAAGAGTGAATGGGAGGATTCATCTTAGTATTCTCCTTCCATTATCACACAAGGAAATATACTCTAAACCAACCTAAGGAACTGAGATGTTCTAAAAGTGAGTTGGGGAGAGGAACTGCGTGCTCTGTCTGCCTCAATAAGGATTCAAGCAGGACCAGCATGGAGAGCTTGTTAGAATTCTTTTTTTTTTTTTATAGAAGAACTTGACTCATCTCAGAGCTAGAGAATCTTGATGTCCTTCCATGATTCTCTGCCATTTCTTGATCCTCATTTTCATCTGAAAGCACCACAGTTTGAACCCATGTTGCTCTTTGTTCTTTTTTTTAATTGTATTTTTTTCTACTCTACCTTCTGTTATTTTTGTCTGGAAAAATTCTTCAAACAGCTAAATCAGATGTTTGCGTTACATATAGAACTAAATAGGTGGTACATGCTTCTTGGATAGTTTGGACTTTATTCTTGACAGGGACTGCTTCTAGAAGGTGTAGTCATGGAGGGTTTCCTGGGGGAGGCAAGGCTTGAACTGGACATTGAAAGATGGATATACTTGAAAAAGAAGAGTGGAAGGAGGAAATTTATGTACAACAGTGTGAGCAATAGGCTCTGACCCCTGGAAGTGACATCTCCCTCCTAGCTTTCCTGCTGTGGAAGAAAATCCTCTCTCTAGAGGCTCATTATGTGCAAAAAAGAGGGAAATAGGACATGAAGGCCCGCTTCATACACATACACTTAGTACTGAGCTTCATGCAAACTCCCTCCCTTCATATAGACAGACATTTAGTTTCTGGCCCCATACTTCTGGGAACACATGTCAGCAGCTGCCCAGATTCCAATGTCCTGAGCCTTCAAAGCCCTGCTTCCCTCTCCTCCAGTCGCACCCCAAGGAGTAGGAAGGGAGAGGACATAAAACAGTCAAACTGGTGTAAATTTGAACCACAGCCAAGTTTATTTAGATATGCTGCCAAAGTGGGTTAATGAAGTGGGGTCTTGGAAATGTAATTGGGTTTAGTGGAGAGCCAATTACCAAAACAAATGTTTAAATAGGAATTGTAAAAAAAAAAAAAAAATGACAATGACCTAAAATTGGAAGTTCTGTTTTCTCTCTCCATCACATCACTTAACCATGTGCCTGTCTTCCACATCTTCCTCAGGGCAGAAAGTGATCGAAGAGTCCTGGGTAAAAGAAGGTGGCATTGAATGAACACATGAGTGAGCGTGAAGAGGTCCCATTTCCTGGTACTTGCAGCATCTAGATCACCCAAGTCGACTTAGTCTAAGACCTTGTGAAAAGGTCAGCCCTCAGAGACTTTATATATAATTGAAACTTAATCATGCAATCTCAAGACCTGTAGAAAATAGAGAATGAATATTGGCCCTTGCTCCCTAAAGGCATAGATTTTAGCTTTTTTGAAGGAACTCGAATTACAAAATGATCTCATTTTGGAAAAAAACGATCCTTTAGAGCATCTTTGCCTTTTGACCATAAACTGTGTAATTAGTTGGCTTGTTAGACTGTTTAACAAGATAAAGAATATTAAAATATTTGTCTAGGCTGCTATACTTTCTTAGTGCTGTAAAAATCATAGAATAGAACGTGCCAATCATTTAATTGGCAGCTTGGATGAAGGAATTTGATTGACACAACAGTCTGTAACTAAACAAAATGCCTGCAAGATTTGGGCTCTTCTGTGGCACAGAACCTGGCAGGGTTTCAGAGGCTCAGGGTTTGGTATTTCCCAGAGTGGATCTCAGAGATGAATGAGAGGCAGCTTCGCCCACGGGGAAGGGGGTGGACTAACTGAGCTGCTGGGCAACTTTGGAGGATTTTCACCAATCTCTTGCTTTGTATGGCTCTCAGGGGTGAACATCCCCCCAGCCCCCCGGAGCTGCCAATGTCATGGGTTCATGCCAAGAATCTCTTTGTTCTTTTGCTCCAATAATGCCAGCTGTTGGGCTCTCTGAGGAGGCGCCCTCTGAATAGGACTCCCCTACTCTTCCCTGGCTCTGAAGTTATGAACTAGAAAGTATGGCTGGATTTCAAATGCACCACTCAGAACAGCTCAGTTGGAGGTCATAGGTACAGTTCTGTGAGCTAAGTGGGTTTGTTAATTCCAAGGCCCAGAATCATGACAGTCTCCTCCACTCAGCCCAGGAAGCACCAAACAGCACAAGGCTTTTGACAGGGGAAGGGCTGCCTAGGCCAGAGACTGGGAGAATGTTCTCCACGGACTGGCTGGCTCCCACAGGTGATAAAGTCGGAGTTCAGCTGAGCGTCCTCAGTCACTATTCTCAGATTCACCAAATGAACGACATCGTAGAAGATGGGGAGACATCAAATCTGTCAAATATAGTTCCCTCCACTTTTGGAAGGAGACATCAGGAATGGTGAAAAGCTTATTCTACCTTTAAAATCAACTTGTGCAGAAAGGTTTCCTTGCTGTCAGGGCCAAGTTCTAGGCCATGTCAGCTCACGTGTGCTCCATACCTTTCTGTTCTGCAGCCTTCCCAATTCTTAACACAGACATAGTTGCTCCAACTTTAACCTACTGTGTTAAAGATTAGTGCCCATGCACCAAACACAAATAGAGGGATACGCAGCAGTAAGGCAGCTCTTAGATGCTCTCTCTGCTGTGTTTCCCAAGGCTTCTGCCTTGCCGTGGCCTGATATTATCTCCCATTTATGGGAAGGCATTAGTCTTCTTAGAGACCTCCTGGCATTCTCTCTCCCACACCATAATTCACACTGCATGCTATCACTGGACTAATTTTCTGAAAACACTACTCTTATGGAGTCATTCAAACTCTCTGGGTCTCCATTTCCTCATTGATAAAATGGATATGTTTATGTTTTTCCTGCTTGCCTACCTCATATTGTTGTTGAAAGGATCAAAGAAGCTGATAGAGGGAAAAGTGCCCTGTAAACTGAGAAATGTTGTGTATCTGAGTGTCCACCAACCTATTTTAGGAACCTCATTGCCTCCTATTGTCTATCAGATCAAGTTTGTACTTTTGGGCTCAGAGTTCAAGGCCTTTGTCATCAAACACGTGCCAGATCTCTTCTCCCTACAATCCTGCTTCTTTTTCCCTTCCCTACTTATCCATTTGGGAAGGCTTCCAGATTTCTTCTGTCCTCAAGAATCTCCTCATCGGAGCTCTTACACGTTCTATAACCAAAATAAATGGGTCTCAACCCTGGTTGCACATGAAAAATACCCAGAGAGCTTTTAGATGCTATTGTTTTCTGCATCTCACTCCAGAATAACTGAATTAAAATCTCTTGGGATGGGGCCAGGACAACTGTTTCCTAAAAGCTGTCCAGTGACTCTGATACACAGCCAGGGTAACGAACCCCTAGTTTATACCTTGTATTCAGCATTTAATTATTTTGGTTTCATGAGTGTATCTCTTCCCCTGAATTGTTCTGTCAGCTTCCTCTAGGACAGAGGCTCTGTCCATCTCCTCCTCCCCAGCTTTCCTTCTACTGCACTTCTTTTGGCTTCCGTGGATTATGCTTAGTGAATTTGCTTTAGGATATATGCATTGGCCACCTCCCCACCCAACCCCAAATCTGAACGCAGCAAGGATTAGTGAATACTGTGTGGTACTGAGTCCGATCTGTGCTCACCAATGGCATTCGAATTTATCAGGTAATGCTTGATGGACTGGTGAGGGCAATCAACAAGAATTCTCTTTATGTGAGGGACCCACCAGCTTCCTGGGAGAACAATCATTTTTTGAGGTCATGCGAGTCAAGAATCAACAGAAGTAAACATTTAGGATCAAACATCCAGAACCAACTTTAGGAGGCAACGGTGAGGCATTTTCATGCAAAAAAATTCTCAGGAGGGTACATGTGTTCAGGGCTTGGATGCTTTAGACGAATATCTTTTAGTGATGATACGGTAGGTCACACTTCATTAAATAGTACACACCAGCCTTCTTTCAAGCTCTGGGCTCACTATTCTAACAGGACACTACGTGGGGGGTTGTTAAATCCTTCTGGGGCTTGATGGTTCTAATTGTGGAAGAGAGCTCAAGAGTGGAATTCCCATTTCAACAGATAGATTCACTCACATTTAGTTCTCTGGCACCCTTCACACATGCACCCAGAGAGACACTGTATATGTAAGTGAATATACACCCACCCAAGCACACCCCTTCCTGCATCAGGGGTTGTTCTAATTATGATAATTCTTTCAGTGGGATCCATTCTGGGTAGCTTCAAGTTGGTCCCTGTCTTCATGGAACGTTCCCATTTCATTTCTGTTATTCTTTTAGCAGGTGTTGGAGTTTGATGCAAATTCCAAGCATTAAACCAGGTCTTTTGCTTTTCCGGGATCTTCTCCTGTATCTTCTGTGCTTAGTTTCTCTTAAAGACACACCTGGTCTCGATGGGCTGCCCTTAGCAATTTTGCTTTGGGACACGTCCATTCTTCAGTGCCTGCTTCCTGAGGACACTTGCTCTGGTTTGTGAAAAAACACCAAGTGGATTGTATTGCTCTACTGCTGTTGAACACTGAGTATCTTCTCATGGATACAGAAGCTTCAGATGGTACACTGTACTTCATTTCCAGCCTTACCTACCACCCTTTAAATCTCACTCCTAATCACTTATTTGGCATAAACTCAATAGTAGGCTTGGCTTGACAGGCTCATTGTTAACCAGTGACTCAGGTACCTTATAAGGTCAAGAACGTCTGTCACAAATGTCTTTCCTTGGCTCATACCTGGACAGTTCTGCATCTACTGAATGCCTGAGTTTTGACGACTCTGGATCAGTGTCCAAAAGTGAATATCGCACTCTGGTATGCAGTGGGATCATCGCTGACACCAATCTGTGTTCCACCGATGGAATTCAAACATATTGTCTGTGTTTGCTAGACCGATAGGGTGGATCAAATAAAAGTACTTCTTGGCTCACTGGCAGGCTCCCTGCTGGTTAACTGGCTTAAATGCTTTTTGGCTTGTCTGCTTCTCTAGATTTGTTCATCTCTTTCTCTTGTCTCTGATTCCTGGAAGATGTGACCCTCCCTTCCAATCTGTGAGTACTTAGAGCTCTAAGAACTTTCCTCCTTACGGTCAGAAACAGAAATTGTTACTGAGCTTAGCATTTGGAGAGGGATGCCTATGAGCATTTCTCGGGCTGTGGTCTGGTTACTGATATGCCATGAGGTGCCCTCTCATGATGGGAAAATTATACTAAGTAGGCCATAGATTTCTCTCCTTTACAACAGGTTCTTCTGAAACAGTCCCAGAAAACTGTTTAGATTACTTCCTAGTTCTAGCTAATAGGTTTCGTAAGATGTATTCCAGATAGAGTCTCACAGTCTCTTCGTGACTTGAAGATTTGGGGCTAATGTGGCATTGCATCCATCTCTTCATTTGTCCTGGCATGGGATTTACGTGCATGGACGTGCATGATCTGCAGTAATTATGGTGTTTGCCACCTGCTATAACCCAGAAGCATGCTGGGTGGCATGAGAGCATTTTGCATTTGTGGGATGCTTTCAAAAACTGGTATTATTTCAGTAATTTCTTCTTCCTCTCCCAGGGTCCATTGGCACACATGTGGGGACTGTATCTCTTTGTTTCCTGGCCCCGGAGGAGACTGGTGAAGAGACCTGGTTTCTTCCTGTTCAGCACCGAGAGGCACAAGGGTTGTGGGCTCAGCAGCAAACAGCTGAATCTCATGGAGACATTTCAGTAAGTATGCTGGGAAGACATATGCTAGGAGTTATTTTTCCAGAGTTGGGAATAGAGCCAGAAGTACTTTCCTTCATTCATTCCTTTGTTAAACATGATTTAGGTTGCCAATGTGTGTCATTCCTTGCTTTGAGAGCTATTGGGGGTCAGGAAGACAGATTTTTTTATAAGACATCTCTGCTTTCAAAGCTGGGGAGACAATTCATACACACACACACACACACACACACACACACACACGAATAAAATAGTGACGTAAGTGAGGAGAAAGCAGCCCAGATGCTCACTAGGCTGGGTGAGGAAGGCTGGCAGTCTGAAAAGCTGACCACTAGATACTGCCATACCATAATCAAGTGTTCAGCTCTATATTCTATATTCATTCACAGGCCTAACTGGTCTAGCTGTGAGCAGAAATCAGCACCAAGAAGGAAAAGAAGACTTGTGTTTTTGTTGAATACCAGGAGCTGGGAATGGAAAAAAGCAGGGTCCATCTGTTTTGCCTCAGTATTGCAAGACTCAGACATGTCTTTGTTGAGTCTTTTGGATGCATCCTAGAGTTTCTAGGGCTCTGGCCCGAAAAAGATGCACTTACCATAAAAGGTGCATTTGCTGCAAATATTCCTCTCTGGAAAAAAAAAGAAAGCAATAGATCCATTTACTGAGTGCTGAGTGACCCCAGCCCTTTGCAGAATCTGCAAGAGGCCCCAACACTACCCAAAATTGTGCCTAATGGGAATACTAACAGGTGGGGAGATGTAGGGAAGAAGAGATTTACTCAGAGGACTGAATTTGGATCAATTAATGGTAATGAAGACATTTCTGTCTGGTGTCAGGGGTCTCTGAACCTCAGCTGAGGTTAAAGCTGCAAGTAAAAGAGGCTTCTGTCAGGGATTTTTTCCACTGGCCCTGAAGCTCCCCAGGAGGGTAGGAGGATACTTGGAAAATAGGAAGGGAGAGAGGCCAGTTGCATAGGCTGAATTTTTTATGGATCCAAGTGTTCAGGAGAAGAAAGGTGAATCTCCCCTTTCCCCAACTGGGAGGTAGATCTCTAAGGGATATCCAGTTTGTGATCTTTTATTCATGCGCATAATCTGTTTGGCTCTATCTTTGCGAAATTACTTCTATTTGGTGCTATTAATTGCTTAAATTGCTGTGGGTGTGCTGCATTTTTAAAAATTTAGTAAAAGACATGGGGAAAGATTGACTCTAAAATGTTTATCCGATGAAAATCTTCATGGACTCAGTTTCACCTTGTAAATACTGAATTTGAAGGCCAGGCAATAGCTGAGAAGCTGCTGATTTTTCACTAGTCCATAAACAGGAAATAATAGAAATAATGACAATCACAGTTATGAATTTTTGAACAGCTACGGTATTGTAAACACTCAGGATTTTACATAAAATTCCACAAAGACAGAAGAGTCTGAGATCATGCTCTGGCTAGTCTGTGACTTTAGGGACTTGATCTCTGTGACCCCTCCTGGTGCTCAGTGAAGTCCATCCAGCCACACTAGGGAAAGTTCCAGAAAGATTCCCTCCTTCCCCCACTTTGAGGAGGACCCTGGAATGCCTTTTAATTTTTATTTATTCATGGCCACACCTGAGGAGGAAACTGAAATAGAGAGGTTCTGGGAAACTCTTTCCAGTAAGCCAGCAGAACTGGCTCAAACCTGAGAAAACTGGAGCTGCCTAATAGCAGAGAAATGACCACAACAAGTGCCACAAGGATGCCTCTGCAACTTGGCACCGCTCCCCGGCTCCAGCACTGGATTGTTTCTACTGTTCATCTGAGAACATGTTCCCTCTTTTATTTACACTTGGTGTTACTTGATTTGCTGACCTCTTTGCAGACAATATCTGTATTGTTTGGTATAGCAAATCAGAAAAGTGACCTGTTCATTCATTCATAGAGTTTTATCAGTTGCCTGTGGTGAGCGCATCATTGCAGAAGGACTTAAAGCAAATGCTCTGAGCTGAAATGTCTAACCTTCTTTAGCACTGATGTCTGTTGGGACAGGATTGATTGCTGTTTGTCTGAGGTCTTCAGATTTGGGGACCACATGGTCATAATTCTGTTCCCAGTCTCATAAGTTATTTCCATAGCCCCCTTGATCTCTGGAGAAGTTCTGTCTCTGAGGGAGCATTTGAGAAGGTGTAGGGGGCCTTTGTTTGACCCAATGATGTGAGCAGGAGGGGTAAGGATGGGTCCTGTACACAAGGAATTGTCCTGTATCCTGCATGGATTTCTAGTGTATCAGAGGGTGTTGATGTAGGTGAAAACCTTGATAATTAGCTGAACCTAGATCTTAACTGTTCTACATATAAAGTATTTTGTGCATAACTCTGATCCATACTGATTTTCCCAGGGACTATTTCTACTGTGCAAATTGAGAAAAGATTGCATTTTATTCAGAAATCTACCAAGAATTGTTCACATCATTCTGATCATGGAAAATCATTATCACCAATGGCAACACCTCTCATGGTGTTGGAGTTGCCCTGCAACGTACCTGTAGCAATCTGTGCCCATAGCTGTCTTATTCCCATGAGTTTATGTAAAGACACAAGCCTCTGGCCACTTCATTACCTCTCCCAGTTAATCATTCTCCCGAGCATTTAAAGATTGACAAGCTTGTTATTTTACACATCTTTTCCATGTATTTCCCCATTACATTGTAGTTAGCACATTATATTGGTGTTTGTCTTTGCATGTTTTAAAGGGTTGCATCTTTTTTCCTAAGGATTCGGTTCTCTCGTGAAATGAGGTATGGTAGTATTTTGTTTTGCTAAGAGCTTTACTAAGAGTCGTTTTCCATGTTGAAAAATGAACTCACTGATAAAAACAGTGATCGGATAATCTGATTCACAAATACAAGATGCTTAAATCAGCCTGCATTTTTAGGTTTCACATTCCTGATGACTCTTAGATAGAGGTGTAAATATCTGATGACTTGAGGTCTTTTAGTATAGTCATGATCACTTAGCATATTGAGATACATTTTTTATTATAAATTATTTCCTTTAATCTCTCCATTATAGTTAGGACAATATATTTCTATTTTAAAAGTTATGTGGGTAAGGTACAGTATCTATGACTTTCATTTTGGGATAGTAAAGGGGCATTGCTAAAAGCTTGCTATAGAAAGGGACATGGGGCTCTGATGGGGCTCTGAGAAGAAGCCCTGGGAAAAGCCTGGATGCGGTCAGCATTTGGCATGGAGAAAGTGCTAGATCATGTCTCCACCCCTTCATGGGTCAGAATGGATATGCCACTTTCTGTATCAGATTTTTTCCCTAGACACCCACATGACTTGGCTCAAGGTTGATTAGTTAAATATCAGTTGGAAATTTATCTATTGATGAGTTGATCTAAAATTCAACTTCCTCTGCTTTCTTTTTCATTCAGATGTTCTGTAAACTTTTTGCATTTTCCCCCTAAAGCTCATGACCACATTTGCCTTACCATTCTCAATGATCTTTCTCTCTGTGTATATACACACACATGCACACACACACACACACACACACACACACGCATGCACACACTTTTTTTCTGAACCCATTGGAGGTTACATGCAGGAATACTCCCTTGTCTCACAGTACTTTAGTATGTACTTTCTAAAAGGAAAGACACTCTCTAAAGCTGCACTACAGTGCTCAATCAGGAAATTAATGTCATACTGCCATCGCATATGTACTGCCATAGATCTGCCACAGATGTCTTTTACAGACCTTACTTGTCCCAGTAATGCAGGAGCCGACTCAGGACGCTCCTCCCATCTCAATACATGTCCCTCTGTCAGGTTTCTCCACTGTACAGCTAATCAGTAGATATTTTTAAGAGGGAATATTTGAGACTTTGTACATAAGCACCTCCTTACCAAAACTTCACCCTGGAACACAAATATCTATTGGTGAATCTTGCCTGAATCAGTCATCAGATGGCAACTTCCTAATACCCCTCCCACACTTATGGGTTGGCACTGGACTGTTAGGTAGAACTCTTTGTATGTGTGTATGTACTGAGGGGTTCCTAATCCCATGGATTATACTCTCTTACTACAATCCTTCATTTTGATGCTCAAGTTGTCCTCAATTTGTCTAGTGAAGAACCTGTCAAGGTGGATCCTGTATCTTTGGGATATATTCTTATTTTCTGACACAAGGTAGTCCAGTCTTGCATGGTCCCTGTCCCAGCCCTGAAAATGGTAATTTTCTCAAAAACCTCTGATTCTCTTTTGGAAACCAAGATCTGGGGCTGGGTGTGTTTATTGCTACTGCTTTTTCTTGCTTCCAGGCCTTCTCAGCAGACAGGGCTAGAACTCTCTCTCTGTCTCTCTCTCTATATATATACATTTCTATCTATGTGTCTATCTACCTATCATCTATATCACTACATAACTATATCTACTTCTGTGTACATATATTTATCTATTAGGAACCATAAGTTTACATCAATGTGTCCAAATATAATCCAATATAATACAGTTTATTCCAGCCTTCTCTCCATAATTTGTACTTCCATTCTCAGTAGAGAGAAACCTGGCTCACATATTCCTCATTTACTTATTTTCCCAATCACTTTGAATGTAACTGACCTCTGAACCACAGGAGCTATCTTCCTGGTGGAGGACCCGCACTGCTGCTCCCAGTGTCTTACGTGGCATATGTTCCAACGGGTTTCAATTTTGTATGTCTGAAAAGTGCCTTTATTTTGCCTTTTTTCTAGAATTATAGTTCAAGGAATAACTACTGGATATAATATACTGCAAAGTGTTTTCCCTTCAGAATTTTGAGTATGTGATTCCTTTCACTTCTGGTTTCTAGTGTCCACTTTGGAAAGGTTGCTTTCAATCTAAATTTGATAGCCCCTCTTTCAAAGATGGATTTTAAGTTTCTTTTCATTACCTTTAATGTTCTGTAGTTTTATGTCCAAGTATAGGTTTATTTATATTTTTCCTCTTCTGATAAATGGAGTTCACAAGATTTTTCTCTCTGTTCTGGAAAATTCTCAGCTTCCAAATATTGTTTCTGTGCCCTCCCTCCATTCTCTCCTGGAACTCTCATTCAGCCTGTGTGTGTGCCTCTCAATTTACTCCATCCTTCCTAACACAGCTTTCATGTTTTCTAATCTTTTTCTCTCTGCGCAGACTCTGAGTAAACTCAGCACCATCTTCTCCTTTACTGATTTTCTGTTTTCAAGCTAGAGGTTATTTCATGTATTGATTTAAAATTCATTAATATCCATTATTATAATTTTCGTTTCTAACACTTCTTACTGATTCGTTTTCATATCATTTTCTTGTTTCATTTTTGCCTTTTCGCTAGAGATTTTTGCTCATTAAAAAGTGTTATTCTTTCTTAATCCATCTAAATATACTTATTTCCACACATCGATAAAGGGATATAAATTGATTTTGTGTTTCAGTTGTTCCTTTCGTTTGCTTGCTTCGTGTTTATTTCTTTACATGGTTGGGGATTTTGATTTATGGCTTCATTTTGAGGGGAGATCTTATTTGTTCTTTGTTATTCTTTTTCCTCCTGCAAATGCTCACTCCTGTCTGAGTGGTTAAGTGTTACCTAACCCTAATCCTTGATCCTGAACAGATCCTATAATGGTGATGTTTATTTCTGGCTCAGTTGCATACTCAGAGGAATCATTAGCCCTGTTCCTGAGCTAGCAGATACCTTGCTGAGTTCCTGATCTTGGGGCTGGATTTGTATTTCTGTGCCTCCTGCAGCCCTTGGGAGCAGTTGTTTTCTGCCTTTATTCTCAAGCGCTCTGTGTATGTGTTTGGGGGAGGACGGGGAGGCTTGGGATAATTCTACCCCATAGCCTTAAGCGGTGAGCCCGCTCCTACCCCTCAGCTGTCCCAGACAGTTGAACTCCAGATTACTACTGCCTTGGCCTGGGTCTGTGATTTCAGAGCTGTTTGTTTTGGAATTGCTATTATGTTTCTGATCCAGGAAGACATTTACTTTTTACAGAGCTTTGTGGTATTTTCTTTTTTTTAATAGACCATTGCTACATATTTGGTGCCAGGGTAATGTCAAAGTGTAAATTTACCAAGCTATTTTGGTTGAAAGTTTCTTAACTTCCCTTAAGCAGAAATAACATTCCATCCAGACAGTTTTTAACTTCTGAGAAGCTGCTGGTGCAGATTCTCAGGTCAGAGCACTGAGGCAGTTTTATCTCCTTCCCTCACTGAATAGAAGAGTCCCAATATGCACACCTAAGTTGGATCTTGCGTGTCTATTGGGGCAGGAAATTTTTCATGGCAAGCAATGCCTACAGATGCCTTTTGAAGTGGTTCACGTGTGTAAAAACCTTCTCTAGTATATTTCTCTTTCTTGATGGAGCACAAAGGGCACACTTGACACGTGTTCTTAGCTTTAAAAGGAAGCTCAGAGATGTATAAATCCAGCATACTTTCCCTCTCAGGCATATGCGTTAGTGAGTGATTCTTGGGAAAGCAGTTGGATTTTTCAAGACCCATGGAATGATTACCCAATGCAATCTCTTTATTCCTAAAAAGTTAGAAAGTTTTCTTACTGTCAAGTCCAAATTGACCTTGTGACTGACAGCATAATGACAAATGACTCCTGATGTGAGGACTGCTCAAACATAGAAAGACATTAGGTTTTACCCTCTGAGTTTACTCTTCTTTGGGCTCAATCCTCCTATTTCCTTTAGTTCTGTTGCCTATAACTCAGATCCTTTATGATTCTGTTGTCTACTCTTTGATAGGTGCTGTATGTTTTCTTGGCCATTTGTTTGGGCTAGAGAACTTATACAAAGGAACAGGCAATTCTATGATTTTGAATGGATAAGAGATGAGGGTCCAGTCTGGTATCTAATTTCCAGCTCCCCCCAGCTGTGGAAAGGATTCAGCTGGTTCCACAGCTGGCTTTATGGTCTAATTGGATGGTGCGATTGCATTTTCTTATAATATGGATATTGCAGTCCATGCTGCCCCCGGGCAAGTGTCCAGAATCTTAAATTTCTACTTTGGGTTGGTAAGCAGTTCAAGGCAGTTCTCTCCAATCCTGCCTTGGTCCCTACCACAGCCTGGCAATGGTTACTTGCAAACTACTTCTGTAGACAGGTAATGGTGTATTGATTGCTGAACAGGTGGTAGGGGTGCAGTTTGATTTTTAATATAATTCTGATTTCTGCCCTTTGGCTTATTGCTGTGTTTATGCTATAATCTTATTGGGGGATAATTTTGATTTTAATGCTTGCCAGTCGTTTTGACTTTTGTTATTTATTTATTTATTTTTCAAGCATAGACTGACATGTGTACTGAGGCCATGTAATGATCAGGCGAAGAAAAACCGTGATATGGTTTGCTAAACTGAGGATAAGGAAAGAACAGATTCTCATCCAGGGGACCTACGTGAACCTGTATGCTGAATGTTTCAGGGAAGTGTGTCCCAAAGAGCACTTCATGGGCTGCTATAATCTTGTGTAATGATCTGTGAATTAGGGCTCCATGATCATATAATTTGGAAGTGATGTGTCATATGCCTCTTCTATGGGGAAAACGAACTAGTGAGAATATTTGGTATCTTGATCTGGGTGATGGTTATATGACTATATACACATGTCAAAACTCATCAAGCTGTATACTAAGCATTTCATTGTACAATAAAGCAAAAGTAATAAGCAAAAAAGGAATAAATAACAATGGTTAATAATTTTCATAAAAAATAATAACATGCCTCCTTCTTGGAGAAAACTTAAATCATGTGGAAGGCTTTCAAACTTTCAGCAGCAAAAAAAAAAATCTTTTTAACTTTCTTTAATATTGACGATGCTTACTTGGTTATGGAACTTCTTGAAGAGAAAACTATAGTATCCGTTAACATCCTGGACAATCAGCGTTCCATCTGACACTTCGCTCAGCTGTGTGGCATCCCTGTAACATTTCTGCTCTATTTGTCCACTCACATACATGGCAAATGCCTACATGTGCCTCTGCTGTCCAGGAGACATTTTCTTGCTTCTTACTGGAGAATTAATTTGGGAATTTGTGCTGCAGGGGGTATGACCAGCCCCACAGCAGCATGGTCCCTGAGTGAGAGGGCTTTGAGCAGTTTGTGTTGAGGAAATGAGGAAGGGCATAGAGGAAAGATATCGTTAAAATAAAGTGGAGTTAATCATAATACTATGTGACAGAACTGTGAAGGGGAAATTTATGAAAATGGCTGATATAGGCAGCTAGGAAAGAGATGTTAGCTGGAGGCAGCCAATTCAGCAGAGGAAGGGAGGGAGGAATTGTGCATGGAAGCGAGGAGCAAGTATGTTCCATGTCTTGGGTGATGCGTAAGGGAGACTGTTTGACAAGGAAAAGAGAATGCTGCTGTAGAGGGAGAAATTTAGAGGACAGCTAACGAAGGGCACACAGTCCTCACTGCAGAGTTTGAAATAAATGTGAATGGTGTTAGGGATCTCCTTGAAGATCTCCAGGGATGACATGAGAAGATGCAAATAATTTTTCTGGACCAAGGCCCCTTTGCTGTCAGACATATTTGAGGTGATTACTGGCCTGAGTGGAGGCTGCAGGGATGGGGAGTAGGGACAGTTTGGGAGGAGAACTTGGTGATTACAAAGTGCAGAGAGAAGAATCCAGATCAGCTCAATATCTAGGCTCATAGTGATTGGGATCCAGGTGTTTCTGAAGGGTACACTTCTCCCTGAGTCTCATAAAAATTGGCTTCCCGTCCCTCCCTGAAGCAACACTGGAGTTGTCAATGAAGTTCTTAGCTGGAGGCTACCCAATTGCCATCCAGGCATTAGGAGATAAAAACTATTGATCATTAGTTGTCTGTGCTCGTTGGAACCAGCAGGCCTCCTGCTAATATCTTTATCCACTTCTAAGGCTGTCAGTCTATTGACTTGTTTTTTTTTTTTAACGAGTTGATTGTGGAGTATGAGATGCAGAAGAAATCACTCTTAACTAAATGATAGGAAATTTGATCGTGAAACACCTGTAGAAAAGCATGGAAAACTTACGGCGATTCTTTTCTGATCTAGTGAAGGGACAGAGGGTGTAGGTCTATTCCATTTATCTTATGATCTTTTCACTTGAAAAAAGTGTAAAACGCTAAGAAAGAAGGATGAAGCAATTTTCTGTGAGTGACCCAGAACCACCAATGTGCTCTCCTTGGCCTTGGCTTACTCATCTGAGCAAGGACCTAGCTGACACCAGACATTGTCTATGTTTTGAGGCTGTGGTAATGACAGGGCAGTGCACAGCTTCTCTGCAAAGGCTGACGAACCCCTGGGGTATATGTGAAGCACAGGGTGGACCAAAGCAGCCTTTGGTCTCTGGTTTTCTGCGGCAAGCGTGCACTGTAGCCCGCTGCAGAGAGCTCTAATATGAGCGAAGAAACCTCAGGACCTTCCTGAGGCATGCTCTGATTGGAAATACGTGGTCCCTGGCAGATGCAGAGACCAAAGGCTCTTCTTTGCTCTTCTCTTTTAAAATTAATGACATGTCATCACAGAGTGAAGAGTAACCTCATGAGAGAGAGCTCTCAATGGGAGATTCATTAACAAAATGATCAACAGGTTCTTGGGTCCAGGCCTGTTCAGGTAGAGGAAGGATCCTGATGACGGGGTTCCTGGTCACAGGGAGCTCATCTCTTTGGATGATGAAGATACTTTCATACAGAACTATTGTAGCCTCTGTCTGCAGTGAGAGTCAGGGGTGAGAGAGGTCATGGCAGGTTCTGTGCAGGAGGTAGGACTTGTTCTGGTTTTTGAAGGACAAACAGAGTTTGAAGAGATGAGGGGAAGCGGGGAGATACTCAAGGTGTCTGGGTCAGTGAGAACACAGGTCTGGCTATGGGAGAAGGGATCACTGTTGGGGACAGTGGTTGATGCTGCTGGTGGGTGCTGTCATACTGTGTGTGTTTTTAATTGCTTTATTGGGGTAGAAGAGGCATAGGAAACTTCACATATTAAAAGCATATAATTTGGTAAGGCTTGTGTATGCCATCATGCAACTCTCTCCATGATCAGGACATGAACTGTCTGCCATCCACAGAGATCCTGGGAGCCCTTCTGCAGCCTTACACTCACCACCCTGGGCTCCTTATCCCCTGGTAACCCGGGATCTGCTGCGGCTACGGATTTGCGTTTTTGAGTATTTTATGTAAATGGAATCCCACACCAGGTACTCTCTTGACTGGATTTTTCTTAAAAGCATAGTTATTTTCATGTTCATCCATGTTTTATGTAAATAAATACTTCATTCTCTATATTATGGAGTAGTGTTCCATTATATGGATAAGCCATTATTTATTTGTTTACCAGTTGATGGACTTTTGGGTTATTTTCAGTTTTGGCTCTTGCAAATAAAGCTGTTATGAACATTTGTGGGCAAATTTTACACATACATGTAACAACATTGTTCAAATATTCTATGTCCTTCTGGATTTTCTTTGTATGTGCTCTGCCAATTATTGGGAGATGAATGTTGGAGACTGTAATTGTGGACTTGTCTATTTCTTGAAGTTCTGTTATTGTTTCATGTATTTTTGAAGCTCTATTATAAGTTGCATAAGTTTAGGATTGTTATGTGATTCTCGTGAATTGACCCCTTTATCGTGATGACATGACTTTATCTGTGATAATATCTGATGCTCTGAAATCTACTTTATATGCTATTGATAGAGCCATTTCAGTTTTTTGATTAATGCTAGCATTTAAATGTATATATATTCTGTTATGTATATATTCCATATATTACATATATGTTCCATTTTTTACATTTAACAATTTATGTCTTTATATTTAAAATATCTTTCATGCGGGCAACACAAGTTTAGTCTTATATTTTTTATCCAATCTGAAAAATATCTGCCTTAATTTTTTTTTATTTTGAGGTAATTGTGGATTTATATGCAGTTGTAAGAAGTGATAGAGATCCCATGTTTCCTTTGCTTAGTTTCCTTCAATAACATCTTGCAAAACTATATTAAAACCAGGATATTAATGTACAATCCATCAGACTTTTTCAGATTTCTCATTTTACTTGTTCTTATTTGCATGCTTGTGTGTTATAAGTGTGTGTGTATGTTTAGTTCCATGCTGTTTTATCACATGAATAGTTTCATGTACTCACAACCACAGTCAAGATGTAGAACAGTTGAATCAACACAAAGATCTTTCATGTTTCCCTCCCCTCTGCCCCACCCTGTCCTGTCTTTAACTTCTAACAACCACTAATCTGTTCTCCATTTCTGACATTCAGTCTTTACCATAAATATGATATTAGCTGTGGTTTTTCTGGTAGATGCTCTTCATCAACTTGAGCTAGTTCCCCTCCATTCCTAATTTGCCAAGAGTTGTATCATGAATGGGTATTGAATTTTGTCAAACACTTTCATGCACCATTTGATATTTTCATAGGATTTTTCTTATTTAGCATGTTGATATGTGATGTTATATTAATTGATTTTTGAAGGTTTAGCCAGCCTTGCATACTTTGGATAAATCCCACTTGGTCTTGGGACATAATTCTTTTTATACATCATTGGATTTGATTTGCTAATATTTTGTTGAGGATTTTTGTGTCTAAGTTCATGTGAGACATTGGTCTGTAGTTTTCTTTTTTGCACTATCTTTGGTTTTGGTAGTCTCTCCTTTGGAGTGTTTAGGTCATTTATATTTACTATTATTATTGATATGGTTGGGTTTAAGTCTGTCATCTTGCTATTTGTTTTCTATTTTTTTCCATCTATTTTTAGTTCTTTTCCTCTTTTTCTACCTTATTTATTTTGGATTAATGGGGCATTTAAAAAATTATTGTGTTTTATCTCCTTGGTTGGCTGGCTTATAGCTATAACTTTTTGTTTAGTTATTTTAATGGTTTATTTAAGGACCATAGAACAAATATTTGTTATCATAATCTACTTTCAAGGGACATATTATTTCAAATGTGATAAAAATCCTAATAATAGTCAAGTCCAGATTTTCTGGCCTTTCAATTCTACCTGTTTGACTTATGCTATGTGCTGGGCTTTTCCTAGGTTCCCTCCCCTTGGGTCATGGCTTAAAAACTCTTGCAAGGCAGTAACTATAGCATTATTCATAAGGCTTTTCTCATTTATTGTTCCTCTTTCAGGGATCGCTGTCCTTCATTCCCTTATATACTGAGCCTTGAAAACCATTGTTCCATAGATGTTGTTTGCTTTTTGCTTTTTGTTTTGGTTTAAGGTAGGAAGATAAATCTGCTTCCTTTTATTCCATTTTGGGTGGAAGCAGAAATTCCAAACTTGTTTTGATATGGATTCTGTAGGCTTCATGTTAGAGTCAAAGTATTAATCCTTTCAATAGAAGCTGTTGTGGATTGGAGGGTATGAAAATATCAAGGCTATATGATATGTGCTAGGTCTTTCCCTTCGGAAAAATCCAGCCTATGCACTGGAACCTCACAGCGTGGCAGATGTTTGTGTGTGATGTTAGAACCCTCTCTTCAGAAAGAGGAGGTGATTTGTGTCAAGGAATTTTGTTATATGTATATTTAGCCTCCATTTGACTTATATCTTTGTGAATGAGACTAAATCTAGTACCATGAAATCCCCATTTCATCTTTATCAAATAAATAACTCTACACTGAAGGCAAAGAGAATTAGAGAGAAGAAAGGGGGCCCATGCTTAAAGAATCACATAGTCTTAGACTCTGGAGGGTCCTCAAGAATAATCATATTTTATGAAAGTAAAATACCATTATCTTCATTTTACAGATTCTGGCAACCCTAGTGTTAAGGGACTTATCTAGGGTCCTGTAAAGAATCATCTTAGTTCTCTCTCCAAGTAAAATAGACACCTGCTTTTGCAATGCTTCTGTCTGTAGTGTTCCTCTCTGGCTCTTTTTATTATCTGGGGAGGTTTTTTTTTCCTTCTAGCTCTGCCTGTCTTCTGACTAGCTGGTGACATGCCACCTAAGGGCTTTCAGCTTATTCTGCCTCTCTGGTGAAGGCAAAACACACTTCTCTCTGAAGTTTCTCTGGGAAAGCTTTAGAGCTGTTCAATTAACAATTTCCCTGTTTATTTTCCATTCCCTTTTGGTCCTGGTCTCTGACAGCGGATGGATGGCTGTATCGTAACACTCGGTCCACATCATTTGTCACGTCCTGGCACTGTGACACAGCTTTTCTGTTTCTAGAAGGCCAGGAGCTAGAATGTCAGGCAGGGAAACTAAATAACTTTTCACCCTTAGGACATAGTTCCTTCTTCAGAGAGTTGCAGGCCATTGAAAGCTGGTGTGAGGCCATTGAGCTATTGAAGCATGGAGCATTTCTGCCAGCCTGAAACGTCACTGTGAAGGCTTTATTCTGACTATGCCTAGTCCTAGAAAACTGATTTGGAAAAATGACCTGGAAACTTTGCAGACAGTGGGATCTGTCCTCTTCCCTAAATCAATGAACTATAGTGTTCTGGCATCTGTTTTGAAGGTGTTGTTCTGGCAATAGGAATAATGTATAGCCAAGAGCAACTGTAATTAACAGGTTGAAGAGTTGGGTGTGGAAAATAATAATAATCACAAATTAACAGCTAACATCTTTATAGAGATCACCACGAGGCAGGCACTATTCTAAGTCCTATTAGCTTATTGAATCTTTGCAAAAACGCTTCAAGGTAGGTATCATTATTACCTCGGTGTTACAGATGAGATGGGTTAAGTGACTTACACCAGGTCACTTAGTAAACAAGTGGTGGAACATAGATTCAAACCCTGTCATTTTGTCTCCTCAGAGTCTGTGTTCTTAATCTCAATGCCATACTGCCTCTGATTAAAAATACAAAGTTCCTCTTCTTCATCAAATCACAATGTGGAGAGAAGTGAGGCTTTAGATAAGAAAAAGGTAGACTTCAGCACCAGAATATAGTGGAGAAATACCTTTGTCTACAGAATGAAACGGATACTTGGTAGATGAGACAGACTGGGTCCTACTGGGATTTCTACGGACTTCTCTACTTAGTTTCACTTGATTTGGGCTTGCCATATGACTAGATCTGGCCAATGAATTGTGAGTAGAAGTAATATGGGCTAAGGTAGTTAAATAATCATGTGATTTCATATGCTCCCTTTTCCCCATCTGCTGGCTAGGGACAATCTTGAAGAGCAACTTCAAATCCATGATAAGGTAGAACCAAAAGAGAAGAGCAGCCTGGATCCCTGAATCACTCCTTGGAGGAGAGCTGCTCAGGAACCCTACCAATCCACATAGAACTTGGAATGAGTGAGAAATATGCTTATATTGTGTTGTTTGGCCACTGAGATTTCAGGGATTATTTGTTATTGAAGCAAAGATGAGTCTATCCTGATTAATACATATGCTGCATGTCCTAGCTGCTTTGTGGCCTTTTCTGCTTAAAGACTCTTTCTCTTGGGAGAGGGGGTATTATTCAGGTCTGAGACATTGCTTGAGGATGATGTTTTCTGCCAGATGTTGTTCAGTTTTTTTTCAGCATTTAGTATTGCCTTTATAGGAGATACAGGAGACAGGGGAGGAGTCTTAGTTTTGTAATATACAAAAATGAGTGGGGGGCATTATATTATCTCTAAGGGTTCTTGAACCTCTAAAAATCTGTGAATCTATGATATATAGTCATATATAAGGATGTTACATATGACTTTTTTGGTTGCTTGGAATTTCAGCTGATGCCCAAATCTGAGAAAAATATATGCCAAGTACTTTCACATTTTAAAGAGATAGGCAAGCCCAACTATAAAATAATTAAAAGCAAGGTGACCCAAACTGTTTTCTCAGCATGAGCTCATCACCCACATCCAGGGTATAAAGGTGGAAGACAGGAGGCCAGGATTAAGGATGCTTTTGGGGGAAAGATGTCAACATGTGGTGATTTGTTACCCCTACATCTCAAGTAGGAAGGAGGAGTGAAGGCTCCCCCCTCCAATCAGAGGGGCTGCTCAGGAAACTTCACATGTGTTTTCTGGCCTTTGATGGATCCAGTAACTGGACTCTTGGTCAGCGTGGGCAGAAGCAGCAGAGAAGAAAAAATCAGGACTGTGCTGGGATTAGTCTGTCCTTCCAGGGTGTAGCCAGGCCTACAGTGTGCATTTCTTGTAGAGCAGAGGGAGTGCTGAGGAGATCTACACAGGGTCTAGCTGCCTGCAAGGATGCCCTGGGGAGTGAGGGACCTGAGGGGTGGGGAGGGGGCCACTGCAAGATGCCAGTGACTGAGGAAGTGCCATGGGCCACACGGAGCATAGTTTTGCAAGAGATTGCAAGACGGGTCTTCGTGCGAGTGCCCCATGAAGAAGAGAATTAGCTTTGGGTTTTCTGTAGTCCAAGAGCACCGCTGTTGAGTTATATCTGACCGTTGCAGGAGGTCCTTTCTTTCCCACGCTCTCCCTTGCACTCACCCCTGTGGGGCCACAACTCAGGGTTGTAAAGTCAGGGAGGAGGGAGAAGAGGAAAGGGTGAAGTTGCTGACTTCCCCGCTTAGGTCTTGGACCACGGTGGGCCTGACCAGTGAAACTGCTAATTGGAAGTGATTTTAGCGTCTTAATATGACATGGGACTGGATAACTTACTGTGCTCCTCAAAAGAGGTTATTTGCTTTTTGTCTGAGAGTTGACAAAAAAGTGTCATGAGACTTGTTGGGTACCCGTTTAGGAGCAGGGAAGGATGATCCTCTAGAACAGGTGACAGGGACAGCTGGGAAGTGTGTTTTTCTTGCTTGTGCCCTGATGAGTCTGATTCATTCAGTTAATCAGTTACACGTATATAGTGTCTCACTTCCCAAAATACGTCCACTCACATTATCTAGTTGATACACATTTGTCTGTCACCTGGTTGGGAACACATGATCCGTACATAACCTGTTTGTGCTCAGGTATCACTTATGTATTATTTCCCTTGCTGGACCTCAAGCATGGGCACTGCTGTCTAGGGTCTAGTTCCTTGGAGCCTCTGGTGTGTACTGCTGCTCTCAGATTTGGAGACTCCAGCCCACGAGCAGCTCCACCTGGGAAGGTCCCAGTACTCTGCTCTGACCTCCCTGGTTGGCTGGAGAAGGGAGAGTTTTGTGCACGCAGATGGTCAGAACTGTTCAGGGTGGAGGGACCCTTTTGTACTTAGGACTCTCCCAACCCTTATCACCACTGTCCCTCCTGCTCATGAGCCTACTTTCTCTGGGTAGCTAAGCCGGCTTCTCCATGATTCCCCTGACGTATCCTGCATCCACTTCTGAGACTTTTCTCAAGCTCATCTCTGGGCCTTAAATGCCTTTCTCCTGTCTCCGTTGTCCAAGTTTTGACTTTCTCCCAAGTCCTGCTGGATTCCTGTCTCCCCTCCCTACCCCAAGCCTTTTCTGATGCCTCATAAGAGAGTTAATTCTGCCCTTAGTGCTGTCATGCATTGTTCACATCTCTGTGTGGTCACCAGGGTCATAGCTGCCCAGAACATGTCATTTGTGATGGTTTTGCTCTTTTACTAATCTGTGAACTCTCAGAATACAGAGGCATGGCCCCACTGGTTTAATATATTATCCATGGAACTCTGTGGGTGCTCAATGAATATCTGTCAAATGGAATTACATGGTAAGTGATCACTTAGGGATGAATTAGGGAGGAGGGGTGGTCTAGCATGTAAAAAATATATTAAAAATAAAGGTAGGGCTTGAGCCCTAGCAAATGTTGAATTCACCTAGAGTATTTCATGACCTGTGTGGATCCATAGACAATCCAGGTGTTCAATTCTTTTGATTCATAGTCAAGCTCCATGAATCCTGTGTGAACCTAGAAGGGCAGGTATATGCATGCTGATTGGAAAAAGAATGGGGAAGTTGGTGATGAGGTTATTAATCCCCCTCAACCACTCTTTTGCCAGGGAAAGAAAAAGTGAACAACTGGGGAAATACAGGCCAGGTTGGGGAGGGTAGGGCCGGGTGTTATAATTCTGGGTCAGTGAGGGCCCCCGATGTCACAGAGGAGAGAGTTGTACATTCTTCCAAGGCCTGGGGCCGGTAATAAATGGTTCTCTGCAGGCCAGGTGGGGAGTTTCAACTCAAACACACAAATATGGCAGCTTAGGAATGAGTTGGGGAATGGTTTTGAGCAAAGTAGCATTTGGGATGACCTATATGTCAAGGATAATGCTTTCTCCTTCACCGGGGAATAGGATGTAGGGATGCTAGGTGGATCTCCCATTCAAATGAGAAGGGGTAACAGGTGTGACAGTGGCAGTATCCAGTTACCTGTGTGCCCAGTTCTGCTTGGCATTTTGCTTGGGGGTGGGCGAGGCACTGAAGGCAGCATGGCTGGCCAACTGCCAGGGTACACGGCTTCAGCTTTAACAGGGTCAGGCTCTGCTGTTTTGCTTCCTTGCTGCTCCTGTTCATTTTTCTCTTCTGCCTTTTATTTTTCCCCCAGACCTTTTGGTACCCAATGATTTTTGATTAATTTATTTACCATCGTTGGGTGATTGATGCTGTTTGGTGCTGGTACTTTGTAACTTTCCAATTCTTCTACTTGTCAATGTGACAGCCCCTTGATGATTAATTAGATCCTGTCCCTTGTTCTTTTCATTCTCCCTGTGCACCAAGGCTCTTGGTTTTCAGCAAATATAACTATTTCTAAATGCAGATTTAATGACTGAGAACACCCAACAAAATCCAGAAAGATCTATGACATTTCATCCTCCTTTACTTCCCCACTGAAATTCAATATATTGTGCTTTTTCTCTCCTTGTCCTACTTTAGATTTTGGGAATCCTCCTGCCTTTTTGGAATCTCCCAAGCTGTTCTGGTGTCTCCATATGGACGGCTCTCTTGTCTCACTTTCTTGTCTTTCATCCATCTACTTGGTTTAAGTGAACTCACTGTCCCCTACATAATGTATAAGCTTGGGATGGTGGGGAGAAAAGGAACTGATATTTGTTAGGTTCCTATTATTTTCTTCATACTGTGAGAAGCACTTTCCTATCAGGTTCATAAAATATTTATTGAGCACTTATTATGTGCCAGAAAAATCCCTAGAACCTCCATTCAAGATGGTCATTTTTATCTCTATTTTACAGACAAGGAAGCTGAGGCTCTGGGAGAATAATCAATGTGCTTAATTTAAGTTGCATGGAGAGGAAATGGCAGAGCAGGGATTTGAACCCTGTCTTTCTGACTTGATCAATTTGCATTGTTTCCTGTGACACTATCCTGAAAGTGATCAAGGATAGATGACAGAATGCGTGGAGACTCAGAATTTGGAAGGGATGATAAAGTTTCTTGATAGGTGGTTCTCCAACTTAAGTAATTAGACCCATGCTTGCCCAGCCAGTTATAAATCACTTCAAATGCTTATTAAAATACACATTCCTGAGCCTTTCCACAATTGTTAAAGAAGTCTGGACTGGCCTGGCACTGTGTATTTTTAAAACACTGACTACAGTATTCTGATTTTCAGTCAGGTTAATGAACTGCTGCTATCAGCCATCTATTACATAGTGCAGGACTTTTCTTGACATCTTCATTGAGAGCTGACCCTCCAGCCTGTGGGATAGGGAGCACCTTCCATGCGGTAGCTTTCATGAGTGAGCAGCCCTTAATACTTTCAGAAAATTTCTCCTCATGTTGATCTGCCATCAGTTCTTCTGTCACCGCAGTCTGATCCATCCTTGTAATATAAGTGATAGGCGCTACTTATGAGCTGCTTGGTGTGTGCCAGAGATTGGCAACTGCTTTAGATCTATTATGCCACTCGAGTGCCACCACAGCTCTAGGAGGTTGGCATGATCATTCACCCTGCATTGCAGAGGCGATAATTTCATTCTAGAGATACAAATAATATGTTTATTCTATCTGTTCTACCTCACCTCTCCAGATATTTGCGGATTACCTCCTTTCCAATCCCTCTATGTTTTCATAATTTAATATGACAAAAAAATTCACCAGGTATTGATTTTTTTTCCAAGGCAAGGTGCTAACATTGCAAAGACCAAGTTTCTGCAGTCTAGTGGGGAAGACCCATGTGAATTCTAGAGACTTCTATCATTGAAGTATGGTTGACATACATATTATATTAGGTTCAGGTGTACAATGTAGTGATTTGATAATTATATACATTATGAAATGCTCACCATGATAAATGTAGTTACCATCTGTCACCATGTAATGTTATTAAATATTATAGATTATGTTCCCTGTATTGTACTTTTCATCCCCATGACTTATTTATTTTATATTTGAAAGTTTGTTCTACTTTATCCCCTTCACCTATTTTGCCCATTTCCCCACCTGCCTCCTCTGTGGTAATCACCAGTTTGTTCTCTGTATTTACGAGTCTGTTTCTGATTTGCTTGTGCATTTGTTTTATTTTTTAGCTTTTGCATATAGTGAAATCATATGGTATTTGTCTTTGACTCATTTCATTTAGCATAATGGCCTCTAGGTCCGTCTATGTTGTTGCAAAGGTCAAGATTTCATTTTTTATGGCTGAGTAATATTCCATTATATATATATGTGTCATATCTTTTTTATCCATTCATCTGTTAATGGAACATTTAGGTTGCTTCCATATCTTGGGTACTGTAAAAAATGCTGCAATAAACATAAAGGTACATACATCTTTTTGAATTAGTGATTTCGTTTTCTTCAGGTAAATACCCGAAAGTGGAATTACTCAGTCATATGCTATTTTTATTTTTGATTTTTTGTGGAACCTCCATAGTGTCTTCAACATAGTTTTGTGTGTGAACCTTGCCTCTTTAAGGGTCTTTGGGGCCAGAGCCTATATATTCTTCCCTTTTTTCCCCTGTAGTTGGAGAGTGAATCTGTGATGGAGAACCAATAAAGCCACAATGGCATGGATTGGTTGAATCTCTTCCTTTGCTCTCCATGTTCTGGGTGAGTCAAGTGGTTGGACACAGAGGAGGAAATGAGGCTGTCTTGAATTCCTGAAGCATATGCCTTTAAGATAGCTCGTGCACTTCTTTGGAGTCCATGCATCTGTGATGCGGGGATATCTCCCATGGATAAAATAGCTGTGATGGCTAAGTTTTCAATTTGACTGGACGAAGGGATACCCAGATAGCTGGTAAAACATTATGCTGGCTGTGTCTGTGAGGATGTTTCCAGAAGAGATTAGTCTTTGAATCAGTAGACTGAGTGAAGAAGATCCTCCCTCACCAGTGTGGATGGTCATTATCCAATCCACTGGGGGCCCAGATGGAACAAGAAGGTGGAAGAAGGGCCAGTCTTCTCTCTCTTCTTAACTGGGACATCCATCTTATCTTGCCTTCAGGCACTGGGCCTCCTGGTTCTCTGGCCTTTGAACTCTGCGAGTTATATCAATAGGCCTTCTTTAACCTCTCTTGGACCTCCCCATCACCTTTCTCAGGCCATCAGACTCAGATTGAGTCATACCACTGGCTTTTTGGCATATCATGGCATATCTCAGCCTCCATAATTGCATAAGCCAATTTCTGTAGTAAATCTCCTTACATATTTTTATGTATCCTACTGGTTCTGTTTCTCTACAAAATTCTAATACAATAGCTGCTACAGTGTTCTAACCCAGTGGATAAAATGTGGGATTTATAACAAAGAATGTGTGGGTATCCTGTCCACATTATTGACTTTCTCCGTGATCTTAGATCTCTCCTTACGCCAATGTCTTTGACTGTTTCCACCTGCTAAATGGGCATACCAGTTCCTTATTAGTTCTTAAGGATATGTAGAAGGAAAGTATTAGTTATTATTAATGTACCTTAAACTTCTTGGTGACATGAGCTGCGTAACTATAGAGCTTTCTTGTTTTAAACAAGTTATGCCAAACAAAACCAAGGAATATTAAATTATGAATTACAGAAGAGATAAATTATGGAGGTAGTTATTATTTAAATTGCAGAAATATTTCTCATTTTCAGCCCAGGGTTCTTTTACAAAGCAATCTGTCTTGTGCTTTTAAAAAAGTAATTAAATTTACAAAAATTTGATTTGCAGGCAACTTTTTAGAAACATTTATCATGTAAAGTGAGACATCATCTGACTAAGTTAGGGAATTTACCAATATGTTTTGGCTTAGGGTGAATATCACGTTCTCCAAGGATGTGAATATTGGCAGATTGAATTTCACTTCTCCCCTTCTCAAACGAAGATGAGGCAAGTCCAGTTTTGAAGCATCTGGTCTGAGAATTAGTAGTCATGGTGGAAACACTTGGATTCCTGCTGTAGATCTGTCAGCAAATCACTCACATCTCCGGGAGGTCAACCTCACGAGGCCTCAGTTTTCTCCTCTGGAAAATGAGATTGTTGTTGTTGATGGTACCCTCTGGCTTTAGGGATCATTGATACGGCTCATCTGGAGGCAAAGGACAAGAGCTGGCATAGTGTCAACGTGCAGGAGACGTGTGACCGATGGATGAATAAAACCTTGATTTTGGTTTCTTTTCAAACCGATTCTGATCATTCCAGAGCTGAAGATAAAAGCAGAATCAGGTCAGGACACCCTTTTCCTTATTCTTCACTGACTTGACCTCTCATGAGTATTTTTTTTTTTTCGAATCTTTTAAATCTGGTGAGAAAAAGACCTTAGCTCTGTTTGAGCATGGGGATTTGCATTTCAAGTTGTGAAATTGTAGATGATAGTTGCAAGTACCAGAGAGTGACAGAGATGAGGTGGCCTCTTTCTGCTCCTGCATAGTTTCCCCCACACAGTCTGACACCTGCCTTTGCATTTGCTGCCTCTGTCTTGCCACCGGCCAGCCTTCCATCCTCCCGCTGGCCTCACGTCTGCGCCTCCCTCCCAAGCCATGAATCATCAGAGGTGCTGAGGCTTCTCCAGTTTCGTGTTACTGGCAGAGGTGTTGTTTCTTCCTAAAAGTAGAGGGGAGAGAGAGTTGCTAAGAAACACCATTAACATGCTGACAGCACAACAATCTCGGAGAGTTTTGGCCTCCACCGTTTGACTGTAATCAGGAAATCATCTTTAGAAGGATTTGTCAGTGTAAGAAAACAAGCCCCTGAACTAAATTAAGATCTGGATTATTTTCTCCTCCTCTCCCCAATCTGCAGCGCGAGGCAGGTTGTTGAGGCCCTCATGGTTTTGTGTGTGGTGGATTTGTTTCTGTGGCACATTTTAATTCGGAGTTCCCCAAGGTGTTTGTGTTTCTAAGGACTGCGTTTTTGGAGCAGCGCCCTTAGAGGTCTGGGGCTCATCTCTCCTTCCCTCGAACTGGTTGGCTCTCTTGCCAAGGCAGCCGAGGCTTCAGGACTCTTGAATCTGATTGTCTTTTTCTTTTCCTTTTTTTCCTCCCAGTAATGAATTCACTGCATGTCTCTGGGAAATTAAGGTAATCCATTATACTGTTGTCTCCTTATCTTTGCAGCAGGGATAATAGTATTTAACCCACCTTTGCAGTATACTGAGTGGCCTGCCAGGGTCTCTTCTTTAGAAGGACAACTTGAAAACATTTTAATAAATGCTCCGTAACTGTATGCTTTAAAAATACATGGGGCCGAATGGCAAACGGCTCAGTAATAACTAGTTCAGCCACGGAGACTGGCCATTCATCACCCTCTCTGCTGCCGCCGTTTGCTCCTCTTCCTCTCTCCATATGCATCCATTTCTCCAGGGACACGTTGTCTCTATTCAGGGCTGAAATCTTTGGGGGAACCTAGACTTTTGGTAGTTACAGACCAGTGCCTGCTACCCTTGCACACCCAGCGTCTGCTGAGCTGGGAGAACAGTAGAGTTTCGTATCCTATGGTGCTCGCAGCCCCAGGTGCTTAAGGACAGAGAAGTGGCATCCAGCTCAGTGTGTTGCCAAAAGGCTGGGCTGGGGGGACAGGTTTCCGTCCTCTGTTATGTGCCTCTGGTGTCCTTTCCAATGCAGTTAGGGATCTAATCATACTTAGGATGTCACGTCGTGTGTGTGTGTGTGTGTGTGTGTGTGGGGGGGGTTTGTGTGTTTGTGTGGGGGGTTGGGGGGGGGAGGGGGACTGATCTGCTCATAATCACTCTAGTGGAAATGTTTGCCCTCATGAGCTACAGGCCTGAGTCCTGGAGGCCATTCCTGGAAAGCAGGGTTGATATTGTTCTCTAAGTTTGCCTTCTCATCTCCTTCTCTCGATGATAAAGGTTGCCACAGGCATTTTATGGAGTGGGGAAATGCCCATTACAGTGCAGGGTGAGCCCATTCCTAGGAGGCAGAGACAAAGTCAAGTGCCGAGCCCCTGTGTACAGGGCTGGCTTTTGAGGGTGCATGGAAACTGGCTCTGCTCAGAGCCTTTAGAGGTCCCTCATATGTGCGCTCAGAATACCTGATAATCGACTGTTAGAGTTCCATGCCTTGATTTTGAGGCTGTTTGGGAGTTCTCAGAAAGTCCATGATGTCAGTTCTGAGACTGTTCCTCCCAAGCTTTCTGCTGATGCCGGGTGCTTCTGTCCATCGGCCAGTCCTATATTGATAAATGTCTCTCAGCCTTCTTCAGACAGAGACTTCCAGATAAAAAGACCTTATCTATAAGAGGACTTCATGACCCAAATGAGCATCCAGGTATATCTGAATATTCTCATTTCTCCAACTCATAAGAAACATGCTGAGGTGCATTAGGAAAAGATGAATTTAGATGAGTTTTCTGTGAAAAGGTGTGTGATGCAGGAATTGGTCTCATTTTCCCTCAAAACAATACCATGTGCAGGATCAACCAACAAGTCAAGCCTGACCTTCCCAGGAAACACAGCCTTTGAGCTCCTGGAATACATACTCCAAAGAATCCACTAGCAACTGAGTTCTGTAGCCAAGCTACCAAGCTGTTAAACGAGGGCTTCTTTCATCTCTACAATGAGATTAGGAGGCTAGATCTAAAGTTCTCAATCCTGGTGGAGACTGTTAAAATCAGTGGAGAGAGAAAGAGAGAGAGAGAGAGAGAGAGAGAGAGAGAGAGAGAGAGAGAGAGAGAGAGAAAGAGAGTGTGTGTATTTAATCAACAGAAACTTTGCCCCCAGCCATGCCCAATAATAGCTTATGTGGAATCCCAAAATACTAAACAGATACAAAAGAGGCAGTCTAACTAAAGTGGGCAAGGCATAGGGAACTAGAATCTTGTCAACTTGACCCTGTGTTTCCCTATCCCCTGTGGACCCCTCCCTTCAGCAGCTCCCAAAGCATTCTGTGGAATCCAGGGCTAAAACCACTGACCATGCTTCACCCTTGGATTTTACAGATGAAGTCACTGTAGTTCAAAGAGATAGCTTAGCACTGCAACTGCACCATGCATGTAGGAGATGTCCAAAAGCAAACCAAAACTGCTAACACATTCTTACTATGAGAAGGAAGAGTTAAAATAGCCAGAAAAGTGCTGTGGCCATGGGCTCCTGCCTTCCATTGGAAAGAAGAGGGCTTTTGCTTTCCCTTCAGTTCTCCTGCTGTTATGAGCCAGCTTTCCTTCTGGGCCTTCACTGCTGTTTATGCAGTGTAACTGGGGTTGGGATGAGGCCACAGGAAGGGTCTCTCCTTCTGTGCTAATGCAGGAAGGAATGTGGCATCGATCTATCTGCAATTATAAGCTCAATGTGTTTCCCCTGAATTTTTAGAAAAAAAAACAAACAAAAAAACAAAGGTACTTTGCAGGTGCAATAGAGCTTCCAATTATACATTTAAGTTTCCCATTTCTATTTCTCTAATGACTTGACTTGCTCTTTTGCTTTATGGAATGAAAATAGCTTTATTTGGGCATGGGGATGCAGCTGATTACATGTGTAATATGCTTTTGCAACAAGTTTCTGCCTATTCCTGGCTTACACAATGGGCAGAACAATACATTTCCATACTTCTTTCTTCTACAGATCCATGGTCATTTGCTCCAGCCCTGTATATATGCTAACTAAGGGCAGTACAGTCTAGGTAGAAGTGTCCAGAAGGCTTGTGTTCATACCTCCTGAAGGGAAGTTGTCCTTGAAGGGAGGACACTGGCTCCGAGGCCCTGCTTGTGGGGGAGGATATAGAGTTATAGACTTACCAAGTGCTAGAATGGTGGAAAGCAGCAATTGGGCTGGTATAGGTCGTACAAAAGAGTTGAAACAGAGATGTGTAGGAGAAAGAAATGGCACTGGAAGGACGTCAGCTGAGTTTTAAGGAGAGAAATAGGGATGAAGAATCAAGTTCTGAGAAGGGGTAGGGTTAGGGGTCAAGTAGTTGTTTCTTCACTGGGGATTAGACTTGAAAATAAAAGATCTACTCACTTCCAAGTTTATTTGGATGATAAAAAACTTTATCCTGCTGTAACTCTGGGGAAGGGGAGAGTCTTTCTCCTAGCCTAGGGCAAATTACCTTTGAAACTGAAATCAGTCAAAGGGAGAAATAAAGTGGGAGAAACCCATTTATTTCTTGCAAGCAGTCGGCCACTTCTGCTTATCTGGTGTCAGTGGTCTCTCACCATCTGGCTGCAAAAGGGCCCCAGCAAACCTCTCTGGTCCAGATATACCCTCACTCCTCCCACCCTTGTAATCATCTATTGATACGGATGGACTACTTCTCTCTACCCCTTGGAAACACCTGTTGATATGGAGATGCACTAAGGCCAGGCAAGGAATTCTGGAAATAATTGCAATTTTACCCACACTTGCACAGAGCCAGAGCCCCAGATTCCAGGACCAGACCAGTAGGTTCCAGAAAGCCAAAGGTCATCCCTTCTTTGACTTGTTTACAGAAGGCATTGAATCAACTGTAGCCCTTAGAGTTGTTCATGTACCTGGAAGCACTTTGCAAAACCACTTTTCTTTGAGCTCTGGAGGCCTTCTGAGGACACCCCAGCCAGTTTCTCATATGTGTTAATGCTCTGTGTGTACTATGGCTCTCATCGTAGGTCTGTCTCCTCATGTCATGCATAAAAGCATGTGCGTCTCTTTGCTGGCACCCTGGTGAATAGCTGGGTGCAGTATTCCCAGAAGATGTGCCATTGGACTCACAGGAAGTGCAGCTGTAGTACTTGGCCCTTTGGCCATCCTGGCAGCAATCGCAGACTGGGAATGCCCTCAGGTTCTCTACTACCTGGGTGGGTCAACAGGTTTCTCCTGTGGCTTGTTAAATGCAGAGCCCTGCATTGAGACGACCACAGCCGTGGCTCTGTTGTCGTGGGTGCTTTGCAGAGTGGAGAGTAATCTCTGTGTGGCCTGTGGCTGCCCCTAGCTTTCTTGTCTCAATTGCCCTTGATCAGACCTGAGATTATAGAGGACCTTGGCCATTGCTGTGAGGCCGCTGTGGCTAAAAAATAGAAAAAGGAAAGATCGCACATGGATTGGCTCCTTCTTCTTTCTGGGAACACTTTGGGCCTTAATGCACACCACCTGTTCAGCAGTGTTGCCTGGGCGGCTGATGGGAAGGCTCGCTTTCCAGGTCTGAAGGAGACCCTGAGGTCACTGTGTCCACTCCCCTGCCTTCAGGCAGGATTAGAGATAAGCTGCCCTGCCAGAGGATAATCTCTTCTACTTGTAAAAGCTTCCAGAGCAGACCTGAATCTCTCTCTAGACCATTCATTGCGATTTAGAACAACCTTCACCATCAGGAAATTCTCCCCCTTAGCTATCCTACTTCCCTGATGCTGGGGATTAAGTTCCTTTCCTTATTCTGTCCTCCACAGCCACTGCCAAGACTTTGGCTGTACTGCCTAAGAACTCTTCTGATACCTGAAGATCGTATTAAATCCTGCTGCCTGTCTTCCCCTGATGAATAATCCCGGCTTCTTTTTCTCCCAGGCCCTGCTGCCTGCCCGGCCTGCCCATCACCTTTGAGGTTGCCCTCTAAGCTCCCTCTGAGCGCCAGTCTTGCTGGTGGGAAGCCCAGACCCAGACTCAGAAGTCTCGTAAGTTTCTGACCTATCTCAGGGCTACGGAGAGGCCTCCTTGAACCCATGACACGAACATTGCTTTCCCGTTCACCCACCTCGTGGGGCTTGGGGGTTCATGACAGTCTCAGTCACAGGTGTATGGTCACCTTTCAACCTACTAGCATACCAGATTGTTTGACTGTTTCTCTTTACCCTCTTGGATACTAAGGGCAAAATATATCACTCCCACCACCAATGTCACAGTATCATTTTATCAGTACCAACACGGACCACTGTCACCCCTGGAAACATGGAGAAGGGAGAATGGAGACAATTCTGAGTGCTTGTGGCTATTTTGGCAGGTTTTGACAAAATCAAGTAGTAGAGGAGGCCAGTTGGTTGAATGTGGGTCCCCACCGTACTCCAAGGATGACCTGCTCTCCTGGATTGGTTGCTTTCCTTCCTCTGCTTTTCATGCCTTCTCTGACCTTCTGGCCTCCTCCTATCACCCAGCCCAGCACTTGGCCTCAGGACTACCCAATCCCAGGCTAACTCCAACTTCCTTCTTGCAGCAAATCTCAATTACAGACCACCAGGCAGTCCTGAGGGCTCTGTGCAGCCACAATGTGAGACAGGTGGGCGGGACAGACACATTCCTCCAGCAGAGTGAAGATGAGACAGGGACTTGAGACACAGGCATGGCAAATTACAACCAGCAAGTAGGATGTGGCCTGCTGTTCACAACATAGAGATGTCAGAAGGCAGCCTGTGCAACGTGCTGGAGAAGTCAGGTAGGCATTCAGGGCTGAGAAACTAGGCCAGGAGTCAGGGGAGACTTCTTGGAAGAGGTAGGCTTGGACATGAGCTGGTTCTTGGGAGGTAGGTGTTGGATAGGTCTTGATACCCTATAAGCATCCCCTAGGAGTAGTCTGTAAGAGGTGCTTGACTGGTTCGTGGTTTCTGTTTTGCTTGCCCCCAGCCCACTGCTTCCAGTTCCTTCCATCTCTAGTTCTCAGAAGATATTGCCTTCTTCCTGTCTTTCTATTCATAAAGGAAAACATATTTAATGAGCATCTTTTGTGTGCTGGAACTATTTCAGGGCAGAGGCTTCTAATAGTGTGCTATGGCACACTGGTGGGCCCTGGTGGGATTCAGGTGTGTGGGATTCTGATTCCCTGAGTCTCTGGGCTGGGTGGACAAGGCATGGGCTCCTGGGGCCTGGTCACCTCTAACTGCTGAGCCACCTTGTTGGTGCCCCTCATTATGCTGTGTGAGTGTCTCATTTTCTGCAGGTACTTTCTTTATTTGGAGGCACTGTCCTAGGCTTTGGGATGCAGAGATAACAAGGCAGGCAGAGTTCTACTCTAGTGGGGTATAGTAGGCAGGATTCTAAGATGACCACTAAGAGTCCTTTGTCCTGGGGTACATGCCCTATGGAGCCCTCTCCCCTTGGGTGTGATTGTGGATATGATGGGACAGTCACACCTGAGATCAGGCTATGTGGTCAGGCATGGTTGACTTTAAAAGTGATTATCCTAGGTGCACCTGACATAATCAGGTGATCCCTTCAAAGGAACTGGGATTTTCCTGGTGGGAGAGATTCAAAGTGTGAGGGTCTTTGATGTGAGGAAGAGCCTCTGATTCTGGTTTTGGAGTCGGAGGGGCCGTGTGGCAAGGAACGTGAACTGCCTCTAGGACTAAGGGGTAGCCCCTGGTGACAGGCAGCAAGGATGGACACCCTAGTCTTACAGCTGCGGGGAACTGAATCCGGCCACAGCCTCCTGAGCCTGGGGGAGGACCCCAAGCTCCAGATGAGGGCACAGCCCAGCCACCAGCTCTCGTGAGACCCTGAGCGGAGGCCTCAGTCACTTCCGACCCACAGAACAGTGAGCTAATCAGTAGGTGGTGGTGTAAGCTAAGTTTGTGGTAATTTGTTATGCAGCAATAGAAAAATAATAATGGGGGCATAGAGGAAAAATTGAACACGAAAGACACAGGTAGTGGAAAGGGTTGTGCAATTTTCTGCACAAGACTAAAACGCAGGAGTGTCATGGAGAGTGGGCACTGTGGTTATTCTAGAAGGAATAAACAAATATCGCCTTCGGTGAGGTGACATTTAAGCTGAGTGACAAGAATCACCCAACCTGGTGAAGATCAGGGGCCAGAGCCATCCAGGAAGAGGGAACAGCTAGGGCAAGGGCCCGGGGCTGTAATAAGCTTGGTATTTCCAGGTACAAAAAGCAAGTCAGTGTGGCTGGATCAAGCCTACAGAGGCAGATACCAAGTCACATAGGGCTTTTTTAGACTGAATATGGAATTTGGATTTTATTTTCATAGTGAGCGAAGCCAAGGGGGGTTTAAAGTAGTGGAATGACACATCTGCACAATCTGGCTTACGTTTTTCAAAGATGACTCAGACCCTGGCTGGAGATTGGACTGTAGAGGGGAAATGGGGGGAGCAGGGAAGCTGGTGAGAAGGACGTTGCATCGTCCTAGTGAGCTTGGGGCCTGGGGCCAGCATCACAGAGCAGGGATGAGCGACAGAGGGCTGCCTTTTCTCTCTCCTCTTTTTCTCTTAATTTCTCTTTAACCCATTCCTGTTCCTTCTTCCTTCTCACCATGTAAATTTGCATGCCCCCTCAAGGTATAACCTCATCTGACCAGAGTGCAGGCCTGCTCTTCTTCCTGCTGGGGGCTGAGCACACGGAACGGGTGTCTGGAGCCTGGATAAACATGTAGCAAGGAGTGGGAACATGGTCCAGAGCCGAGCTCCCTCAGGCTGGAACAGTTCCCACCCTAAGGCTGGCAGCTCTGTTGGGCACATCCCAGGCGAGGCGGGCCCTGGCCATGGACAGTGCTGGTCACACACTGCTAGTGGTTAGCCCTTTGCACCTAGACTTCTCTCTCCGTAGGAAGCCCTGAGGGTAGAAACCAGACTTTCTGTATCTGTGTTGCTGGTGCCACCCCATTCCACCTGTACTTTGAGTATGGTAGGGACTTGGTAAGTGCTTGGTGATAGATGGTGGCAAACTTGTTCTCAAACTAGTGTTGGTAGAATTGACCGTGAACAGAACCCACCATGTACCAATTTGGTCATTCATTCATGCCTTCATTTATTCCATAAATATTTATGGAGTGACCACTGTATGCCCTGCCTTGTTCAAGGGACTGTGGGTACCACATCCATCAGAGAGTAGACCTTATCTTGAAGGAACTTATCTTCTGAAAGAGGAGATAGGATTTTTTTAAAGTATAAAAACAGTAAATCAAAGAAAACAATAACGAATGGAGGTAAATGCTGTGAAGGAAATAAACAAGGAAACTAAGTGCTTGGGCTTGGAGACTCCCAAAAGGACTAACTCCAAGTTCTGAAGGTATAATTTAATGAATGAACAAATGCACAAATCAATAATTTCCCTGCCCCTGGATTTGCTGTATTCTGCTCAATTTCTCTTCTCTGAGTCTATTTCTCCTGGGAGGAGGACTGTGAGGGGGAGCAGATATTCAGGAAAGGGCTTAAGGACTGGGTGGTAAGCTCCAGTTTGCATTTTAGAGAGATCTAGCTGCAGTGGGAGTGGTGGAGGGGGCATGTTGGGACAGAGACTCTTCCAGAATTAGGTGGGATGATGGGGGCCACGATTAAGAAATAGGGAGAAAGAGATGGATTTGAGGGTCACTTAGGAGACTTAAATATAGGACATGGTGTTTTCCTGGGTGAGTGAGAAGGAGGTCAAAGGTCTAGGGTTGAGGGCCATATCCAGGTCTCTCTGGTTTGTACAACTAGCTAGCTGGAAATGCTAATTTATTAAAAGGAGACATCAAAGTGGGGAGAGGAGCTGTGAGAATTTTAGTTTCAGGTAAGTTTTGTTCAAGGCTCTTGTGTGTTAGGAAGTTGTTACACCCGTGTGGTGTTCAGGTGGTGAGCTGGGCTGACAGTGCAGGTCACAGGTGCAGATGGTGGCAGCCAGGGAACTTAAAGATGGGGAGATGGTGGGGCTGGCTGAGGAGGAAGTTAAATATTCTAGAGAGGGTTTCATCAAGGGAAAAGGGACTTGCCCTAGGAGGTGGAGCAGGGGGATGCCCTTTGGAGGGAGGGTCCTGGCTTACCTTGGAGACACTCAGCTCAGGTGTAGCTATGCGGGGAGGAAGGTGAGGGTGCCCATCCGATGCCATTCGTTCTCACTGTCGGTAGCAGGGGAGATAATCTGTTGCTTATGACTCTTCCCATTTTGTTCTTTAAGAAGCAAAACTCCAGCACAGTAAGATTCTCCCGTACTGTAGGAAGGAGCCTGCAGCTCTAGGGGATTGAAGATACCGGACAGAAGGGGAACAGTGAAAGGGGGTGTGTGAGGAGAAGGAAAGGGTGGGTAGAGACGCCGGTGAGTGTGTGCATGTGTGTGTGCTTGCGTGTGTGTAAGCAAGAGGGTCACATTTGCTGCCTTCTGTGTTGTCTGTCAAGTTGGAAGCAAGCTTACCCGAGAATGGAGAAGGAAGTGGTGGGGACGCTTGAGGAGCCGCTGAGAAGGAAGGGGTGAGCTGGCCAGGAGACTGTGGCAGCACTGAGGGGTCTCTATACATGGTGCAGGGATAATTCCAGACCTGGGTGGCCAGTCTGGGCCTGTTATTTGAAGTAATTCTGAGCCTAAAACTGTGAGCTAAGAGGGTCAGAGCTTTTGACTTGAGAGCACCTACTCCTTCTGGGCTTCCAGAGAAGACAGGGGAGGAGGTGGGGGAGGAGGCAGCCCGAGTCTCTGCTTTCCTCTGGGGAAGAGTAGAGAGGAGACCACCCTGTGAATTTTTTTTTTGGTAACATTAATATATAATTAAATAAGCAACATTGTGGTTACTAGATTCCCCCCATTATCAAGTCTCCACCACATACCCCATTACAGTCACTGTCTATCAGCGTAGTAAGATGCTACAGAATTACTGCTTGTCTTCTCTGTGCTATACTGCCTTCCCCATATCCACCCCCCTGCTACATTATGTGTGCTAATTGTATTGACCCTTATTGACCTTCTCCCCCACACCCCCAGTCCCTTTCCCTTTGGCAACTGTTAATCCATTCTTGGGTTCTGTGAGTCTGCCACTGTTTTGTTCCTTCAGTTTTTGCTTTATTCTTATGCTCCACAGATGAGTGAAATCATTTGGTACTTGTCTTTCTCTGCCTGGCTTATTTCACTGAGCATAATACCCTCTAGCTCCATCCATGTTGTTGTAACTGGTGGGATTTGTTTTCTTCTTTTGGCTGAATAATATTCCATTGTGTATATGTACCACATCTTCTTTACCCATTCATCTACTGATGGACACTTAGGTTGCTTCCATTTCTTGGCTATTATAAATAGTGCTGTGATAAACATAGGGGTGTATATGTCTTTTTGAATCTGAGAAGTTGTTTTCTTTGGGTAAATTCCTAAGAGTGGAATTCCTGCGTCAAATGGTATTTCTATTTTTAGTTTTTTGAGGAACCTCCATACTGCTTTCCACAATGGTTGAACTAGCTTACATTCCTACCAGCAGTGTAGGAGGTTCCCCTTTCTCTGCATCCTTGCCAGCATTTGTTGTTCCTATTCTTTTCTATGTTGGCCATCCTAACTGGCATGAGGTGATAGCTCATTGTGGTTTTAATTTGCATTTCCCTGATAATTAGCAATGTGGAGCATCTTTTCATGTGCCTGTTGGCCATCTGAATTTCTTCTTTGGAGAATTGTCTGTTCATATCCTCTGCCCATTTTTTAAAAGGGTTATTTGCTTTTTGGGTGTTGAGACATATGAGTTCTTTATGTATTTTGGATGTTAACCCCTTGTCAGATATGTCATTTACAAATATATTCTCCCATACTATAGAATGCCTTTTTTTTCTGCTGATAGTGTCCTTTGCAGTACAGAAGCTTTTTAGCATGATGTAGTCCCATTTGTTCATTTTTTATTTTGTTTCCCTTGCCCGACGAGATGCATTCAGGAAAAAATTCCTCATGTTTATGTCCAAGAGATTTTTGCCTATGCTTTTTCCTAAGAGTTTTATGGTTTCATGACTTACATTCAGGTCTTTGATCCATTTTGAGTTTACTTTTGTGTATGGGGTTAGACAGTAATCAGTTTCATTCTCCTACATGTAGCTGTCCAGTTTTGCCAACACCAGCTGTTGAAGAGGCTGTCATTTCCCCATTGTATATCCATGGCTCCTTTTTGTATTTTAATTGACCATATATGCTTGGGTTCATATCTGGGCTCTCTAGTCTGTTCCATTGGTCTATGGGTCTGTTCTTGTGCCAGTACCAAACTGTCTTGATTACTATGGTTTTGTAGTAGAGCTTGAAGTCAGGGAGTGTAAATCCCTCCGCTTTATTCTTCCTTCTCAGGATTGCTTTGGCTATTCGGAGTCTTTTGTGGTTCCATATGAATTTTAGAAATATTTGCTCTAGTTCATTGAAGAATGCTGTTGATATTTTGATAGAGATTGCATTAAACACCCTGTGAATTTTTAAGACAAGGCTGTGTGAATCTTTCTGTCTCCATTTTTGTATTGCTTCTCTCACTACCTTCCCCTTCCTCCTCCCCTAATATGTGCCATAAATAAGTAATGACTGCGACAGCTGGTTCTGTTTCTGGAACTGAAGACACCTTTTGGCAGCTTTGAAGCTCTTGTGTCTTTCTTGGCTTTGCTTGGTAAGCCTTGGTAAGCTAAGCTGCTCACCTTGTGTCCAAAACTGTGGCTCTAGACAGTTTATGTTTGAGTGTCTTTACATTATGATCGGTGAGTAATCATGGCTGCCATTCACATCATGGCTGTGGAACCTGAGCTGTCTGCAGAAGTGGAAGTCTACTGACATTGAGTTCTGGGGATCAGAAAATGAGCAGAAGGGTGAGAGGAATTTAAAAGGGTAGTGAGGGGCCAAGTTCAGTACAGAACACTAGACTCTAAGTTGTAGAAGTTCCTACATGAGGGTTCAGGTGCTGGTCCAAGGCCACCCTGGGAGCTTGTTGCTATGGAAGTTTAGGTTCGCTAGAAGTGGAGTCTGAGACTGAGATTCTTGAGAAAGTGGCTTATTGAGGGGCTGTTCTTAGGAGCAGAGGTACGAGGGAAGCAGGATAAGGCAGGGGAAGAAGGCTAAGGAAGGGTGTTCCTCAGCTGCCCCCCAGCTTCTTTGAGTCCCGCGGTGACCTCTGGAGTGTGAATTGCACCGTAACACTGGACTCTCCTTGCCCCGCCTTTCCCAGGGAAGTGGGGAAGTGCTGTGGGATTCCCCTGATGTCCTCACTTAGACCAAGGTAAGCCTGAGAGTACCAACAGATTCCATTATTAGGTCTGTTTACTTTGTTTCATATGCCGAAGTCATTCATTCACTCAACAGATGCATACTGTGATGTTTCAGGACATATTTTCTGTAAATTCTGTACTACTCACTGAGCCAAAGGATTTTATGCTCTCAGAAGTGCCAAGAAACCTCTGTGTTGTGTTTGAGTGTCTTTGGCACTAGCTCCTCAGTGTATTTGTTGGCATTTGCACTCTATCTAAATAAGTTCGTATGTCTTGGTGGGGCAGAAAATAAGGAGAACCGGAGAGCATTGCAGCATCAGAAAGAGGGAAAAGGAAGGACGGACAGCACGAGGAAGGGAGAGGTCCAGGGTCCTGGGCTGGTTTCCCATCTGCCGTGTATGGACCTCACTCAGGATGGGAGGGGATAGACTAGGTAAGTTGGTGGATGGACCCCACCTGCCTGGCATGGAGAACGGAGCATTCAGGTGCTGGCCCAAGGCCACCCCAGGAGCTTGTTGCTATGGAAGCTCCTAGTTAACACAGAGTAGCTGAGGCTTTGTGAACTTATCACTACACTTCGTATGATGTCAAAGAGAGGCCATCGCATTGTCACTTGCTTCACTACTGTAATCCCCATCCATAAAATTAAAGAGACTTGGTCTCAAAGTCCTTTCGAGGGCTGAGAGCCTCTCTCTCAATGATTCCTGACTCAAATGATTGGAACAATCTAGGCTTGAGGGGACATATCTACTGGCATGCCAGGAGACTCTGTATGTTCAATATTTTGTCTTTGACATGGATGAAGGGATGATGGCATGCTGCTCGGATTTTGTGGGGATTGAAACAAGTTTGAGAAGACCCATGATTGTCTTGGAATCAAGACTTAATACATTCGAAAGGCTGGATAAATGTATCAAAACCCAAAAGATAAAATGCTGCATTTTAGTTAAAAACTCACAACTGCACAAATACAGGTGGGATAAACCTGGCCTATGAGCAGTTCAAGTGAAAAGAGTTAGGATTTTTAGTTCTGGATATATTTATTTGTAGTTTAGTAAATATTAACTGGGCGTCAGGAACTGATCCAGGAGCTGGGGACACAGCAGTGAATAAAGTGGCATCATCTTTATACAGCTCGCATTCTAGCACAGTAACACAATACACGGTCTGCAAGACAAAGAAGTAAGCATCTGATGGGAGCTGGCAGTGGGGTGCCTAGAGGGAGGAGCAAGCAGGGAAATGGGGCTGGAATGACAGGGTGCTATTTAAAAGAGGGGATCGGGGGAGACTTATGTGAGGAGGTGACATGTGGCCCATTAGCTGTTTGACACAGCTGCTAAAAAGCTACTGAAATGCTGGTTCTGTGACGAATTAGTCCCACTAATTAGAGTGATGTGCTCAGACGCCCCCACCTCCCTAAGTTTACCTGACCTCCTCCAGCTGCAGATGGCCCTGCAGGCCAGTCCAGACCCTTCAGGAAATTACCAAGCCAGCCTGTCTGACCTTGGCCTTAATTTGAGTAAATCTGCATCTGGCTCCTGGGAGCCATCGCCTGTTGCAGGACACCCTGTCGCTGACTGCTTCCAGCCTGCCACCCACTCTCTGTGATAACGCTCCAGATGCTTGGGACTGGCCGGACTTCCCCCTACCCCACCTGGGCCCCGCCGCAGTGCCTAGAGGACCGTGGTGTACCCAGACCGAGTGTTCCTCCCATCACTGTTTCAAAGTGCTTTGTTGGCACTGGCTCCAGGGTCAGATTCAAAGGGAACATTTTCTGTTTTACTGATGTTCATCTTCCTAAGCTTGCACAGTGTGTGGCGTAAATGCTAATTTTTCTAGAGGGGTGGGGAGAAAAGTTTTCTCCCAAACTTCTTGCAATTTTATTAATAATGTAACACATGAGACAACATATCCTGAGGGCTGATTCAACCCATGGAGGCAGCCTGGGCCCCTGGGCGCCTGGGCGCTTTCTCCCACTGATTCCGTCTCTCCCTCTGGTGGGTGCCCAGGAGGCACTGAGCAGCAGAGGGCAGGGGGAATTATGCATGAGCAGAGAGAGGAGACGCTGACCTTCTGTGTTTAAAGGTTAAGATGATTTCTTGGGAAATAGAACTAACTCACTAATCAGAAGCTCTTCTGAATTTTTCTGCAAAAATTAGACCCAGTGACTCACTTCACAAGCTCTGTTTGTGAGGATATACATGTATGTATATTTAACAACTGTGTTGAGTTCAACCTACATTTATTAAACACCTACTAAGTTCCCAGTCCCAGAATGGGTTAGGCTAAAGGGGGCACAAGTCAGTCAAAACCCTTGGTCACCTATAACTAGAGTAATGTGCTTGGACACCCCCACCGTCCGAAGTTTACCTGCCCTCCTCCAGCTGCAGATGGCCCTGCAGGCCAGTCCAGACCCTTCAGGAAATTAACAAGCCAGCCTGTCTGACCTTGGCCTTAATTTGAGTAAATCTGCGTCTCCTTGGCTCCTGGGAGCCATCGCCCGTTGCAGGACACCTAGAATATGCAATCACCCATCTTTCAGCTTCATGCTCTTCAAAAGGAGTAGGATAGTTATTCTTATTTTCAAGAGTTAGTAAAAAGCAAACAAGATCAGGGCTCATCCTAGAAGGTACTCCCACTTCCACAGCCAAGGTGCTTGTGGTGAAACAGTGCTCGGGGCAAAGGTCATGGACACCGCCAGACCTTAGCCAGCAGGCTGAATTAAAGAGAGACAGAGGAATGGCTGGGAGCTCAGAGGTCAAACATGGATTGAGAACATTCTCTGTGTCCAGCACTTCGGTGGGCACTTGAAGATAAATACACGTAAGTGCGGCTTCTGCCGTATATAAACTCAGTGAAGGCAGAAATGTTTCCTGTCTTGTTATCTGCTGTATTCTGAGACCACAGAGCAGTGTCTGACGTTGTAGAAACGTATTGATGTTTGATGAATGAATGAATGAGTTCATGCAAAGAGGGAGGCAGACATGACTATGGATGTCATACGTCTCTTGTACTTCTTGTGTGTGTGTGTGTGTGTTAGGGCACAGTGTGGGCCCTAAACAGAGAGAGGCTGCTTTTCCCTGTTGAGTGGGAATGAGGTGTGAGAAGAGACTTGGCAGGTCTATCAGGTAGAATTCTTAGTTTTAGACAACAGAAATGAACTCTGTCAGATTAAACAGAAAAATGAATTTATTACGAAATAGGAAGCTCACAGCATTTCCAGGAGTGTGTGAAGAGGAGGCGTGACACTGGAGCCTGAGGACCAGTGCTCAAAGCTGCGCATCTGAGCTGGTCCCTAGAGGAGAACTCGAGCCCTTTTGGTGGACACAGTCATGGTGGCTTTTGCTCCTGACACCACAGGGCTGGGCATGGGGCACGGCCGTGAGAGCCTAAGTGTCGTTCTCCCCACCCTCCCCAGAATGAATCCCGTTCTGTGCACCCTTTTCCTGTTGCCAGCCTCAGACTCAGCATCTGACTTGGGTTTATCTGACTGGGGAAGCTGAGGTCACTTCAGACATTCTGCACCCTTGCTGAGAGGGAAGCTGGGAAAGTGAGCATCTGGTTGATAGTCTCCTCCCAGAAGATTTGTGAGGTGAGGGGTGTATGGAACAAAGGTATTAGATGGTCAAGAAGAAAGATAAATGATTGTTACAATATGATAGGTGGTCCTATTTGCCTGGGATCAAGTTGCAGGAGTGGTGGGGTAGATTATGTAGAGCTTTGTTTAGGAGTTTGGACTCTTATGCATTAATGATCGGGAGGCTCTAACATGGTTTAGGCAGGAGAATGACATGGTCAGATTTGCATTTTAGAACAATGATCCCGAAGGCAGAGTGGCAAGGATGGAAGGATGAGTAGTTGTGTGAGGAGGCAGGGGTGGGGGAAGGTTCTGGTAAGAGCCGAGGAGAGTCTGAAATAAGCAATGACAATGGGAAGGGGGGCAGTAGGAGGGGCATTGTGGAAAGAACCAAAAGGGCTTGTGAAGGTGAAGGCGAAGCTGTCGAGGACGACCGGGTTTCTGGCTTGCTGGGTGCTGGAAGGGTGAGGACAGGGTTATAGCAGAGTGAGAGACAGACGATGCTGGAGAGAGACAGGGAGGGAGAGTTCTCACAGGAGGGTACATGTGAGCAGAGAGGAGGGTGCAGTTTTGAATGCGGGGAGAGTTTGCCTTTTTCCCAGAGGCCAGAGGGAAGCAGGTGGAGCTGGGTGTACATGCTGGTGCATTTTTAGATATGGGCTCATGGGTTCAGGAAGGTGGGGGAGTTCATGCTAGGGAACTCACATTTTCCCACTGCCAGCCTTCCTCTGTATGGATTGTCTCCCTTTTCCTCTTCATTGACCTCAAGAGTCAGCAAACACTTTCTTAAAGGGCCAGAGAGTATTTTTGGCATTGTAGCCACAGTGTCTCTCCTGAGACTCTAGGGGTATAGAGCAAAAGCAGCCACAGACCATCCGCACATGGAAGGGTGGGACTGTGTGCCAGTAAACTTCATTTACTAAAACTTGCCCAGCCACGGTTTGCCTACCCTGATCTAGCTGATTCCTACTCATCCTGGTAAATGTTCTCATGGCACTTTGTACTTCTCCTTCAGAGCACTCATCTCAGCTCGAATTAGTTGTTATCAGTCATGTGCTTAGCATTCACTTAGCTCAGTGTTGGGGTTCAGGCAGGGGCTGTGCCTTTCCTGTCATTGTGGGTCACAGAGCTAGCACATGTAAGAGCTCGCAGGTGTCCTGTGCTCACCGTGCCAGGCACTGATCTAAGTGCTTTCCATTCATCAGTTCATCTAGCCGTCCAGGACTGCCTGCCAGTAGGCAAACACTGCTGCTACTGTCATTTCACAGATAAGGAAGCTGAGGCTCACAAAGGCTAAATAACTTGCTTGGAATCATGCAGTTGGAAAGTAAAGGGGCCGATATTTAGATGGTCTAGCTCCACTGAATGACCCTTTAACCCTGATACCATTCTGCCTATTGGTAATTTGCTGGTGAAAAGTGAACCCAGCAAATTAGGTAGGGCTCAGCTGGGGAGGAGGATGGAAACTTGACACTGTTGCTGTGGGGAAGGCAAGAGGGAGCTGACTGGGGACAGGTGGTAGCTTTGCCCTGTGGTCCAGGCGAGGATGGAGGACTCATATGGGTGCCACTCTGCAATCTGTGGGCTTTTCTCGGAACACATGCAGCAGGCTGTGGCAGGGGAGAGAAGACTGGGGTCTGGATTGCTGCAGACTAGGGGTTTGTTAATATGGTTTATGGGATCAGAGCAACATCCTGAAGGCAGTTGGAGCCTAGGTCAGATCACCGTGGGATCAGGTTCTGGTTTGAGTGCTTCCTAACCTTTTGTTGTAGACACATTGCCTAACTCACCTGGGCCTTAATTTTCTTCCATACAAAGTGAAGATAGGGAAGACCTGTGCCACAGTGTTTTTTGACAGTAAGAGCAACTTCATATGAAAGTATTGGCCTGTAACAGGAGCTCAGCTAATTGGCACTGCTCTCCCTTCGGAGAACTTTGTGTTTCTGGGCCTCATGAGAGTAGTATCTGGACCAGGGTAGTCAAGCCATGCCTTGAGAAGCTGCATCTGCTCCCACACAACTGGGTGCTTATGCCCTCTTTTCCTGGCCTCAACAAGTGTTCTCACCTCCTACCATGTAGCAGACTACTTCTGCCTGCCATGTTCTTTGAACCCATTTTGATGCTGTACTGAGATGTATGTGTGGGTGGTGTCAGGAAGAGCACGTACCATGTGCCTCTGCTTTGTGTGGCAGGAGTGGGCACATTCCCAAGTGTGACATGCATAGACATGCCTTGGTGTATATGTTTGCATCCCTTGACTTATAACCTTCAGTACCTTGTGGTCAAGACAGGGTTCTTTCATGATATTATTAATAACAATAAAAAGGCAACTATAGCGCAGTGTTGCTCAAGTCTTTGGAGAGTAGGGATTTTGGTGCCTAACAAACCCAGACACCAAACAGGTTGCAAAGAACTGAAAGAACAGGTTGTGTCTGATAAGATGAACTCAGCAGGGGTTAAAGCAAAACAAAGCAAAAAAAAATTTTTTTTTTTAAGATTCATATAATGAATAGTACAAGTTGATGGCGGAAGGAGAAGAGGCTGAACAAGTGGTAACAGTTTGGGTGAAGAAGCCCTGGAGGTTCGATTGACTAAAGGCTCTGTGTAGCTAAAGGATGGGGCTGGGTCTTTGCCCTCTCCCCTCCTCCCGAGCCCCCTCCAGCCAAGACAGCACAGGGAGGCTGAGGTTGTAGAATTCCTGACACGGTGCTTTCCACCCTAGATCATCTTCCCTTGATGAAGAAACTGAGTCCACAGACCTAAAGTCTTATTATATCTCTAATGATAAAGACCTTGCAGAAGTCATGGAGTCCTACTGTAGTCTGTACTGGTCAAGCCACGTATGTGAAGTTGCATTCAGCTCTGGCTGCCACAGGTATAGAGTGCATTGTCCAACTTCAGTGTAAGGGAAGGAGTTCAAGGAAATTGGGAGGATGCTTGTTGGGGCATAATTCTCCATATCTTAGGTTTCATCCCATCTTTTGAACAAGAGGCAAAGACTGCTTTTTTTTTTTAATTTAAATATTTTCAAGGGTTTTTACAGCTATAGCAAACAGCTTTGGAAAATAGGTATGTGACATCACTCTGGGACAGAGGGCATGTGTTTCCTGAGTAGGAAAATAAAGATATTGTCTTCTTCCAGGGCAAATGTTGGGCAAACTTTCCAGCAGATCCCTTTTATAAGATTGGGAGTTTCCTAAGCTCAGCCTTCCTTAGCTATTGCCTCAACTCCTTGTGCAAGTAGCATTTACCTTGACCCATGTTCACATGGCTTCCCATGGGACTTGGAGAGCAAGCAAGGGTAATGATATAAACAGGAAGTTCATGCTGCCTGCTGTGCCATGAGGGTCAAGCCCTTTGTTTCTGACCTGGTAGTTTTGTGTCTTCAGCCAGCATCTATGAAACTGGCTAGCTTGTTAGCTTGCAAGCAGGGTAAAACTTTAGATTCTTCATGGTTCTCAGCAATGAGATGATTTGGAATATTATATGAGGAAGCATGATGGAAATGGAGCTTAGCCAATGGGAGAGAAGAGTCACAGAGTAGTCAAGAGTTGTTTTCAAATATCCAGATAGATCATGTGAAGAAGTCCTTAGACTTCTGTGTATTCCAGAGAACAGCATTAGAACTGGTGGGTAGAATTTCATGGTGAAAGATTTGGTTGAGCTCAAGGGAATATTTTCTAATATGTGGGTTTACACACAGCAGAGTTTTGAGATGTTTTGTGGGTAGTAAGCACTTATCAACACATGCTGGAGATGCTTTAGAAGGGATATTTCTTTTACTGTGTCTTATCATGGAATAAATAACCCCTGAGACAATGGTTGTGATGTGAAGTCAGTGATATTCCTCATGTTTAGAAATTCATCAATTGAGAGACATTATTTTGGATCTTGGGTCTCAGAGTGCTGCCTCTTCAAGTGAAAATGCTCCTGGAAGCTAGGTGCCTTCTCATAAATTCCATGACTTGATCCTTGCCCTACTGACTTGGGCCAAAGGGAAGAACAGAGAAGGAGTGAGAGTAGCCTAGGCAGATAGTATCGGTATCTATTCTGTGAACAGGGCCCCACATCTTTGCCTCCTCCAGTCTTTATAAAATTAACTTCTCCCTTCTCTCCAGCCCTTCACTCAGGTTGTTTTGCCTTGCTTTTTTATTATCGTAAGCAAATAGTAATGGAGTGTGTAAAGTGTGATATTTGCAGAAGGAATTAATGAAATACAAAATGTAATCTTTGACTTTTATATAATTTAATTTTTTCATTCATTCCATGAACTGTTATGGAGGACCTACACTTAACTAAAATACAAAAGTGAATAAAGCCTAGTTCTTGCCTTAAAGAATCCACAATTTTTTTGCAAGGTAGGATCACAAAATGTCTAAGATACAAGGATATATGATGAGTAGATGATGGGCTACAAATTTCATGAGGTCTACATGTTGAAGACATTACCCTTCCTCCCGATCTCCAGAGAGCATCACCTGGTCCTTACCTGTCTCTTCCCTGCAGTAGAAGAAGAAAGAAAGCCTCCTGTGCTGGGGGAGTAAGAGCAGCATTCTGGGGAGGAGTTGAAGAGCATGTTGCTGGAATAGCTTTGAAATGGGAAGGGAATCGATGAAAGAGGGTGCTAATAAACATTACTATAAATTGTACTTTTGGAGACCTTTTCCTGCCCATTTGAGAGACGTGAGTAGATGATGAAATTCCTTTTTAATTACTCCAGGTGGTTGAAATTTTACTTCTTGAAATCAACCCCACTCTGAGATAGATCTTTTTGGTTGCAAGTAATGTAGATAATGCTGAACAAGTATTGTCATGATAGATCTCACGGTGGAAATGAACCAGAGCTTGAATTCCAAGCTTGGGTGGGAAAAGCCAGGCAGACAGAGGGTAAAGGGAACCCATTGTGTGGTGCAGGCTAACGGGTGGGGTGTGGAGAACAATCGAGGAAGGGCTGGGGAGGAAAGCTCGGCATTACCAGAGGCCTTGGGAGAGACCCAGTAAAGGAGGCTTTCTCCTGTGTTTCCTCCAGTATGTTGTCCACGAGAACCAGAGTCATCCCGGGGTATGCAGGGCTGTGTTATCCCCTCTGACTGAAATCCTACTACTCTCTCTTAGAGTGTCTCCCATTGTGGACCTGGTAGTAAGAATGCTTGTAGTGTTTTCACTCATATGACATTTCACATCTCACATCTAAGGCTATTTCCTGAATGACAAAGACAGAATTGCCGAGTCACATAAATGAATAAAGTCTTTATGATGAACCTGAGAAGTTAGTTTAATCACATACATCTCTTTCCTCTTGTGTATTAATTAATTCTGATAAATCCTCTTATCTCTTTTTATCCCTCTGCTACATCTAAATTGCTCAAAAAAAAAGTCATGTTTGTAGAAGACAAGCTAAGGGGGCGTTTCTGGATCATCTTAAAAAAATAAGCCCTACATAGTTCAGATGGAGTCATGAGTGTAGCAGAAACACCATCACAGGATAAAATTAAGTTTACTTTGTGAGAAACATCCATTTTTATGGACTTGAAAAGTACCCTGAACTCACTGTGTTTAGTGTCTGAGACTTTCTCTATTATTGCAGAAGTACAGAAGCTTGGGTCAGGTTTGAATCCATCAAAATGAAACCCTAATCTCTACTCTTAGCACCTACTAAGTCATAACCAAATTGGATGTTTTATGCTAGAGGGTTAGCAAAGAATGGATAGAAGTGTCAGGAATCATGACCACCTTTCATAGCTCTGGCAATTGCAATAAATCTTTTTCTATAGCTAGACAGTGGGTTTTACCCTGGAGAGGAAGAAAACCACCACCAACACAATCTATCCAGCCCTGGGATGAGCTGCTGCAGATGAATCTTAAAGACCTTAACCTCTGAATTTCCTTCTCATTGAGATTCACCAAATTTCCCATAATTACCAGAGTAGCTTTTTACTTGGTTTCCTTACTCTGGTGACTTAACTTTTGATCGAAATGAAACAATATCAGTCATCCATTTTCAGGAAAAAAATAATCTGATTCAGGAGGCAATGTCTTGGTGTGTTAGGGCTACTCTAATGAAATACCACAAACTGGGTAGGTTATAAGCAGCAGCAGTTTGTTTCTTCCAGTTCCAGAGGCTGGGAAGTCTAAGCTCAAGGTGCCAGGGTGGTGGGGGCCTCTTCCCACTGCTTAGCCAGAGCCTTCGTCCTGTGTCCTCACGTGGTGGAAGGGGCTAGGTATTTCTCTGGATCTCCTTTATAAGGCACCCATCCCCTTCATGACTTAAGAACCTCTCAAAGGTCCCATCTTCTAATACCAGCATCTTTGGGAGTTAAGATTTCAATGAATGAATTTTGGGGGATCACAAATATTGAGACCGTAGAGGGCAAGTAATAGTGGCAGGAAGACCCTGGGGGTGACAGTAACATCATGCCTGACTTTAGATTTCTCCAAGTATGTTGAAAGAGATCTGGGGGTCTGGGAAAGTAGGGTGTGTATGAAAAAGGACATCTGTATAGCTAGAGACGTACAAGTATGGGGAGGATGATATAGGAGAAACAGCAGAAGAGTTAAGCAGGGGCCTAAGCACAGAGGACATTTTATGCCAATAATTCTCAAGCCAGACTGGTCATTAAAATCTCCTGGGGAGATTTAAAAAAAAAAGAAAAACCATTGCCAAGTCCTACTTCAGACTGATGTATTTTTAATAATTTATGCCTTAGAGTGAATTAATTCAATTAGATTGCTTTCCTTCTAAACTGTAGTTGAGACCACTGTGTAAATAGAAGTTTTGTTTGGGGGAGTTTAATTAACCTTGGAGCATGGATGATTTAATTAATTAACTAACTAACTAAGCAACCATTTGTGTGTGATTTTTCTAGGCACTATACTAGAATGAAGAGATAGGGAGTCCTTGCCCCATACTTTGAAGTGCTCACCCACCAGTGGAGGATATATGCAAATAAACAGATGTTTGCCATAGAGTTCTGGTCTCAAAAAAAGTTTTCTAGTCAGAGATCCCTGATTCTTCCCAGCACATTGTCTTTTCCATTCACACCTTTGGCTCTTACAAAGGCTAGAAAGAGCCTGGAGCTGTTCTTGAAGGATTGTTTTTTTTTAAGGTTTCTCCTAACAGCTGACATAGGCTTGTCAGGTGCGATAGAAAGGATACTGATCGCCACCTGTATAACATTGTTCCTTTGGGAAAATGCATTCTGCATTAGGAAAGGAAGTAAGGTGGAAACCAAAGAATTTAGATTCATATAAAAATGGGTGTCATTCTTGATGTTTTTCTTTTGCTTTATCAAGTAAATGGCATGACAAAGTACCAGTGTGATAGGATTACTTGAATTTTCTGCTTCTAGGCAAGACAAGGAAAACTTATTATTTCAATTATCACTGGAACAATTTCAAGAATATGTTCATCTAGTTTTCTGCCTTGGTAATGGCATATAATGGATATAATGGAATATTTGTTTCCCCTAACTTCAAGGACCTTGCATTTTAATGTTTTAATTACATACCTACTTGTGTTATTTGGTATTTATATCATATGTGAATCTTACCTCCCTGCTATGGTCCGAACATTCGTGTCCAGCCCCCAAATTTGTATGTTGAAATCCAAACCCCTAAGGCAATGGTATTAGAAGGTGATTTTGGAGGTGATGAGCTCAAGAGGCCAGAGCCTTCATGTCTGGGATTAGTGTGCCTGTGAAAGGAACCCTGGAGAGTGCACTCAGTCCTTCCACCATCTGAAGGCACAGCAAGAAAGCACTTTCTACACACCAGAAAGCAGGCTCTCCCCAGACACCAAATCTGCTGGCACTTTGATCTTAGACTTCTCATACTCCAGAACTGGGAGAAATAAATGTTTCTTATTTATGAGCCATCCAGTTTATGGCATTTTTATTATAGTAGCCTGACTGTACCAAAATGTCTGTGAATATCTTGGGAAACAGAACATGTTTCCTGCATCTGGACCTTCCCTTCAAAACCACACCCATTTGGCTTGGGCACAGCAGTAACCCATGGAGAACCGAGAACGGGACTGGACTGACCAGGGAACACCAGTGCTTTGGTTGTTAACATGGTCTGAATGTTTGTGTCCTCCCAAAATTCATACTGAAGTCCTAACGTCCAAAGTTGATGGCTTCAATAGGCATGGCCTTTGGGAGATGATTAGGTCAGAGGGTGAGGGCTTCATGAACGGGATGTGTGTTTTTGTAAAAGAGACCCCACAGAGCTCCCCGGCCCCTTCCCCGTGGCAGATACAACGGGAAGTCTGTGACCTGGAGGATGACCCTCACGCGACCTTGATGGCCTCAGGATCCTGGAGACCCCGCCTCCAGAGCTGTGAGAACTGACGAGTGAGGCTCCTGACTAGGGGTGGTGATCAAGGAGAGAGGACTGACACATCAGGAATGGAAATCATTACATATTGAAAATAGAAGTTCCTTGTCAAGGCATCAGGAGAGCCTCTTAAAATAAAGGTTATTAGCTGACTTAATGGTTTTTTCTCACATTCAAATCCTAGTGTCTGGAACCTGAAGAGAAAGTAGCACCCAAGGGCACTTTAATTCGATGGGTGCATTTTGGTGACCTGCAGGGATGACCCACCTGGGTGCCCCACTTCCAGTGCAGGCAGAGGTTCCCCACCTGGACTCCCTCGCTGCCTGAAGAGCTCCAGTGCTCGCGAAGGTTGGATTTAGCAGCTAAGTCTACGCCTGGGAATCTGCAGGGAGGAAGATTTCTTGTGGAGGAAATATTTTTTAATGTAAACTCAGTATTGTAGCTAAGGCTTCTTTTTCTGCTTAAGGGAGACAGGACTAGCACAGGTGACTTCCACAAGCGTAATGATTTTCTGACTAATCCATATCAGAACCATACTGCGCAGGGCACAAGAGGCGTAAACTGTGTGTGGACTCATATGCATATACACAATGCACAATTTAGGGTGAGTCTGGGTGAATTATGTTTGGGGCGTAGACAAAGAATCACACTGCGGTCTGCCTTCACGAATCTGTTGTTCCTTAAAAGAAGGCTTTAGCTGTTCAATCTAGTTTTGTTTACTTGAAATGTTGTGTTTGAACTTTGCCTGCATGCCCAGAGGCTAGAATGCCATGGAAAAGTGTGCATTCTAACTGAATCCAAAAGCACAACCACATCAACTCAGACATAGACACCTAGGGACCACCTTTTACCCCAAGAAGCGAATTAGGATGTAAAAGAAAGGACTCCCCACCCTTGAAAAGATGAAAAATGAAAGAAAAACTGGTTTAGAAGTGAATGAAAATTCCCAAAACAAATTCTTGTGTCTAAAAAAATGTCATAAAATTTCCAACAGGATATTATGAGCAAATATACTTTTGCATTAATTCCATTTCAAATTATTGAGTGTCCCTTACAGAGTGCCTCCTAGTTTTAGTTTCTGTGAAGTCAAGAATAATGCTTTATGCCCATCTGATCTAAGTGATATTAGTTGGAACCTTCCATTATATAGGATGAAAATTTATTGTGGTTAAGGAAGGACATCAAGAGAGTCTGTTTTGGGGGAACATTCGAAAGGGTTAACTCTTCCCTCTCAACAGCAGTGCTTAAAGAACAACCTTCCAGATTAATAAAAAAACACCAGCACTCTCTTAGAATATTTCAAATAGTGTTACAGTTTATGAGAGTACAGATTACTCTGCAAAGAGATTGTCTAATGATGGGAGTTCACAGAAGGAAAAGATGAAACATAAAGAAAAATAGGTTTGAGGTTTCATAATGTAGAAAATATGGGAAAGATTAAATCCAGTTTTTGAGAGGTCAGGCGAATCAACATAATTAGTATCCCAAAACAACCAGTAATATTTTCTGTTTTATGGGTCTGGTACAATGCCCAGCAAACCAAATGTGCTTAATAAATTTTAAATGGTATCAACAATATTCCCTTGCTGCTGATAGAGAGGTAATGTTATCGCTTTGGGAGTCTTTATTAACCCTTGAAGTATGGTCATTTTGAGTGAAGAGGCGAAAGGGTTCATTGAGCAATAAGGATGTGGCGGAGATGATGCTTTTCCCCACAAGGGACAGATGTCTCGCCTTTCATTGGGATAATCGATTCTAATATTATTAAGCCCAAGCCCAATAAATCTGGCCTTGTATTTTTCTGATACAAATACAATATACCTACCACTGCTCAATATCTTTCATATGTGAAGTAATAAAACTGATTCAATATGAAATCTTGTACTTTACATGTAAATTGGATTGCTATGGGCCATTAGACTCTTTACATAAACAATGTATTTTGTTTAAAGGAAAACTGCACTCAGTTTAACATTCTGAAAGTTCATAATGTGCAAAACCACATTAGCAGAGTAAACGGCGTTGGGAAGGAATGTGGCATGACCAGCAGCGGCATCAAGGAGAAAGGAATCTCAACTTCCAAGTAAACAACATTTCTCCCAGGGGAGGTTTAAACACGATGGCTGCCAATAGGTGAAAACTCACTAATGACAAGTATAAGTAAAAACTCACTAATGACAAGTATAATTAAAAACCTTAATTCCAGAATCATTCTCTAAAGCGTTCACAGTGTACAATGCTCAGGGGCTGAGGCAGAGAAGCCTAACCAAGGCACCAAATTATTTGCTTCTCCAAGAAGACAGCCACCACTGCACGGAAAGGTGATGACATTTTGAGGCCAAGTCTGGCAAGATACTATGATGTCACAGTATCCATTTTTGATATTAGATAATAGCCTTCATTCTGGTAGGTCAGTATCTCACTCCTTGGCTTGTTTATCTGCATTATGTACAAAATCTGGAAACCAGAATTCACAGACAAACCTTACCCAAGTGTGCCGCAATATTTGCATCTTGGCCTCCTTTGCAACACTGATCCTTGTGCTCTGCCACAGCTGTCAGAGTAATGCCTTTTTTTCCCCTTTTTATCTGGGTTGGCTTTATTCCCAGATTCCAAATGAAAGAGACAGCATTTTACTTGACCACCCCATTCCAACTGTTAAATACTGTGCCTGCAGGCTCTGATGCTCTAATGGTCGATTAAAGTTGATAACAGTCTGTCCAATTTCCATTTTTTAACATTCAGCCTGCTGAAATTGTAATATTGTAAAAATCTGAAGTCTACAGGACCTGCCTCAGAATCTGTCTGGATGTCAACACATGGTAATAAACAAGGGAAGGAAAATAATGCCAAGAGGTGTCAGCATTTGCAGAACTTGGGTTAGCGATGTAACCTAGCCAGTTTGTGTAGGGTAGAAATAGACGATAGATCAACTGGTCTATCAAACAGGATATAGAGCAGAGCCACTCACAGGTAGTCCACAGCCACAGAATGCAGATATCTTTAAAAAATCTTTAAACCACTGAACAACATATATATTCCTTTTCCTCCCTGCCTTACCAAGTGTTCAATCCTTCTTAGTCTTAATAAAAGCCTTCCTTAACTTGCTTGGCAGAAACATAACTCATAGCTCCTGGACTTTGTCATTAAGGATGAAGGGTCACAAAGGTACAAATCTAATTGAAATATTTTTGGAAATCTGATTTCTCAGGGGATCAGAATAAAATAGTTTGAAATAATCTTTTTCAAACCATCAGTGGTCTCTCTTGGGCCTTACAAAAACAGCAGCCGGGGATTCTGAGAGGGATTCGTAGACTGGTAGAATTCTGAGATAAGTGGTTTGATCCTGGTCTTCCCAGTAATTGGAAAAAAAAAAATTTACCATGAGCCATACTCTCTGTATTAGCAATATGCAGACTCTGTTCAGTTCCTTTCATTGTATTAGTCAGCTTGCCTTTCTTAGCCAGACTTGGATTCTTTCTCTGAACATGAATATCTCCCAGGGTTTTCATCTTTGGTAGGCTAGTCTCATTTTTTCCAATCATTTGCTTGGCTCTAGGAATTTTTTTCATGTTGGGAAAGCAGTTGTCCATTTTCTAAGTCTTTGCTGCTAAGGGAAGTGCAGATGAGTCCTTCAGACTTTGAGAAATGTATCACTGTCAATAAATACAACATTTCCGTGAGTGTGGTTTCAATCTCCTTTTCCCTAGACAGGCTGAAATGAAGACTGGGGAACTTGAAGGGCCAGATATTTAGTTCTCCGTGTTATTACCACATCACAGAGCCTATGCTTACCCTTTGGACAAAAAAAATCTCCTCATCTAAAAACATGGATATCATTGTTTATTAAAAAAAGGGATTCTCTAACCGTATCCAACAATTTGAACTTGAACTCTTGTTCTGCTTTGTCTCCACCATAGGGGTTTTCAAGGGAAGGGAGTATTCATTCATAGTTTTTCTTATGCAATGAGATAAAAGAAGAGTTGTAGACGTTGAACATCAAAGACTGATGTGACTCTAGAATTTTTCTTCCTCCTGTTTTTGGACAGTGATGGCATGAAGCCTGTCCATAGCTCATAAGCACTGATGATATTCATCTTTATTGCTCTTTTTCTTCATATTACATGTAAGATGTTGGTGCTTAACAGGTATTGCTGGAATGCTTGTGAACTCTGGGAAGCCAATGTGTGTGAATTAAAAGGGAGAGAAATACTCTATCTTCCAGGACTGTGTTCATTTTCTAGAATTAGCTATTGATATTTGCCTGGTAGAAGCTTTAGGTCACAAGCTTTCTGCCTCAAAAATCTATTTCTATTTACATGTTTTCCCTAGTCTTATCAATTTTCTTCTACCTTTCCAGAAACCCATGAAAAATCCTGGCACATTAAATGATGATGACGATGATAGCCACTGACACTTATATAGCATGTTATCCTGTGCCAGATAGTTTTCCAAGCATTTTCCAAGGATTAAGTGAAGTAGGTACCATTATCCTCCTCATTAAACAGATGAAAAAATTGAGGAACAGGTTGGTTACATAATTTGCCCAAAGGTCACATAGCTAGTAAGTGGTCAGGTGAATTTTGAACCCAGTAAGTATGACTTGATAGTTTTCTGTTTAATTCATCCCATGGGTGAGTGTATTGGTTTGCTTGAGCTGCTGTAACAAAATACACAGACTGAGTGGCTTAAACAACAGAAATTAATTTTTTCAGGCTAGAATTGCAAGATCAAGGTGTTGGCAGGTTTGGCTTCTTCTGAGGCTTCCCTCTCTCCTTGGCTTGCAGACTGCTGCCTTCTAGCTATGTCTTCACCTGTGCATCCTTGTGTGTCCAGATTTCCTCCACTTGTAATAACATTAGTCACATTGGATTAGGGACCACCCTAACAGTTTCCTCATTTTAACTTAATCACCTCTTTAAAGGCCCTCTCTCCCATTCAGGCTATAACAGTGGATTTCTGAAGACCTGTTTTCTTGACTTTGTGTCTTCTTGCCCTGCTTCGTGGTTGGGTAGCTCTTTTTCCTCCCTTTCTACCTGGCATTCTGCTCTGCTACTTGCCTAGTCCCTCTGCCCACAGAGCCACATGCTCTGCAGACTCAGTCCCACCTGAAAACTGAATCATTGAGAACCCATTTCCATTGGCCGTGATGCCTGGATTGAGGTGCAGCCTGCAGCCTGCTGTTGAAATTTCTGAGGGAGGCTTGGGTCTTCTGTATGCCTCTGAGTTGTAGCAGTTCCCCCGTTTCTGTTGCGTGTGCTCGGTTATAAGGTTTTAATCCTTAGCTTTCTGATCGTCCCTTCACATTCCTGGTGGGGTGTGAGTTCTGGCTTCAGTGTAAAATTTGTGTTCTGCTGCTTCAAAAAGTTAAAAGCCCCTTTGTCTAGATCCATCTCTGAGTGTCTTCCATAGCCTTTAAGGTGAGGCTTGATAATGCAAAGGGAGCGGGAAAGAGAGAAATCACAATAGGAGGTTGGAAGAAAATAGAAAATAATTAGAATAATAATTAGAAGAAACAACCCCCCCCCAAGTTTGTTATGCAATGTGTCTTAGATAAAATATAGGAAAGTACTTGAAGAGACTTTAGTGCTCTCCAGTGGGAGGTGGCATTGTTATTATAATTGTTGCATTTGCTTTATTATTCTCACCTCAGGATTCTGGTTTCTGTCAAAGTTGAATGTAAAAATGAGTCAGCAGGTGGGTTGGAAATTTGGAAGGCTCAGTGCTATTGAACACAGGTGGATGGGGCTGCTGTCTTCTTGGGGCTCCGGCCTGTCCACCGTGCATCCTGGTGACCAAGGGGACATTTAGTCCAGCTTCCTGGGCGACCAGTAGGAACTGGAAGGGAAAGGCCTGTCTGTGCTGTAAACTGGAGAGGGGAAGGGCCAATACCCAAATGAAGGCCATGCCAGATTAGTTCAAGCTGCAGGGAAGAGATGCAGGCCTCCAAAACACAGAGCAGTTCTAACCTGGCAAAGTGGTTAGAGAGAATCAGAAACACTCTCGCAAATATAGCAGAGAAAGAAGCGAAGCTAGAGAAAAAATAGGCCAAGTAATAAACGCAAAGGGATTGAAGCTAGTAATGACTCAAAAACGGCTGAGCTGCCAAACCTATTTAAAAATCCTTTTAAAAACAGAAGCAGAGAAGAAAAGGAACATGGGCAAGAGTGGCACGGGGATGACCTTGCAGAATAATTAAACCGAAACCAAGTGAGGGGCTATTTTGCAGCTCAGAACATTAGAGAAATCAGTGTGGGATGGCAGGATTCAGAAGGCATTAAGGGAGTCTGTGCTTCTAAGCTAATTAGTTCACATACTTAGTTATTTTAGGGAGAAGTAATAGGGATCTAAGGATGCTAAGAAGAGAAATGGATATAAAAGGTGGTTTCAGTCATAACCCAGGACAGAAGCCTATGGAAATGCAGTTCAATACAGCTGGTACCAACATGCAATGGGGATGTGAAGGAGGGACCCCAGCATCCAGAGGGTAACAGGATCATTGGCAAGAATGATGATTGATTTTTTTCAAGAACAAAGCAGGCCCAACAATTGACTTTTCTTATGCACAGGAATCGGCCAAATTTTAAAAGATAGCATAAATCTTTGAACTTTGTTCACACGTTTGACACCAGAGTTCATTCACATCATTTATTTCAAAGTTGGGATAGCTTCACTGCATGGGTCCTAGTCACATGGACTGAAAGTGGCCAGAAGATCAACGCAAAGCAGATGCAGACTGCAGTTTGTCCAGCTAACGGCTGGGAGGGGAGTAAATCATCCACATTAATGAAGTCTTCAGGAGATTCTCATTTGGGGGGTTCTGAGGATTCCTTCAGAATGTAAAGTCCTGCACAATGAGATTAGGAAACTAAGAATAAGTTTGGCTCATGGCAAAACTAGATGCTGTCTTAGTAACGTAATTAGGATTGGAAGGATTTTTGCCTTGGACTACATGAATTCTTGTGTTCCTTACATTTATTGCTATTTTATAATTCTAGGAATAATGGCCACTGTAATTTTTGAACAGTGAGAGGAAGTAGCTAGACAGACCCACCAGAGATTAAGTTGGGATCTCAAGGAAAGAGGAGTTATCCCAAGGTATTGAGGGTCCCAGACCCTTCAATGTTCTTCCTTCATCCATGCTCTGCCTCATTCTAAGATTGAATATGCTGGTTCTGTTGCCCCAGCCACCTCTGAGCCTTGTACTTTAAATCACATGACTTATCACTCATTTGATACCTAAGTACCCCCATTGTTATTCCTCACTTGAGCCTGAGTCTATTTTCGGTAGCGTCTACACTATGAAAACGCAGAGTAGGCAAATGTTAAGGGTATGGAGGCTAAGAGGAATACATCATTCAGTAAATTTATGGTTTAATTCAGAAATCCTCATGGATAAAGATACATAAGTCTATAAAATTCTGAATGGGTAGAATGAAAAAATAAGGAGCTTTGATAAAATGAAGGACTGGCTAGTAGATCACGTAGAAGGTCATGGCTGGTGATATTCCTGAAAGCCCTCTTCCTGTATATTTCATTGCTCCTGCAACCTCCAAGGTGCAGGGTCTTTTCCATGTTACAGATGAGAACCTTGAAACATGTCGAGGGACTTCCAGTTTTAGCTCCTAGACATGAGTTTGGAAGTCATCACTCCCATCCTTACAACAACAGGAAAAACTGAACAAACTGAAAATCAGGGGCTTTTCTTAGACTATCAGAAGATGAGGTCACAGAGCAAACCATCTCTTCAGAATTTGGAGAGACAGGTGAATACAGAAAAATCACACAGAAATATGCTTGCCTGGAACAAAGGTGAAATAAAATTCTTGGCATTTCTTACTTTTAATCAATCTAAAAGAAAACTGCTGAAGTAATAACAGTAATAATTTATTTGTGTGATCATGTGACTGTATGATTCAACTTAACAGAGAAGTGAAATGAATAGCAGCAGTGTCATAGGGGCAGGGAGGATGAATGGGGGATACTCAGTTATAAGGCGCTTTCACTAAATGTGAAACCGTGTACTGTCATTTGAAGATGGGCCTGCCTTAATTAAAAGTGTATACTTCAAACTCTTAGAAGTATACAATGACTAAAATATTTTTTAAATTATTTTTTTAATATAATTTATTTTATTATCATTAATCTACAATTACATGTGCAATATTACGGTTATTAAACTACCCCTTCATCAGGTCCCCCCCACCAACCCCATTACAGTCACTGTCCATCAGCGTAGTGAGATGCTATAGAATCACTACTTGTCTTCTCTGACTTGTACTGCCCTCCCCGTGGCCCCCCCAACATTACATCTGCTAATCGTAATGCCCCTTTTTCCCTCATACCCCTCCCTTTCCGCCCATTTTCCCCAGTCCCTTTCCCTTTGGTAACTATTAGTCCGTTCGTGGGTTCTGTGAGTCTGCTGCTGTTTTGTTCCTTCAGTATTTTTTCTTTGTTCTTATACTCCACATATGAGTGAAATCCTTTGATACTTGTCTTTTTCGGCTTGGCTTATTTCACTGAGCATAATACCCTCTAGCTCCCTCCATGTTGTTGCAAATGGTAGGATTTGTTTTCTTCTTATGGCTGAATAATATTCCATTGTGTATATGTACCACATCTTCTTTATCCATTCATCTACTGATGGACACTTAAGTTGCTTCCATTTCTTGGCTATTGTAAGTAGTGCTGCAATAAAC